>OU015754.1:229560-263261 GCA_907169655.1 Acomys percivali
GTGTGTGTGTGTGTGTGTGTGTGTGTGTGTGTGTGTGTGTGTGTGTTGGCTAACTAGTATTTATTTAATGTTTTTTAACATCTATGAATATCAAGTTTCTTATTGATGTACATAGTAAGAGAACTCATCATTTCACAACACAGAGCTTTCCATGTTGGCATTTATCAATTCTCATGACACAAAACTGACACTAGGAACAAAAACTAACCACACATCACCCACCATTTCAGAATTCCAGGGTTACACACAGCAGGGTACACTCACCCATTTAACTCTTCCTACAATGCATAGAGCTTACAATACCTGGGTGAAGACACAGCAGCATTTACATGTAGCACTCAGCTTATGTTCAAACCATGATAATTAGATCCAAATAAGAGAGACAAGACAGATAGTGATCTAAAGCAAATGGTAGATAAAATAAATAGGCAATTTGCCAACCAAATGAGCCAGGAATATTTTCATATGATAAAGGAAAGATAAACAAACACATCAATGTGAAGATAAATAGTGGCTTTGTGACTGAGCTGTGGTTAGGAACTAAACCACAGGTAGTTCTACCATCTACTGGCTCACTGCTTTTATGGTCTTGGAGAAGAGAGACACTAGCCAAGACTTATATGATAATGATATCTCTGTTCTCTGAGAATATTCTAGCAGGCACACATTCAGGTGACTGGCATACATCAGAGAACACGGGCACTCTTAGTCGTCACAGAAAGGAAGTGGACTGTGCGTTTCTTGTTACACCTTAGTGACTAGCACATGATATCAGTGGCACATGCGTGAGTATGGAGGGCACATGTCAGCCATTCTAGGACAGTGATTTTTATCTGTCTCTGAGTTTGTAAGCTTAGACAAGGTCTACTCTTCCTGGTGAAAAGAAAAACCACAAAGAAGACTGGTGTGAAAATGAACCAAGGCAGATTTCCCTTATAAAAAACATCTGTCTCTTACAGAGCTATAGCTCAGCTGAGAAAGGTTATATTTGTCAGGATAATAGCAAGAAAATAGAGAACAGCTTATCACATGAGCCAAATTGGACCTTAAGTGCAAACTTATAAAGGATTTCTGCTTTTTTTCTTAGTTGAAAATCTGGGGAGGAGTGGTAGATGCCAGGGTATAAAGTATTGTCCTTGTAAGTCCAAGTATCAGAGTTCAATTTCCAGGACCAATTTTGAGAGAAAGGGGGCCGGGGGAGCTAGGCATAGTGATGTGTATTTGTAAGTCCAGGACTAGGAGGCAAAAAATGGCAGCTCACTAGCCTGCAGAACATATTTACTCATTGCAGTCCAAGCCAATGAGAGAGCCTAACTTCACACAGATGGAGACCACCTAAGCAGTGACCGCTGAGGTCCTCTGGTTTGGCATGGTCATTTGCACATACACACCTGAACATGCATGTATGGACACACAAACATACGTACACATACAAATCAAAGATTTAACTGAGTTAAAGATTCCTTTTTTTATATTGGGTGAAATGGCTCTCGTTTCTTTTGCTTAAAATCAAGAACCAATATAGAGAGTCCATGTCACCAGCACTGTCACCATGATGAAATGGAAGAGTGTTGAAGCCTGCACACCACTGCCCTAATGATGAGCAGGTAGCAGTGAAAACATGAAGGCACACTATATCTGCCTGTGCATGCAGGTGCCTCAGAGAAACCCCTGCGAAACAAGTCTCATGTGAGACAATAATCCAGTAATAATACAATGTATTAAAGAAAAGTAATTGCATAATTGATGGGCTAAGGAGTTAGGGATATGTTTGTGTACTAGTAATGAGACTGAGGGAACGTTTCTAACATGAATATGTATATACACATAACTGTACATTAGCCTCATGGATAATATAGTTACCATAGTCTTTATATGTGCATAAATAGTAGGGAAACACTAAAAATAATGGTGATTATTATGATGGCAACAAAATAACTATATCATGAAGGACTAAGTTAATACTACACTATTTTAATTTTGATAATATTTTCAAAGACAAGTATCCTTATCTGAAATCAAAATAAATTATATTTAATATAGGAAGACTATTTTCCCAAGATGAAAACCAATATAAATTATCCATTATGAAAGGAAAAAGAGATTAAAATAAAAATGTAAAGCCATTCAAAACTTCCTTCCCCTCCCACCAAAGGTAAGATTACCTGGTGAATGTTTCCGTCCTGTTTAGAAGATGGGAGCAGGGAAATACTAAGATTTAAATATTTTACTCAAGACTAAGAATGAAAAGAATCTGCCCACAGGCAGTACTCATAGCGTTAGGTCACTCTTCCCCTGGAGGGGCTGTCATTTCTCTTTGAGGGTCTCCTCCATAGCACCATGCACAAAGGATCTCATGTTATCAGACAGTGTTTATATAGAGTCTAATGCTCAAGAGAAGCATTTTTCCAAATATTCAAATGTTAGGATGACGACATGGAATATTCAATATGATGGAATTAGGGTACTTCTAAATTAACATATGCAATTAAAAGGGCATTTAAAATGTGGGACTAAGTAGATTTCTACGGTGTTTTTATCTTTTGTATATTCTTTGAACAGTTTGTATTATCTATGCAGGGCTGTGCTAAACGTATCTGACATGGCTATACGTGAACAGTAAGGTCACAGGGGGCCCTGGAGCTGAAGACAGACAAGAAATGAAGACACACTAAGTCATGTCATGAGAATTCATGCCTATGAGGTTTTAATACTGTGAAGTTGCCCAGCACTGTCGATGCTGGAAGATTCTATTGTGACCTCACAGGCAAGTCATTTAGGGCAACGTTAACTTTTATATTTCTTGCCATGTTTACATGGCTTAGGGCTGTTTGTTTATTGGTGTCGCCGCATAGAGACACTGATAGAATACCATCAAGAGCTCTCCGTTTGACAGTTTCCATAAGTGGCCGATCGGTCACTCTTATTCGGCTAAGTACGTGTGATGGAGAAGCATCAGCTTCCATCTTCACCAAAAAGGGGTTTTTCCTTAGTCTCCTCCATCCAGTTGCTTAGTGGTTATAACTTTACCAGCCAATCTCTGTGGGGATTTTTTCCAGGGGTCACACTCAGTGACCCAAGGTTGTGTGTCAAAAGTAAGCAGTGAAAACCAAGGCAGAAATCGAGGGGTTGGGGAGGGGGGAGACACAGAGGGAATGCCATTAACTCTGATAGCCCACGTAGTCATTTTCACACAGTCTCCCGCCCCCAAGTGTTGGTTTCCTTATTCTCATGTGTCTACCAGAGGTTTACTAAGCCTGGGTGGGGTTACCAAGGACATAGCAGTAGCAACAGAATCTATGCCTCCTGAAATTTAGACTCGGTGAGGGAGAAAACCATAAGTAAAGTAAGCAAAATATACGCAAGTCAAATAGCAAGTGACTGGGAGAAAAGGAAGTTGGAGTTGAGCGGTTGGGCCTGGGAGGGCTTGTGACAACACAATGGTGGTTTCTTGTGAATATTGCAACACACACACACACACACACTTGGATAATCTGTGTCTGGGCCTTGCCTTGTTACATGAATATTTCCTATGGAGACAAACATTAAACCAGCCCAGATAGGACAGGAATAGCAGACCAAAGAAATGATTTCTCCCAAGCCTGGTGAGTGAGTGAGATACCTGGCAGCATGTCTAGGGGCATAGGCAGGGAGGTACAGGAGCACAGCTAAAGGGGTTACTTACAGGAGTGTGGGCGATTTACGATCTGGTCTTCACTTGGGGGTGAAAACGTTGACCCTTGTATGTTGGAATTCTGTAACTTACACTTTTATTTTATGGGGGCTATCAGTACAGAGATGGTCATGAGTTCCTGAAGTGGCTCTGGCCCTTTGAACAGTCTCAGAATGGCTAAGATGTTGTGTATCCTTAGACACAGACGAGATGCATTTTGCATTATGTGATTGCAAGATTATAGGACCCAATGGTGGGATGTTCCGGTTGACAGGAGGGGGTTGGATACCACATTGGCGGGTGGTGGGATTGCAATGACTCATTGTCATTGTCAGCTTCAGCTGTCAGAAGCCCTTACAGCTGTGTTAGAAATGCCTGAAGTTTTAGTGAGATGTGCCTTGGGTTCTAAGCCAGGATGACCTACTGATGCCACTGCATGGGCTGGGGCGGGGTGAGGGGACGGGATGCAGAAGGAAGGAAGGAGGGAAAGGGGAAGTCAGGTGTGCTCTGGTGTTCCCCCTTCCCTGCTTCCTGCGTGGCACCTGCTGCCATGCCTTCCCTACTATGAGAAGCTACGTTTTTCTGAACCAGGAACCAAAGGAAAACCTTCCTTCTGTAAGTTGCTTTTAGTCAGGTATTTGGTGGCAATGACAAGAAAATTAACTGATGCGTAGGACAAGAAAAACAATCCACTGAGAAGAGGAACTGATATCGCAGGGGTAATGACGACACCTGAGAACTGCACATGCCAGCATCCGTGGCCCCTCGCAGACGACGCTCATGTTCCCTGCCCAGGGTCTGGTGAATTCTTCTTGGTCTCCTTCCCTCCAGCCCTTACTTTATGTCAACATTCTCCAACTTTATTTATTTCTTCTTTATGGACTATGTAAAATATGTCAATATCTTCCTCCAGTTACCCAGCACGTAGGCAAAATAATTTAAAATATTTTTAACACTCAGATGATTTTCTATGTATATACATGAAATGATAGCTGTAGCTGCCAGGCTGATTTTAGCCCAAGGATGTTGAAACAGCATCTCTGTTGTAAAGAGCAGCTGTGAAGATTCCCCGACAAGGTTGTGCCTGGAGAGGACTAAAAGAGCCTTGTGGATGAGCTGTTTGATCTCTCCCACCAGTCTGGGACATACAGGCCATCAGTGTCTGTGTTCTCTGGATGGGAGCACCAAGGATTAAAGAGGTTAAATTGCTCAAAAGTCACAGGGCTTGCAAGTAGTTAAACAATATGACGAGACAGATGCTTTATTTCCTAAAAGGTCATTTAAAAATAATACTAATAAGTGATTATTCCAAGCAAAGGCAAAAATAGAAATGCTTTTGCTTTAGTAACTCGCTCCACACAGAAAGCCTCATGAGTCCGACAATGCAATTTAACAGTCTCGACAGACTGTCATGGGAGAAACTTTTCAAAGATCAGAGCATACAAGTTCACTGTGGAGGTTGTTGAGGTGGCCTGGTGCTCCTCTTCTGGCAGATGGTGCGCAGGCCGAGATAACTAAGGATGGTGCTTGGGAGAAGGGGCAAGCCACCAGGAGGCGAAGAGGTCTGTCGCTAAGCAAACTTATGGAGAGCACAGCCAAGCAGATCACATACCTGAAGATGAATTTCAGTTGGAAAGATGGGAATAAGATACAGGAAAATAGAGCCGGGCGTGGTGGCGCACGCCTTTCATCCCAGCACTTGAGAGGCAGAGGTGGGCAGATCGGTGTGAGTTCAAGACCAGCCTGGTCTACAAAGTGAGTCCAGGACAGCCAAGACTACACAAAGAAACCCTGTCTCGAAAAAACGAAAATCAAACCAAACCAAACAAACAAACAAAAAAGATACAGGAAATTAACATGAAGATTAATGAAGATTAGCTGAGCAGCTGGCAGCTTTCCATGTCCCATCTTGCCGTCCTTTTGTGTATGTGACTGGCAGCCTTGTTTACACTAGGAAGTCCACGCGCCTCCTGTGGACGGGCTTCAGGGTCTTTCCATACATACCTCGCTATTCCTCAGGATGGGGTACATTTCAAACTATAGGTAGAATTGCCTAGGGGTGCAAGATCTTGATTTATAAACAGCACAGTGGAGGATCCACAACAAATGTTATTCATCTTCAACACTTTGAATGACATCACATATATACAACCATATATATATATATATATATATATATATATATATACATATGAATAAACACATACATACGTGCATACATATCTATACACATACATACACACACAAAAGCATACTTAAGAATGACTTACTCTCTTGGAGCCCACTCTATCTTGGCTTCATTCTGGCCTCTGCCCTTCTTTGTCCTTCCAGTAATATGAAACTGGCCAGTTCTAGGAAAATTCTGATTTAACCTTATGTTTTTATAAACATGACTACAACTCAATAATTGTGTATACATTAGCCTATTTGATTTTTACAAAGTGAATAACAGGGTTTTTTGTTTGTTTGCTTGTTTGTTTGTTTGTTTGTTTGTTTGTTCTTGCCTTTGCAGAGGCCGATTTCCAGGCCATTGTTTGGGACATTATCAAGAATACTTCTACAGATGTGTCACATTATAATGCTGCATAGGTGGAAATTCTGTTTTATCTATTTTATTCTCTTTTAGCAATTATGATTTTTTAGTTAAAAAATGCCAACAAAGCATTGGTTTAAACTGCAAGAACGGAATATTGGTAACTTGTTATACATTCTGACATGATTTTGTCATTTCCCTAAGGATTTTTGAAAGTCAGAAATCTTCTAAAGCTATTATGCTGGGCTTTGAATTGACCTCACTTGAAAGCACTTTGTGGCACCCTGGCCCATTTCTCATTGATAATTAACAAAGCTTGATTTTTTTTTCAGAACTGAGTGTCTTTACACTATTAGCCATTGCTCTTCTTTTGTAACTATTTATCAATATTTTGAATATATTTTTAACTTATCATCAATTTTGTAGCTATCAATAATGTATAACATTCAGATCCATGTCAGTGAAAGAAAATTCAGAAAAATAAGACTCTCCTTTGTTCTTAAGCAATGCTGGGAAGAAACCAAACACCAAAATTTTTTGCACTGTATAATTGAGCTACACTCTCAGCCCTTGGTTTTGTGAGATGATGTTTAATTGTGTAGCTGAGACTGGCCTTAAACTTACTGTGTAACACAGGAAGGCTGGCTATGAACTTTGCCTCCTATGTGCATAAATTCTAGTCTGCCACCATGTTTTTCAAAAGTCTATATTTTATAGTTCTCTTACAGAAATATGACAATATACTAAGTAAAATGATTTTCTGATCTCCTGTGCATTCAAATGAAATTCTTTTTTTTAATCTGTCTTTATTTGTTCTTTATGTGTATGTGTGTGAGCATGCTTGAATATATGTGTACCAGGGCTGAAGAGATGGCTCTGAGGTTAGGGACACTGGCTGTTCTTCCAAAGGTCCCAAGTTCAATTTTCAGCAGCCACATGGTAGCTCACAACCATCCATAGTGAGATCTGATGCCATTTTCTGGCATATGTGCATGCAGAATACTCTAATATTGAGACAGACAGAGAAAGGAGAGAGAGAGAGAGAGAGAGAGAGAGAGACAGAGACAGAGACAGAGACAGAGACAGAGACACACACAGAGAGAGAGAGGGGAGACAGAGAGAGACAGACAGAGACAGAGACACAGAGACACAGAGAGAGAGACAGAGAGACAGAGAGAGAATATGTGCATCACATGGGTACAGAGCCTGCAGAAGCCAGAAGAGGGCATCAGATCTCCTGGAACTGCAGTTACAGAAGTTGTGATCCTCCAAGTGGGTGCTGGGAACTGAACCTGGCTATTTCTCAAGCCCAGTGTCTAAGTGAGGATAATGGACAAGTGTGGAACTGATTTCAAGGAAGCAAAGGAAGATTTCTGTATACCTCTTCTATTAGAGTAAGTTCCTAGATCTCCAATAGGGACCAAAGTAGCGAATCGTATCCAACTTTATATACACCTTGAATGTACACTGATGAAGTATAATTTATAAATTAGGCACTGTGTGAGATTAACAGAAACAAATAATAATAAAATATGACAGTTATAGCAGCGTAATGTAAAAAAAAATTGCCAGCATCATTGCTTTGGCACTGTAGCATTATATGTAAGTAAATTAAAGGTGATTTGACCATGAGCATGGCTATACCAGAACAGCAGAGTTAATTGCCAAGATGGCTCCTAAGTGACTATAGCGTGGGCAGCACATGTAGAGCTATGAATGGCCTCCTGGGCAGGATGGGCAGGGACTTGTGGAACCCCACGGTGCTGCTGCTGAGAATGGACACAGTTTGAAACTTTAGAAGATTTCTTTCTGGAATTTTCAGACTAGGTGGAATGACAGAAATCCAAAACAGCAATAAGGGAGAACTACTAAGTGGTGCTTCCAGCTATGGAAAACAAGCGTGTAAGTAGTTGCCGTTGTTAAAATTCTGCACCATGTTCAAGCTGAGGTAGGAGAGTGAAGGTGAGCCCTCATCCCCTGCTTCCCTGCTTCTGCTGTGGCTGACTAACGCCGACCTCCCCACATCCGCACCCACATCTCCCCTCCCCAGATCATCTGAAACGGTTCCGATCGCTGGGCTAGTTCAACACGATGCTCACGTTTATTTCTGAAAGATAAGGACTTTAAAAGCCTAATCATAACGCAACTGTACCCAAAGTCATCAATAATTTTTAGTATCAACGAATGATCTTATATCAAGTATTTTGCTTGTTTAAATCGGAATCTCAACAAATCACAAACGTTAGAATTGGTCACATGACTCTCCTAACGGATGCTACTTCTCTCTCTCTCTATGCTTTGCTGCCAGCAAAGGAAATAGTAAATAATAACTTTTCCTTTAGGCTTAGATTTGCTTTGGTGCAATTCACTTAAAAGGGGGCAAAGTTGACACCTATTTCTTTTGTTCACAATTTGTCAGGATAATGACTTTTGTCCACCAGTGTGCACTGGTGATTAAAATGTGACACATTTCAGGCCCAGCGCATCTAAACACATTGCTTGCCTTAAACTTTCTCCTCTTTGGTCAGTGGAAGCCTCTGGAAGTTGGGTCCTACTTCTTTTGATGAGATTGTTAATAGCTTCCTTCTAGCACTCAGTTATGATCAGACTTTCTAAACATTGCCTGGCCATGCCTGAAAACGCCCCTTTCTCCAAGGAGCTCCCTTCTTATTTAGGCAATGTGAGAGAACAGGAGAAACCATGACAGGGACTTGCAGGGGCAGGGAGGGGGGAGGCTAGTCTTCTATTCACCTCCATGTTGATTACGTGGGCGTGCTGAGCTTACATGAAGGTGTGCAAAGTATCTGAGCTCTGAGGTAGAGTCATAGAACTCTTTACCTGGATAGTCTAAGAAAGCTTCTCAAGTAGGAAAAGGAGGCTGGAGAGATGGCCTGGGGCTCAAGAGCACTGTCTGCCTCTTCAGAGGACTAGAGTTCTGTTCCCAGCACCTTCATCAAGTGGCTCACAAGTACTTGTAACTCCAGCTCTGGGTGGTCTAAAGCCTTCTTCTGGTCTCCATGAGATCATCCTTTTATGTACATACACATACACATACAAAAAAAACATTTAAATTATATAATGACACGGTATAGTATCAGTAACAAAGACAGGCAAAATGATGAAAGATACTCTAGAGAGAGGAAATGGGGTACCCAACTTCTTAAAGGTGAAGATTCTAGAAGATGCTGCCCTATGAGGATAGCTAGAGTGCCATTTATATGGAAAAATGACTGAGGTGGGGCAAGAGAAGAAAACAGAGCTGCTTCCGGGAGGGAGAAGTGCAAGGACTTGAATGTGGTCTGAGAAGTTCCCTGCCAGAATGCGGCATCCTCAGACTGCCACACTGGCTGCATTGTGAGAGCTGATTAGAAGGAAAACCATTCACAAGACTTTCGTGTTTATTCATCCATGCACTTATTCAACCACTACTTATCGAATTCCTCTGTGTTCCAGGGCTATGCTAGTGATTGAGAAACATGCCAGGGCAGCCTAAATGTAGGCAGTGGCAGTAGGCATAGAGACTTGATTGACACGGTGGAGACTATCCATATGAAGTAAAAGCACCATCTTTTTAGAATCTGGTTAAACACAAGGAGAGCACGTTTATCTAATTTCACTTGCCAGTTTTTATTTTAGACAAAAATGCATAAATGTCTTACTATATCTACCCCTGGTTAGTTGACTTTATATAAAGCATTTATAATGAAAGAGTGTTCCTTTTATATCTCTCTCCATTTCCTGCTCCAGCTCTCAGAAACACAGTAAATTTTGTTTAGAAGACCCTGTAGTGTAATTTGGCCTTTTAATGCCACAAAGATTTGCGTCCATTTCAAAGGGATCCTTGAGCATTTCTCAGGAAGGTCATTTTTGCTATACTATACAAAAATGAAAATATAGTTGCCTGCATTGCAGATGGACATAAAATCAATGGGTCATGTTACCCACACCCCCAAGGAGCCAAAAAAAAAAAAAAAAAAAAAAGAATCGGGAGCTAATGCAAGTGAGTTGTGAACATAGCACTCAGGTGATCAATTGCTCCTGAAGCGCAGCCAGGCATGTGTTATATTTTCATTTGGAAAGCACCCTCTAAGGGAACATTACTTATTCCTTCCCATGTGGGAAAATAGAGCTTGCACTGTGAATCTAGTAAATAAAAATGTGTTTGGGGTTAATTTAAATCTGGGTGCTTCAAAGCTAAGAATGAGCCACTGCAGCATGGTTTGTATGGATAGGGTCCTGCTCTCAGCTAGCCAGGTCTGATTGGGCATCACACACCAAGAAGATCTTTACAGTTTGACTCTGCAAACAGACCTCCACCACCCTATGATTACAGGGAGAGCTCTTGGCTGAACATCATCCCTTTTGTATTTTGAGAGCTTCCCAATGGTGACTCGCTACACAGCTAAACATCTTCTCTCCTCATCCCTTCCCTGGAGGTACCAGATGCTCTACTGTGTCAGAGATCCAGTGGCTATCACTAAGCCATTGCCCAGATGCTAGCAATCTCAAATCCAATTTCTTAATTTCCTCGTAAATAAAACAGGGTAAGAACACATGCTTGTCGGCCTCGCAGAACGGCTGTGCCCCAGCTCTCCGCCGCTGCTCTGACAGTGTCTCTTTGCCACTGTCTCCAGCTCCAGCTCAGAGCTAGTGTCTGGGAGGACAGACAGTAAGCACCACCACTTGAACATCCACTGAGTGATGTGTCAGCTATTTTCATTTGATCATTTTTTCTGCCAATACTCAGAGTAAGAGAGAGCCCACGTAACCCCAACCTTCTGGAACTGGGGGAGGCAAAAGTCTTGAAAACATGGTTCACAATGGTCCCAAGACTGGGGAAGGATAGCTCCAGAACTTTAATCTTTGATATCACTGGAGCTGACTGGTTTTAAGAGGGAGGGGTCAGGTAACGTAAGGTAAGACCTGGGCGGTAAGAACGGAGCAATCTTGGGTGAACACTGGTTCTGAAGCTCCCTTGTGACATTATGAAGCTTTCTTAACCTAGAGAAGCACTAGTTTTGTTTCTGTGGGTTCCAAATAGTAGCAATGCCTTCTCTCTTATAAAGATTAAATAAAGGAGCTAGTGCAATGCCTGGTGGGCTGAGCCTGTGATAAGAAACAGATTGTTCAAAATAAATAATGCTCAACCACAAAACTGTAAGGCTTGTTTTCTTGGTGGCTTCCTGTTCTGTAATATTCAGGGACTCAAGTTCTTTTCTTCTGAATACTTTGCCCTTATATAGTTTCCTGCAATGCCTTGTATCCCACTATGAGAACAGGAAGAAGAGCCTCGTCCTGGCAAGGACACTATAATCTCTGTTGTCATTCAACTGGTGAAAAGTCACCACACAAAGAGGCTAGAAGAGATGTGTTTTGTCAGGTTGTAACAGAATACTTGAAATTAGGTCGTTATTAATGAATAAAAAATTATTTCTCAAGATCACATTATCAGTACCTTATGAGGACGTGCTCCCTTCATCATCATCCTAGTGTAAGGCTGAGGGCCTGCTCCCTTCATCATCCTAGTGTAAAGCTGAGGGTCTGCTCCCTTCATCATCACCCTAGTATAAGGCTGAGGGCCTGCTCCCTTCATCACCATCCTAGTGTAAGGCTGAGGGCCTGCTCCCTTCATCACCATCCTAGTGTAAGGCTGAGGGTCTGTTCCCTCTATCATCCCCGTGTGTAAGGCTGAGGTCAAAGGGCAGAAGTGTTAGCCAGTTCTTTCCTGAGGGTTCCAGTCTTGAAATGATAAACCCATGGAATATGAGGTGCCTCCGTAGCCCCGTATTTCTCTCCCTTAGCCTTCCTCCACCACCCCTGTCTTAGAGATCTTGCTTCCATCACATGGACTTTGGTGAAGCACAACCCAACCACAGCAGTTGCTACTGAATGTCAGTGGATTGACCAGATAAAGGGATCAGTAAGAAGCACTAAGGACAAAACATTTAAAATCAAGAGTTCTTGTGCAGAGAATGATGAATTATGACTCGGAATGTTGGACTGGATGCCTGATAGGACATCTGCTTGGGAGAGCCTTTGTGGCTAAGGAAACTGTGAGATTCCAAGTAGAAGCTTGAAACCCTGGGAGCCATCCTCACACAGTGATGGCTTATTCCTAATGCAATTAATTAATTGCAAGGAAGGGGATGCAACAATTGTATCTTGCCTGAGTTCCGAAATACTTGCCCCCCAGCTCTGTTTAAGTAATACAAGTGTGGTGACTAATCAGAATTTCCCAAAAGGTGTAGGTGTGACTACCTCATGGATGGCCCCTAAAACAGAAATTCAAGGATATTATTGACTCTGGCCTATGGATCAGACCTGATATCAAATGCTTATGTCATCTATAAAGTAGAATTGATAATAACACCTGTGTCTTAGAGCACATGTGATGATTAAAATACGATTGCCGGACTGGGTGTGGTGCTGCACATCTTTAGTCCCAGGACTTGGGGAGACAGAGGCAGGCAGATCTCTATGAGTTCAAGGCCAGCCTGGTCTACAAAGTGAGTCCAGGAAAGCCAGGGTTACAGGGGAAAACCCTGTCTCAGAAAACAAAAAAACAAACAACAACAACAACAAAGACAAAAGAAAAAACCACACACAACAACAACAACAGAACAAAAACAAAAAAACAAATGGTTGCCTCTGAGTATCAGTGAGGAATTCTTTCCAAGATTTTTCTTGAATACCCAAATCTGAAGATATTCAAATGTCCTCTATAAATTGCTGTAGTATTTGCTTACAACCTAG
This sequence comes from Acomys percivali, assembly GCA_907169655.1. Taxonomy (NCBI): domain Eukaryota; kingdom Metazoa; phylum Chordata; class Mammalia; order Rodentia; family Muridae; genus Acomys; species Acomys percivali. The sequence goes on from OU015754.1 coordinate 242,520, forward strand.
TCACATCCCCTCATATGTTCTCAGCTATCTCAAGACCACTTATAATATCTAGTACAGTGTGAACACTTGCCATATTATATTTCTTAGGGACTAATGAAGAGAAATTCTGCATCTATTCAGGACAGATGCAAGTTTAAACAATGTCTTCAATCTGTGGTTGGCTTATTCGCTGGATGGCACGGTAGTAGGCTCTCCCACCTGACTCGCCAACTTCCAAGTGCTTGCCACTGCTGCTGTTAGGGGCTTAGCTTAAATGTGCAAGCCCAAGGCATCCAGTGTTAAGATAAGAGCCACCACTGTTTTCCTCTGAGAAGAGTTCTTTCACTGTGCTCAGTGCCTCCTAAATGAAACACCCCCACTCCCACCCCCACCCCCACCTACAGTTCTGTCCAATTCTCTACTGAAGACAAACTCCCAGCAGCAAATCTCCCCCTTTTAGTGCCACCTGGCAGCACGAAAGTGTCTGCTACCCAACACACACTAGTGTATCCTTGGGGAAATATTTCGATTTATGTGTGCTGTGATACAGACCACACACATCAGGAACTGTGTTTCCCTATGTATGTCTTAAATTTGTGTTTTGGGCTTTACAAGACTTTGGAGTTCAAAGCAAGCCACCTTCTGACGTACGCTACTTTACATTCAGTTCATGGTTTCTGCCTTCAAAGCAATTTAGGAATACCAACTAAATGTACAACCACGTCCCCTTTTCAGCTTACTCTGTTGGGTTTCGAAATGTCCACTATTTTCACATAGTAGTGATTTTCATTTAGCTTCTCAGCCTTTAAACTTTTATATCATATTCATATGCAAACCCATTAAAGGTGAGTGAGAAAATAAAATATAGATGAAAAGGAACCGCATTTGTGTCTCGTGTGCAGTGCTGAAGATCTGAAAATATTTTGCTTGCTTGGAGTATAGGGGTGCTTTATAGTTAAGTTGTATTCTCCTTGGCTTGGTGTCAAATACATTTACCTGACTGCGGATGATGATCTGATTATGAAAGGTCACAGTGCCAGGCCATGCTGTGCAATGCTATATCTTTATGGAAATATGATTTATTATCACACGATTCTCAGAAGGTACCTTATCCAACCTGGGATGCCCCACAACATGACATGTGCCAGTTCTTCAGGCATACTGTGGGTAGCCGAGCAGAGCAGCGTGAAGTTCGATCAGAGAAGCCAGGCCCTACAGTGCCCATCCTAAAGGCGGCAAGAACCCATCCGAGAGGGACGCAGACTAAAGCGCAATGTTGTCTGTCAGACATGGTTTTGAGGATGGGTCCTGGGCAAAGTGTGGTGGGGATCAAAATAAGATCGATAGAGGACCGCCATGATGCAACCACAGATCATGATGGGTGGGAGGAATAAAGCAGGTGTCAAAGGCAATGTACAGGAAGACTGGAATGGAAAGCTAGGAACTTCATGGTTGCAGAGTTAAAAGAATGTGCCAGATTTCCACATATTCCCCCACAGAAAAGCACCTGGGTCAGTAGCTTCCCTTGCCTGCCTCGAGGTTTGGAAATCATCTGCTCATTTTTATTTTTATCTTTGTTTGCTGGCATGCAGCAGCTGCTCTCATCTTTTTACAATTGGTTTTTCAGTGTTTTCACTAGTGTACAAGTCAGAGTCATGTCAGCCTTTTTGTGTCTAGATATAGCTGAGATCTTGTTTAGTGGCTGGGAATTTTTGGAAAAATGATCATTATTTCTTCAAAATTATTTTTATTGTCTTCTTTTCTTTTCACTCTTTTGGACACTGTATATATGGGGTGCTTGTACCTATCCATGGCTGTTAAGTTTTTTACATTAAGCTTTTCTCTCTTTCTGATTTATTCTGGATTGCTCTTAGGTCATCAGATTTGCTCTCTGACCTTTTCTTCTTCAACATTTTACTTCATATTAAGCCCATATAGTGCATTTTAAGAAACACCGGAGTGTAGATGGCTATTGCCTAAGCCATTTGATCTATGATTTTTGTTGTGGGAGCTGTGGGAGACTGGTGCACAGTGTAGGTGCCAACAAATTGCAAATAGGTGACTGCGACTGTATTCCAATAAACTTCTGCTTCTAATACTGAAATTGACAGGTGGTTGGCACAATGACTGATGATGACCTGAGTTTGACACCAAGGACCCAAGAGGTAGAAAGAGAGAACCAACGTACACAAAGTTGTCTCCTTACTTACACATGTTTTCTGTGACGTAAACACAGACACACACACACACACACACAGACACACATAATAAAACACATACTAAATAAAAATGTAATTTTTAAAAAAGAAAATTAGGTATTATCTGATTTTCTTGTGTCACATAATAGTTTTCATTTGACTTAAAAAAAACTCATTTGAAAAGGTAGAAACTATTCTAAATTAATCCATAGTCGCAAAAAAAATCAACAATGAGTAAGATTTGACTGACAAGCTTGCTTGCAATCCTCATGCCAGAAAGCAGTGTGTGATAGCAAATGTCCAGGGTTTGCCAGCTGTTGTCACAAGACCTGACCATCCATCTTCCGTCTCCTCTTCACCATATTTCACTTCTGTGTACCGGAAGCAACACAGCCCACAGCACCGCCTAGGTTTTCCTCCCCCAAATCCTGCCTCACAGAAGGGATCCAAGACTGCTCCCTGCTTCTCCCAAGGTCTTCTAGTGCTGCTTGACCTCAGTAACAGCCCATTGGCAAGGCTCTCCACCATCGTGGCTCTTACTGTGGGAAAAGGCCACATTCTGCTCACACCTGGAAGTTGGGTCTGCCCGCCTCATCTTTGTTTTTTTGTCTAAACTCCCCGGCTGTAATTGGCTTCTGTGTGTCGTAGCCCATGGTGTTGGGCTTATGGCCATATTCTTGCTTCTTGTTGTTGTTGTTGTTTTTCCTTCTGTCTTTCATTGTCACTGAGCTCAAAGAAGGTTCTTTTCAAATTAAGTCCTTGTATCTTTGATCCTAAGTAGCAAAATTCTTCTGCATAGGCAGGAAGCTTTTTGTTTTCTGTGTCCACACAGCACAGTTCAGGGCCCTGGCTAAAACTAAGCAGCTTCTGAGTTACCTGTGTTCTCAGTTTGCCCACTGCGTGCTCGCACACTCCCTCATCCATGCTGCCTTGATCTCTTCTCCAAAAAGCTAGGCTACAAACAGCAGAAGCTTCCTACTGCCGACCTAAGCAGCACCTTTCAAAAAAAAAGTACTTATTTTCTGTGTAAGAATGTTTGCCTGCAAGTCTGTACAGGGCACACATGAAGGACCACGCAGGTCTCCTGGAACTGGAGTTACATGCAGTTGTAAGCCGCCATGTGGGTGCTGGAAATTAAAGCCCAGTCCTCTGCGAAGGCAGCTAGTGCTCTTAACCAGTGAACCATCTCTCCAGCAGCTTTAGATCAGATTTGGGGCCATAGATGCTCAGCCTGTCTACTAACACTGTAAAGGAAATAGAAGCCGGTATTTCCAGTGTTCACGTTTGCTGGAGTAGAGGGGAGTCTAAAGCCCTATGTAGGTGTGAGACGTGTAGTCTGAGTGCCGCCAAAGCACAGACAGGGAAACGCCTGGCCTCTCTCCCCCGCCCTAGCCCTCCCTCATGCTGGCCCCCAACACAAACACTTTCGTATTATCTGTAAAGAATTCTAGCTAAATTAAGAAGTAAATGTTTGACATTTGAGCTAATTTATACCTTTGCTTTACTCTTAGAGAAGTGTTTGTTTCTCTGATTGTCTCATAGTCCTACCACCTCCTGCTGCTAGCACCTGCCACACACACACACACACACACACACACACACACACACACACACACATATATATATTGGTGTTCCAGATAAATATATTTTCCATAAGTAAGCGTAGGATGAGAGTCGGGGAACAATTGATGTCACCTGCTGCTGTATAAGAGAAGACACTCAACACAGGAGACGAAGGGAGGGAGACAAGAACTCCAAGCAAACAGGAGCAGGGCAGGCTGCGCCCAGGTCGTGGTTGGCAAGGCCTGGTGAGATGAGGACGGCATCTGCAGGCCCTGGGCCTGGCGGGCTGCTTGAGCAACACTGTCCCCAGCTGCCAGCTGCCAGCTGCCAGCCGTCAATCCTGCCTTGAATGAGGGCTGGCTCACATTTGCCGAGAGGGAATGCAGCTGCACACAGATGGACATTCTTGGGGGCCCCGTGGGGTTCCGCGCCCTGAAAGCCTTGCTTTAACTGTTTATCCAGATGCAAAATTCCTAGGATTATCATTTTCGAATGAACTTTATTCAGTAGCCTCGATCCCGGAAAACACTGTAATCAGTTTGTTATTAAGAATCTGTTGTAATTTAATGTTTCTTTCTTGGTTTATTCATTCTGAAAATTGGCCTAAATCTTTTATACTACATATACACTAAACAACTCATTTCTTAATGTAAACCAACCAAGAAACAAAACAAAAACGAACCTTCCCAAATGTGGTCTATACAATCGGTGCTCTGTGATAAGTAGTAAAACTACAGTCATGTTCTTTCCCTTAAACGCTAACTGTAAAATATAAACTCCTTTTTATTAGCACCAGATGTCAAGAACTCTTATTAAAATGTCATGTTTTATTAAATAGCATTATTACTAGACTCACCGAACTAGTAAAGATGACCTTTTTTGCATTAGATTACATGTCTGAAATTATGTATCACAACTCACATTTCAAATATATATGTATCAAAATTTGTATTTAGAAACAGATTTATACATCATAGGTCGAAACAAAAATGCTCACATCCACAAAAGTAGATTTTCATATAACTCTTTTTAGAAGGGGGCTTTTGTTTGTTTGGTTTGTTTGGTTTGTTTTGGTTTGGTTTGTTGATTTTTCAAGACAGAGTTTCTCTGTGTAGTCTTGGCTGTCCTGGAGCCTGAAATCACTTTGTAGACCAGGCTGGCCCCAAACTCACAATGATCCGCTTGCCTCTGCCTCCCAAGTGCTGGGATTAAAGATATGCGCCACCACACCAGGCTTCATATAACTCTTCTATCAATGTCTATTGAGATGTTTCGTAACAATGAAAATAAGTATCACACGTGTCAGATATATAAGAAACCAGGGAAATAAAAAAATGAAAAGTAGATTTAAAGTGCATCCTGTATCTCCTCCACCCTTTTGTAGAATTCCTGGACTTTGCTTTCATAGCACAGCTATTTGAGAAAAGCTGTCATATACCCTACCTCTTCTGTCCCACCAAGTAAAAATGTTTCCAGGTTTTATTTTTTAAATTTGTGCTGGGTAAGTATGGTTTCATTGCCAGGCAGAGTCTTCCCATAAAGCTAGGCTTGAAATATTTTGAACTCTAATTTAAGGTCAATTTAAAAAGCTTCAGTTCATTTAATAATAAGTATTATTACATTTACTTCATTAGCTATATTCTAGTTGAAACTCTTTTTAAAGCAGGGCTTCTTAAAGCAAGTAATTAAAGCTTATAATATGTTGAAATGCTTTCTTCCCCACCATGTGTAATTTGTACATGATCTATTAGGTAGCCAATATTCAAACTTTTTTTCTTATATTTTCACAACAAAAGCCAGTCAGTCTTAACTTAGTTGGGTCAAAGTCAATGGGCAATACTTACATATCTTACATTTGTCAATGGAGATGAGCCTCATGGTGGTGCGATGCCACAGCCTGTCCCATGCCTAAGCTTTGAGAAGTTCAGCAGTATCAGATCAGACTTGCTGCTCACTACAACCCACTCAGTTGGAACCAGCAGGTGGGGCCTGAGTAAAGGAGAGCACAAACAGTACAATGGCTCGTGTGTGCGCCCAACACTTTGTTTACACTGGGATTTTATCTGCACTTTTGGTCTTAAAAGTTTATATGAGGGCATTAGGGACAAATGGGTCCTTTGTGTTTCGTGAGCAGCTGGTGTTACTGCAGCTTTCGAGTTTGACCAGTACAATCGTAGTTAATATGTTTATTGGCTTGGTTTAAACACGATATGCCTGTGAGGCAGAGCTTCTCAATAAAAATTTATCAGTATATATGTACAGTACTGCTCTCTGTTCTGATTTAGCATTGGGTACATATCAATATAATTTTTAATTTAGACTTTTTGATATTCATTTATTTTATATGTATGAATGTTATGTCTGCATGTATGTCTGTGCACCCTATGCATCCAGTGCCTAGGGAGACAAGAAAAGGGCATCAGGCTCCCAAAACTGGAGATACAGATGGTTGTAAGCTGCCATGTGGGTGCTGGGAACTAAATCTGGCTCCTCCATAAGAGCAGCCAGTGCTCTTAATCACTGAGCGATCTCTTTGGTTCCATATCAGGATAAATTTAACCCGAAGACCAATTGCGTTTTAATTCAGCCCCAGCACAAAGCACACACTTAAGTTGTTTCTCATATTGGATTATGTGTGGACACTAATTTAGAATTGCTGTGAGTTTAGGTATTACAAAATGAAACACCTTCAGGGGGATTTTTACCAAGCGAGACAAGTGGCTTGCACAGAATTCAGTACTAATCAAGCAGGAAATGAGCCCACCAAGTGTGGTCCCTACCATTTGTGGTCTGCAAGAAGCAACAAACCACTTGTCACCATCTCTCCAGGAGAGGTATTCTAACAGTTACTTATGCGATTCCCATGATGCTGGTCCAGTAATTCTAGGATTCCTAACTCTCGTTTGGGCCATGTGCATGCTCTCACACACCCATGCAACAGAAAGACTGAGCCAAGCACAATGTGTATTTCTATGTGCTGAGTAACCTCTTGGGTATTTGATGTATTGATTTAAATACCCAGAGATGTAGCCCACTGGTGGTCTGGAGACAGGTCATCTTACACTAGTGGCCCCAGCAAAGAGCTGGCATCACCCTATACTCTGCTCCAAGCGGTAGCTTTGTTCATGTTTCCTGGTCTGATTCCAATCTCACAACTATCAGAGATATATGAAATTATCAATACCTTTGTGTGTGTGTGGGGGGGTGAGACAGGGTTTCTCTGTGTAGCCTTGGCTGTCCTAGACTCACTTTATAGACCAGGCTGGCCTCGAACTCATAGAGATCTGCCTGCCTCTACCTCCTGAGTGCTGGGATTAAAGGTGTGTGCCAGCGTGCCCAGCTTGGTGATCAGTATCTCTACTGGATACTCATAAGCACATTTAGAATATAGGATTCATGGGTTATTAATTATGGTTCTAATTAGCTTCTAGTGTGTACTTTGGATTTCTAGGTAGAGGTGCCTGAAATAGGATGTAATAGTGAAGATGGCTATAGGCTGTGCTGTTCAGTAAGGATTTTTTGTAGGAGTCCTATAAACATGAAATTCACCATCTTAATAATTGAGAATAGATGCCCAGTGATGTTATTGTGCTTGTGTCACACCACTGTCCATCGTTTGGACTCCCTTCACCAGGCAGCATCTCCTCCAAACCCCTGAGATCTAGGGCTGTGAAATGAAAATGGTGTTATAAATATGGCAATACACACATGCAAAAGTGATTGCTAAAATTTCTTCCCGGGAGGCAACATCAGCAATGTCTACCCCTCCTCCTAAGGTCCCAGGGACAAACTGAGGCATGAGGCAGCCAAGTTTATTCTGGGGGAACTAATGAGTTTATTGGGGTTCCTTATGGAGCACAGGTGAGGGGCTACCTACAGGGATGTGGTCATCCCCCTCACAACAGGCTGCCCCTAAGAAGCTTTTACCCAGAAAAGATGAAGGCTTCCTTATAGCTTCATACATGAAGCCCCTTCCCCTAGTCTTCCCTAATATGTGTGTACACACACACACACACACACACACACACACACACACACACACACACACCAGCTGGTCCCCTAGGTGATTCGCAATTGAGGCAGAGTTGCATGCAACTGAAGGTAGGGATGCTAGATACTCTAGTGAGGGCCTTGTGGCCCTCCCCTCCCCACTCCTCCATGAGAAGATGTAAACAGTCAACAAGATCATATGGGATGAACTCTCAAGATGCTTTGCCCAGAGGCTATTCAGTCACCACAGAAGGTCATGTTCATCATCATGTGATGGCTTTAGAATTAACGTATCGTACATTTATTCTTCCTACCTTAACTTATATTAGAAATTAATCTTCTTATAACAACCTTCGGAAGTTATTGCATCAGTTACCATAGTTTTAAATATCTCCCACATATTTAAATTGTAGTAATGCTGTTCAGGGTTTGGTTTTGTTTTTTTTAAGGATACTGATTGTGACTGTTTTAAATTGTATGTTTCTCATCATGGTACTTTATGTTTATTATGTGTACATAGCTATATAAATGTGTTTGCATAATCCATGTGCCAATCCCCACCCTTTATTTCTTTTCTTTCTATATATTTTTGAAAGTACAGACTTACAATGTGGTTCAGGCTGACCTTGAACGGATGATCTTTCTGCCTCAACCTTCAGAGTGCCTGATTATAGACCTGTGTCACCATGCTCAGCCAAAGTCTCTGCACCTTCAAAAGAAATAGTCAATGTTTGGGACAAAATTATACTTAGTGAAACATTTGCCAACTATTTTGGCTTTCCAGGCAATCCTATTTCACCTTGGTTGCACTGATTTATTTAGAAATCAAGCAGTCTGACTAGATTCTCCAATTTTTGTCAAACATATTATTTTCATTATTAGCATATGTACTCTTTAACTCTCTATGAAGATATGGTTGAGGAGGGGCTAGAGAGATGGCGCAGAAGTTAAAAGCACTGGCTATTCTTCCAGAGGTCCTGAGTTCAATTTCCAGCAACCACATGGTGGCTCACAACTATCTATAATGTGATCTAATGCCCTCTTCTGGTGTGCAGGTGTACATGCAGGTAGAGCACTGTATACATAATAAATAAATAAATTTAAAAATATATATATATGGGTGAGGAAGCCCAGAGATGGAATGCTAACAGGCTTCCTAGAGTAAATGAAATCAGGCCTGGAGCGATAGCTCAGAGGTTGCTCTTGCAGAGATTCTGGGTTCCGTTACGAGCACCCACACAGTGGCTTATAACTGTCTGTAACTCCAGTTCTCAGCATCTTCTGGCCTCTGTGGGCACTGCATGCGCATGGTACAGAGATGCACACACAATCTTTTAAAATTTAAAGTAAATGAAATCAGCCCATTAAAAGAATTCAGGAAATGGAAGTCATCAAGAAAATGACAAGGAACAGTCAGCGAGGTAGAAAACACAGCAGGGACAGAGTAGAGGCAAAGAAGCCATGGGGTTATATTTCTTAAGGAACAGGGGTGGGATGGGGTGTCAGTAGTCTGGGCTGGCTCTTGTCAATGCAGAGCACAGACAGGATTTCATGATGACAGGCTTTTGGTGACATCGGGCAATGAAGTAGCAAACAGAACTATAATTCAGTTTTCTTTTCAGTTACTAAAGGGACAAACAGAAGTATGCAAATCCTTACTCAAGCTGTAGAAAAATAAGCTAAATACGTCTCCCCCTGAATATCTTAATTATCTTCATAATGGAGAGTGAGATGCGTGGATGCTAACGTAATGTAAGAGCAATGCTCCAGTCAACTCTGTAGTCTTATCTCAGGAGGCGGTTTGATACTTATTTTGCTATCTGATTTTTGTTTGTTGTTTCAAATTTGAGTTTTCTTTTTATAAAACCAGCACAATTTTGAGATATTAAGAGAGTTGCAATTTTCTTTTACAGGTGCTCTCTGACAGAGAAAGCAACGAAAAAGAAGGTAAGAGCCCTTAACAGGCTGTTTTTTCTCTTTATAAATGCTGTTCAAAGAACAGCTGGGCTAGCCGCTGTAACTAAGGCATGCGCTGAGTCTTGGCCACTGCTGGTAGACGGCCGGCGGGCATGGGATAATGTTGAATCAAGATGAGTCTCACATCTTTGACATTGGTCAGTTCGCTTTGTCTTCCTCTAGCCTGCGTGCCATGGTGATCCCTGTTGACCACCACTTGGCAGTGTTAACCACACAGAAAGGAAGCACTTTGTATAACTAGCCACTATCCTGAAAGACATGCTATAGACTAAGGATTGTTTTAAAACACTTGTGCAAACAGAGAAAGAAAGGCTTTCTCAAGAATGTGGCATATACAAGGGTGGAAACGGTTATTTGTGTGGTGTTTTCACTGGAAATAGTCTTGTGTGAATCCATCTTCTCATGTTAGTGACATGGACTTCTCATATTAATGACATGGTAAAGGGATGGCCATGCCTTTCTGGTCACTGCTTCTCCCTACCTTCCGGTAGCTCTTGTTTTCCTCTTGCTTTGGGCAGTTATTGCAAATGTCCCATCAGTCTTCTCTAACATGTTCATATATGTTCATACATGAAAAAATAGTATTTTTGAATCCACCGTGCCCATTCCTCATTCATGCAGATTATAGTTCTAGGTTGCAGGTGAAAGTAAACTCTGAGATTTTATTTCCAAAGTATGATTTTGAAATAACCATGTCAACTAATCTTATAACATAGTTCTCTAGTAGGTAAACACAGGTATTTTTACTTTCATATGCTCATTTTTCTATTATCATCTACTGACAGCCAATTTTAGCTCTATATTCAAATACTCCCACTTCAGTTCTTGTTACAAATAACATCAATCTAATGCCTGGGCCATCCTCCCCAGCCTACAATTTTACACTTCAGTTACCTGTGGTCAGTCTCAATTTGACACTACTACATAAGAAATTCCAGGACCAAATGTTTGTGTGTTTTGAACCATACACAGTTCTGAGTTGTAAGATGATCCCTGGTGTGTCACTACACTCTGGCTAAAGTGTGGGTCATTATTTTGTCCTCTGTAACCACACTGCATACACTACCTTCTTAGTAGCTTCCTCAGGCATCAGCTTAATGGTCAGGGTATTGTAGCATTTGTGTTCACATAACCATAATTTTCCTTAATGGTGCCCAAATATCATTCGGTATCATCAGCCACTTTACTATAGCATACTGTTACAACTGTTGTATTTTATCATTACCCGTTATTATTAATCTCTCATTGTGTCTTCTTGTCAAATTAAGCTTTGTCATTGTTCTGGACATATAGGAAGACACAACTTATAGAGCTTGGACACCATTCATGATTTCAATCAGTCATTGGTCTTAGGTCATCTCATTCCCCCAAATGGGGTACAATGGTGTCACCTGCTGCTTTTCTGGCTCCCAAGAACTCTCTTTGCTAAACTGCCAGACAAAGTAACCTGGAACCTTACCAGGAAGGGTCTTCAGAGGCTGTGCGGGGCACACAGCTTCCCCACTGAAACGTACACATTTAAATCAAACAAGAATTTTTTAAAATTTATTTATTTATTTATTCTTGTTACATCTCAGTGGTTATCCCATCGCTTGTATCCTCCCATTCTTCCCTCCCTCCCATTTTTCCCTTACTCCCTTCCCCTATGATTGTGACTGAGGGGGACTTCCTCCCCCTGTATATGCTCACAGGGTATCAAGTCTCTTCTTGGTAACCTGCTGTCCTTCCTCTGAGTGGCACCAGGTCTCTCCCTCCAGGGGACATGGTCAAATGTGTGGCACCAGAGTTCATGTGAAAGTCATACCCCACTCTCCACTCAACTGTGGAGAATCTTCTGTCCATTGGCTAGATCTGGGTAGGGGTTTAAAGTTTACCGCCTGTATTGTCCTTGGCTGGTGCCTTAGTTTTGAGCGGGACCCCTGGGCCCAAATTTGCCTATCATAATGTTCTACTTGTAGGTTTCTAGGACCCTCTGGATCCTTCTACTTTGCTATTCTCTCATGTTTCTCTCATCTCGAGTCCCAATAGGATGTCCTCCCCTCTGTCCCAGTTTCCTGGTAAGTGAAGGCTTTCATGGGACATGCTCCTTGGGCTATTATGCAGATATAAGTGAGTATATACCATTTGAGTCTTTCTGCTTCTGGGTTAACTCACTCATTATGATCACTTCTAGCTCAATCCATTTATACACAAATTTCTGGAATTCCTTGTTTTTAATAGCTGAGTAGTATTCCATAGTGTAAATGTACCACAGTTTCTTTATCCATTCTTCTACTGAGGGACACTTAGGCTGTTTCCATGATCTGGCTATTATGAATAAGGCTGCTATGAACATGGTTGAGCAAATGTCCTTGTTGTGTGCTGGAGCATCTTCTGGGTATATTCCAAGGAGTGGAATAGTTGGGTCTTGAGGAAGCCCTATTCCCAGTTTTCTGAGATAGCACCAGATAGATTTCCAAAGTGGCTGTACTAGTCAAACAAGAATTTTTAAATCCCACACAAATTCCCAAATATACAAAGTTCCAAGATGGTTTTTTTTTAATTACTGTTTTCCTCATCCTTTATGCTTATCTGTTACAATAAATTATTCCTAAATTCATCTTGATGGGCATTCCTTCTTGCTGTTTCTAAAAAGAGAAGTCAGTTTCTTTTATTCGGATTTGGCTCTTCCTTTGTTGTTTCTCGGTGGGTGTGTCCAGAATCCTTTCTCTTCTGGTTTCCACCTGTGTTGTGGTCCCCTGTGATATGACATGGTCATCAGATGTGAGGATGGCCGTGGCCAAAGGGTGTGATTCCGTCTCTATCCCACTTTTGTCCTTACAGAGTGACACCTGCTGGGTTTCCCCCCTATATTTCAAAGCTGCCTCATTCGTGTTTCCTCTGGTCTCCTTCTTTGGCTAGTGGTGAGGGAGGAGTGATCTGAGACAGACAGCATGGGTAACCCAGCAGTCTGCAAGCCAGTCATGCACTGCTTCCCCTGACAGAGTGCACGTGCGGGAGGACACCACTAAACATCCTTTTCTGCCACCATAACTATCCTCATGAATGGGAAGGCCACAGCCTTGTGCTGGAACCACACTGTACTGTGGCGATTGTGTATAGATTGCTTCATATTATACCCGTCATGCTGTGCTGTGGCGATTGTATGTAGATTGCTTCATCTTATACCTGTCACGCAGTAGATTTTGTTAGAGAAAATCTAGAAACGAATGGTCCAATCAGTATGAGCAAAAAACATGACTATGGGATGTACTGCGCTAGAATTTGTGACAAGCACCTAAGCCCAAGTATCTCCCTATCTTTTTTTCACTGCAACTTGTAACTATGATTCCACCTTACATCTTTAAGCGTTCATTGAGCATCTACTATGCCCCTGGCAGTCTAAAGGTAAATAAGATAAAATCATTCTTCCCTGAAAATTCCTTCAGTGAAACCAGAAGTTTTCAGTGGAGCCATGACTCTTTACTTTACATTACCGTAGTACAATTTTTAAAACTGTAATTTTCTTGCGGCAATACAAAGAGAGAAATTACGTTCTGTGGCGCTCTACCCAAATGGGCCACAGCAAAGAAAGTCATAAACTGTGCCAGCAGTCTTGTCATGTCTGATCAGAATGAGATTGACTCTATCTTGAAATCCAAGAGCCGCGTGAGGGCTCTGAGCTTGCCAGGTCAGGTTAAAAAATACAGCTTTCTCCGTGTTTGAGTCTGTTTGTTCTGAGTGGCTTAGCTGTTGCCACAGGAACCTTCCAACTTAAATGTGGACTGAAGAAAGGAGGGTTCTTTCTATCCACCATCCCGTCACCCTGAAGTCAGAATCCACTATCCTCAAGGCTCTAGAGAGTCCTGTGGAGACAGGGCAGAGAAAGACACTCAGAAAAGACCAAATGTATATTGTACCTCAAAATCTCCGGTGACTCTTGCATTACTGTTCCCTCTGCCTCACACACTTGTCCCTTACTCGTTTTTTTATTATTATTATTTTATTTACCTATCTATTTATTTGTTTTACATCTGGTCTGCAGTATCCCCCTCCCTCCTCCCAGTCTCCCACCCACCCACCTCCCCTCCCCTTCTCAACTCCCCCACTTCTTTTCAGAACAGAGGAGACCTCCCAAGGAGGTCCAGCCTTGGCATATCAAGTTGCAGTAACTAGGTGCACCTTCTCCTATTGAGGCTAGATGAGGGAGCCCAGCAGAAGGAAAGGGATGCAGAGCCAGGTAACAGCATCAGAGACAGCCACTGCTCGCACCATCAGGAGTCCCACAGGCGGTTCAGTGTCTGTGACCCGTTGTGGACCCAGGTTAGTTGAATCTGTAGTTTCTCTCGCTGTGTTCTTGACCGCTCTGGCTCCTGCAGTCCTTCCACCCGTCTTATGCCCGATTCCCCAAGCTCCGAGTAACGTTTGGCTGTGGATCTCTGCATCTGTTTCCATCAGTTGCTGGGTGAAGCCTCTCTGGTGACGGTTATGCTCGATTCCAGTCTGCAATTGTAACGTCCTTCACACAGAAGGACTGCCTCCTTCCCATGAAGCCCCAGTGCTTCAGCTGCAGCTGAAGAGGACCACTCTTCCACTGCATGAACTCTGGTCTCCTTTGGAGAACCTGTCATAAACTGAAGTTACATTTTCCTCTCCCTCTCTTCCCTTCCCTTTCCTTTCCCCTCCTCCATGCCTTTCTTCTCTGTTCCTCTTCCCTTCCTCACTCCCTATTTCCCCTCCCTCTCTTCCTCCTCCCATTCCTTCCTTCCTCCCCTCCCTGCTCCCTTTGCATGAGAGTCCATATATTTGCCATTTTATCCCTTAAGCCCAACAGACAGCTTCTGCACAGTGGGGTCTCAAAAAACATTTGCTGATTTTTTTCATATTGATACAGTATTTTTTTTTGCCCTCAAGAAAAGTGTATTCACAAAATTATGGAGGAGATGCTGTAATAAATAATTCAGTCAAATAATATAAACAAAAAAAAGAACAGGTTTTTTTCCCTTAAAAGGTTCATAGCTAATGGAGAGAGACTGCAGATGCTGATGCCCGGAATGGTGAAGCGCATACAGACTTTCTGCTGCAGTTTACAATGTGAACACGACGATCGCACAGGCAGAATTCTTAATGTCAAGGGAACATTGTTGCCGTGGTGACAGTTAAGGAGCTCTTACTATATGTCCCTTTTAACTGTTGGTAAAGGGCTGAGGACATGGCCCACTGGCAAAGTGCTTAGGTCCCCAACACCTATGCAGAAAAAAAGAATCCAGCCTTAATGGTACAGTTGTAACCCAGCACGGGGACACAAAGAGGAAAAGGGCCTAGGGACTTGCTGGCCAGCTATTCCAGCAGCATCAGTGAGCTTTGGGTCCAGTGAGAGGCCTCAGAAAATAAGTTAGGATGGTACCGCTCATACCTGATGCCCTAAACCAGGTATTTATACCATACCTCTTAGGCTTGTAGAACACTGCAAAAGAGGAGCCAGGAAGTAAGAGTTAGAAAATAGGGAGGAGGGTTGCAAAAAACCGCCATCTTCTGGGTGTGGCATAGCAAGCCATGGCAGTCAAAAGCTCTCACCAACTGTGAGTGGCTAACCTGGGTCTGCACAGGAGAGGGCCTCCCAACAACCAGCATGAAGCTGGAGTATAGAAAGCATACTGTCAAAAAATTTCTACTGATAGATTCAGAAAAAGGAGGAGCCCTCGCCTTCCGTTGACCTGCTGGTGAGCCCAGCAGGCTCCAATGGATAGTCTGAAACCAGTGGTCACACAGATGACCTAAGTGGCTCACAAAACCCAACCAAAGTCATGAATGTGGGAAAGGAGCAGCTAGGGAAGAGAAGGGGGTCGATTGGGATAGGAGAGAGAGGAGAGAGGGTGGAGGGTAGAGTGACCAGAATTTGTATTTATATATATGTGTGTGTTTTATTTATACATATATGTATGTGTGTGTTCATGTCCTTGTGGGTGTGGGTGTGTAAAGTGTATGTATTTAAACTCAACAACACACTACAACTTAATTGGAAAAAAGTCACCTCCCCCAAAGATGTAAGGTGGAAAGTGGAAAGTGACCAATGAAAACACCTGTCATCAACCTCTAGCCTCCATATGAACACACCATAAGTGAGCACGCGTGCGCGAGCACACACACACACACACACACACACACACACACACACCACTGAGTACTATCAGGGCTACCCATAGGTACATGACGTGGAGCCATTCACTGGGAAATGGGCAATTTCCAGTAGCCATTCAACCCCCATCAATTCCCTGTAAAATGAAATTAATTAATCAACAATTTTTCTTTAACTCAGCTAGTTCCCAAATAATTGACACAGAGATACAATGATTTATTTAATTTGCCTAAAAGCACAATAACTTGGTGTTATATTCTATTCTAATCCTCTATGATAATCTAGCTCCCTCCCAGCCAAAATCCCCATAATACTTGAGTTTATGGCCTTCTGCACTCCAGCTGCAATCTCATGGTGTCCTCTCCTCTCTCCCCCTGGTGACCAAATCCCTCTGTGCTGTTTGTCTCCTCCCTTCAATCAGAAGTCCCACCCTATCCTCTCTATTGCCCAGTTACTGGCTGGCCACCTTTTATCGGCAAAACAGCGAATAAATGGTCAGCAATGTTTACAGAAACTTGAGACAGGAGATTTTAGATTAAAAATGCCATGTCTGGGTTGAAACCAGATAGTGGGGTAGAGAAACCAGCATATGATTAAAACAAGGTAAACTTCACACCGTGCACAATAACATTATGCCAACAACACCCCCCCCAACACACACACACACAATTACTCTTCCTCCTCCAACAACTGCAACTGCCAATTGTCCCTCAATTAGAGGTGGGGACTCAGGAGTTTCCTTTTTTTTTTGTTAATACACTCTTCATTTTGATTGATACTCTGCCTCTAGGTTCTTCATCCCCAACCCCATGCTTTCAATGCACCCTCCCCCGCTCCTCCACAACGTCCTGTTTCTATTTGTTCACCTCCATATGTGCTCCAAGTTAAACACAAAGAACAAAAGGAACAGAGCTAGGACCCGTGTCTGGGAAAGAACACACAGTGTTTGTCTTTCTGGGCCTGGGTGACCCCTCTCAGCTGATAAGCTCCAGATTTGTTCACTTACCTGCAGCTTTTATTATTCTTTATAGTTGAGTGATACCACATTGTATTCCCTTTTCACGATCCATCTTTCAGTTGGTAGACATCAGGGTTTACTGGCAGCCTTTCTCTATAAAGCAAAATGTTATCTTTGTACATTACATTTGTTAATACAGAACTAAACCCCCAAATGTGCTTTTCAGAGGGCAGGAACACATGGGCCATAGAGGTGGAGGCTTGCGTTTGAATTTTGGCTTGTGTCACCTATGGTCAAGTCTTGATCAAGGACAAGCCACTGATAAGTTTAACCTTCATTACTCATTAGGAATGCTGAGTAACAGCTACCCTGCTTGGTGTATTTGTTACATGGGTCAAATGAGGTGACAGATGGAAAATACTAAGACAGTGCCTGCACTTGGTGGATACGTGGAACATCACTGTCATGGGTGCTAGATGTAGCTTTCATCACTGCCTCCTGGACCACTTTCAATGACTGAGTATGGAATCATGCATGATAAAGCATTTTAAGTGTGGCTACATCACCCTTAAAGCAAAAGGAAAACATCAAAGCTCATTCTTTATGGGTAATTTGGGTAAATCCCCTCGTGTCTTCAGATATAAAATGTGAAAATGTTTCATTTCAGTGACTCGGTTTCATTTCATAGGACTCCTTCATGCAGTACTGTTCACAAGGGGCCGTATAATAAGAGCATATCCACTAACGTTTGAAATTAGTTTACAACTGGTGAAGACATACCTCTAAAATAATAAGTGAAATAAAATGGACATGCCTATGATTACACTTAATTTAATATGCATGCATTTAATATGCAAGTGTCTCCACCTTAGGAGATACAATGAAGTGATCTGGTGCGTGGAATGACTAGTTTGCATTCAGAAGAAGTAAGATTATAAGAGAAGACGGTGAGAGGGATGGGAACGAAAGTGAGTGAATTGGAAGGAAACAAGAATTGGGATGAAGACATGAGATAAGTGTGTAAGTTTGTGACAGAGAGTAGAAGAAAACAACCGTGACTGAAGACTATACAGATGGTAAGATGAGAAAATAGAAATAGCTCCTCTTCCTACAGATGGATCAGGCTTTCGGGTGTGTGAGCGTTAATCTCCTGCATTATAACATAAACAGGGAAAGAGAAGGCATATCTCAGTCTTCAAATCCTACTGAGTATTTAAAGACACCAGCGATCATTGCCTTCCGTGGGCAATAAAAAATATTGAAGTTGGGCTATAAAGGAAACTCTACAACAAATATGGAGAGAACAATTGGATAACTGAAAACTGAACAATGGAAACAGTTCAGGACCACCCAGATAACCCAGTTATCAATAGATGGATTAAACATTGATTATCATATCAAAGAGTTAATGTAAAAATGATTTAACAAGAATACAGATATTTAAACGTGATAAAAATAGCCATTACCAAACCAATATAGGTTAATTCTGACATGTTAAACAAGCAGTCCAGTACCAAAGTGGCCTCATCCTCGGTGGTGTGTTCTCCAGCGAGGGGAAGCCACCGCACAAAGTAACAAGACTCGACAGGCTTCCCACAATCTAGAGGACAGCACCGTTGCTGGAAATTGTAGAAAATTATGTGTGCAGAGCAGGATTAGACTCTAGTGCTGGGGGAGCTCAGAGGCAACTACAAAGCAGGGATTTGGTGTTGGATTTGTTTGTTTGTTTGTTTGTTTGTTTGTTTGTTTTCTGAGACAGGGTTTCTATGTGTGTAGCCTTGGCTGTCCTGGACTCCCTTTGTAGACCAGGCTGACCCCAAACTCACAGAGATCCACCTGCCTCTGCCTTCAGAGTGCTGGATTAAAGGCTTGCACCACCACACCAGGCTTACAAAGCAAGGAATTTGGAAACCGTAGGGAATGTACGCTGTTCACTGTGTAGTCCCGAGGTTTCGAGTCAGGGAAACAGATCCTGATCATCACAGTAAGAGTCCTCCCTGTCGCCCACATGTGTTTATTCAGGAGGCTCTCCAGTGGGAATCATTGAGTGAGAGTGGATGGCACCCCAGATGTTGGCAGTTTTCCTTACCTGTTCCCCAGTAAGACAGCATGGCTTAACATGTGGTCACACTCCTGGAACAGGTCTTGGCACATATTTTCTTCATGCTCCTGCATCTGTGTGCTGCCTACCTTGATGTTCCTTTGGACCATAAGTTCATAAATAGCAACACTCCTCCATTTACAGAGGGCAGCCTCCAAGACTATCTGTGGGTTCTTGAAACAGTGGACAACACTGAGCCCACTAAGCCATGTTTTCTCCTATATATACATACTTTAATAAATTTTGCTAGATAAATTAAGTACAGAGATTTAAGACAATTACAAGACATAGAATATGGAAATTATAATAATACAGCATTATAAAAGTTGACTATGGCTCCTCTTGCAGAGGGCCTCCAGTGAATGTTTGCATCACTGTTAGTCTTTGCACTCTGGAGTTGAGTGTGGATGTTTGAAACTGAAGACAATGAGATCTCAGATGAGGAGGGTCTACTCTTTGGTGGGATTTGGGTTTGGGTTTTATTTTGTTTTTTGATCTTTAACCAAGATCTTCACATTGACACCACAAATTTTGTTTTTCATTTAAGAGTTTCGATTAAGTTGACAACCTCCCAGTATCTATTATCAGTTCTAGAAGTCACATGAAAATCAACACACCACTTAGAAACCACATCTCAAATCAACAGACTCTGGGGCCAGGGGGACACCTTTGAGAGTTGTCTTGCAACTGGGGGAGCAAGCCATATTGTCCTCTGGCAGAAAATCCCCCCAAGCAAGCTTGTCAGGGTATGTCTACTTTAAGTAACATTGCAAGGTTTCTCAGAGGTATGACAGCATTTCCTAATTAGACAAAATGAAAACGAACCTCTACAAGTAAAATCACATCTATATCATGCTGCTTTTGGCATTTTTTCATTATTTGATGAACAACTCCACAGTCCCCACCAGCAACAGATGAAGCCCAGAAAACCTTCACCCAATAGCACAATGTACCTGCCAACTCTTGAGTTCCATCCCTACTCCTGCAAAACAAACAAGCACTGGGAAGCAATCTATTAAAGATACTGAAGAGGCTGCTCGTGATTCACCATCCCCACACTTGTCACTCAAAGAAGACACAGGAGATGCTGGCCTTCCCAAGGGAGCCCCACTTGGCCAATTAAAATCACTTCACTTGCAGAGCCAGCAGTGGCGGCAGTGCACACCTTTGGTCCCTGCACTCGGGAGGCAGAGGCAGGAGGATCTCTGTGAGTTGGAGGCCAGTCTAGTCTACAAAGTGAGTTCCAGTACAGCCAGGACTACACAGAGAAACCCTGAATGAAAGGAAGGAAGGAAGGAGGGAGGGAAGGAAGGACGGAGGAAGGAAGGAAGGAAGGAAGGAAGGAAGGAAGGAAGGAAGGAAGGAAGGACGGAAGGAAGGGGAAAAATTCACTTTCAGGATCAAAGTTTGACATGTCCAGAGCAGAAGAGATCAAGTGCAATGCTGTTCACAGAATACCTTGCATAGACCTTAGTGTGCACAGGTGTTTACCAGATTGATTCTATTATTATTATTATTATTATTATTATTATTATTATTATCATCATCATCATCATCATCATCATCATCATCATCATCATCATTTTCTGGTTTTCATCCCATGGTCTGGAAAAAGCATCACCCTTGAAAGCAGCCCAAATGCTATCCAGAAGACCCTTGAGAATTCAGAAGGAGCATTGTCCAGAGCAGCGGTTCTCAACCCACCTGATGATGGGATCCCATGTGGTGACTACAACCATATCATTCTTTTCATTGTTATTCATAACTATAATTTTGTTGCTGTTAAAAATCATCTTGGAAATGTTTTTAGAGATAGTGGTTTGCCAGAGGGGTTGTGACCCATGGCTTGAGAACTGCC
>OU015754.1:287296-303440 GCA_907169655.1 Acomys percivali
AGAGAGAGAGAGAGAGAGAGAGAGAGAGAGAGAGAGAGAGAGAGAGATCTGGAATTTTTGTGGAGTTTGTAATGAATGTGTAGACTAGCCATTCACAGTATTAATCTATCATAGCCATGAGCATGAAAGATTAAAGTCTTTCCCCATCCTAGTGTCTTTTCATATAGTATTTTTTAGTTAAATTTGTTCTTAGATAAGTTCATACATGTACAAGAAGTATAGTGCCCACTCTTACCTTCGACCCTCTCCAATCTCTACACCTCTGTCCTCCCTCTTCCCATGAACTTCTCTGACATTCATGTTTGTTTTGTTCTGTGCCCCACTGGCCTTAACCAGAGCTGCCGGTGTGACCATGGGATCAAAGCTATCCTTTGGAGGCTACTTGGCACAACACACATGTACAGTTGTGTGTATGCAACTGAATATGTGCTACATAAACTATGATCAGACCTCATTGTGCAAGACATGATGTTAGGGTTTAAAAATAAATAGAGAGACACAGAGGAACTGATATGGAGAGATTTATTTGAAACAGGAGAAGAGCTGGAACCTGAGTGGGCCATAGGGGTGTGCTTCGGACCAGCTCAGTGGGGTATACATCCTTGGGAATGGTAGTTCTCGAAGCATCAGTGGACAAAGATAGGCGAGTGACAAACAGAGACAAACCCAGAGGTAGTGTTTGAATCTGAGTGTATTTCGCAGGCAAGCAAGCTAGGTTTTTATACACATTTTTGAAACGGGGATGTTTTTCGTGGTTACATTTTTTTCATACAACTCAAAATACAGGAAACAGAGTAATAATGTTGAATCATAATTTTTTTCTTTTTGTTTTTGTTTTTTGAGACAGGGTCTCTCTGTGTAGCCTTGGCTGTCCTGGACTCGCTTTGTAGACCAGGCTGGCCTCAAACTCACAGAGATTCGCCTGCCTCTGCCTCCCAAGGGCTGGGAATAAAGGCGTGTGCCACCACGCCCAGCTTGAAGCATAATTTTTAAGTCAGATTGGTATCAGTGCATGTTCCCTCTTTATCAAAAGTCAATGTCTCTCATTATGTCAAACATCTGTGAGTCAAGACAGTTTTTTCTTAGCTCTTCTGTCACTGTCTGGAGTTTTCTTAAACCCTTTATTTGTAACTTATACTATAAACTATGATTAATCCTTAGCTATGTTTTTATTAACAAGTAGAGCAGAACTTGGTAAAACCGCCTGAATGACCTTTGGCAGCAGTGCCAAGTTAGGTGTCAACACAGTTACGTTAGAAAAGTTCTGATAAGAAAGTAAAAACAAAGACAGACTGTTCCAAAACAGATGAATAAGAAAAAAAGGATGGGGGCTGCTGTCAGTTACTCCTGGCAGGAACATCAGACTCATTCCAGGGGGCTCTCCCTTGGGTAGGGGTTGTAGCCGCGGGCTGTGTAGTATCATTTGTCACACAGATTCCACTGGAGGGGTTGTGACAGGAGTGAGTCAGACAGAAAGGGTGTGCCCTTAGAGAAAGTGCAAGAGAACGAGGGTCAAAGTAAGAGAGAGAAAATAGCAGGTCAGCCCCTTTTATATCCTGGGCCCCTGGCACACCCCTGGTGGTGGTCTGTGATGATGTCAGAGGTTGCTAAGCAACCTAGAGGCAGGTATACAAACACACGGTGCTGGAGATTCTCATTGCTTTTGTTTTAGAAAGACGAGGCAGGCCAACTAGCTTTGCCTCCTATGGATCATTTACCTCCTAGATGACACACTTAGCTTCCAGACTCTCTCAATAGCCACTACTTTGTTAGTAAAAGGCAGAGACCATGAACCCACCCATCTTTCATAGGACTGTGTATAGAGTGGCCTTGTATGAACCCAGTGTAGGTGACCATAGATACTGGGAATTAATGATTGCGGTGGTTTGTAGACTTGAGAGTCTAGAGAGTGGCATTTTGAAACTCTCATTCTGTAGTCTAGCCCCTAGAAATGTCCCATTCTCTCTTTTGCAGTGTGCCTGTGGTAGAGGTCAAGAACCCAATCAACAAATAGGTTCATGAATAGCCAATAAGTATATGGAAACATGTTTAACCTAACTAGCCATCAAAGAAATGGAAATCAAAACTATATTGAAGTTCCATTCCAATTTATTCAGAATGGCAGTCAGTTAAGAAACAAGTCACAAGAGATGCTGGGGGATGGTATATGGGAAACTCTTACATGCCGTGGTGAGAATATAAAATGGATGTTCCTTATGACCCAGCCGGCATTTACCCAAAGAACTCAAGGTCAACATATGACAGAGACACTTATGGAACCAATCTGGTGTCCAGCAGCAGAGGAATAGATAAGTAAAATGAAATATTTTCGACCATAAAAAGAACTAAGTTCCGTCACTTGTAGGAAAATGAGTGCAGTTGGTAATTCATATTCAGAGACTCAAGTCTCAGGAAGACAGTATATTTTTTCCTCTTGTTGGTGCTTCTTATATCTTATAACATAAAATAATGAAAATGTCTAGGGTAAAAAAAGGGGATTAATGAAGAAGTATGGTGTGAAAAAAATGGAGGACCATCATATAGTATATGCTAATACAAAAACTAAAAAAAGCAAGTAGGTAGAAAAACGAAACTGTAGAACATCTCCTCCTTCTAATTACAAAGTGGCAGAACAGAGAGGAAGTGGGAAGAGGTCATATACCATTGCTTGGCAGATTAAAAGCATATGATCTATGACCAGACCAGATTCAAGGTGTAAGACACAGAGCTTTGCATTAGAACTGGAAAGGCCAACCAGCTTTCTGCTAGGGGCTCATTTATCTCCCAGGTGACATGCTAAACAGAACCATACATCAGAGTTTGAATGGCAGCCTGCATTGTCTTGGTGGGTCTAGTAAAATTGGACATCAGTACAGTGCTCCTCGTGTTCCTTCCAGGGATGGTGTTCCAGGGTGAACACAGCTTCCAGGGGAGCTTGCAGCATGCCTGTGTGACAAGCAGAGGCGAAGCAGTCCAGGATAGAGTGTCTGGTCAGAGAGAGAGTGTGTGTGTGTGTTTTAAAGTTTTCTTCAACACATGAGCCTAAAGCAACCCAGATCCCTTTGGGGCTCTAAACAGGCAGAACGCTCTTTGGGGTTTAATGTTTTCAGTGCCGCAGAATGTCGACTCAATTAGGAATTTGAAAGACCCATGGGAATAGTAAAGGAAGGGAGGAGAGTGGTTCATGGGACAGATTAAAGGAACAAACCATGAAGAGCAGACAAGTGAAAGTGAACAAGAAACACAAGCCCTTTAAAGTATATAAATGACATGGAGGATTGTGATACCCTGTGAAGAACATCTTAAAGAGAACCTAAACATCAAGAAAGTAAATTAACAGCAAGGAAAGGTAGGCTATTTAGTTATCTTTTTTATTAATTCATTCATATTACATCTCAATTGTTATCTCTTGTATCCTCCCATTCCTCCCTCCCTCCCATTTTCCCCTTACTCCTCTCCCCTATGACTGTGACTGAGGGGGACTTCCTCCACCTGTATATGTTTATAGGGTATCAAGTCTCTTCTTGGTAGCCTATTATCCTTTCTCTGAGTGCCACCAGGACCCCTCTCAGGGGATGTGGTCAAATATGGGGCACCAGAGTTCGTGAGAAAGTGAGTCCACACTCTTCACTCAACTGTGGAGAATGTCTTGTCCATTGGCTAGATCTGGGTCAGGGTTCGATGTTTACTGCATGTATTGTCCTTGACAGGTGCCATAGTTTGGGCAGGACCCCTGGGCCCAGATCCGCCCATCATAATGTTCTTCTTGTAGGTTTCTAGGACCCTCTGGATCCTTCTATTTCCCCATTCTCCCATGCTTCTCTCACCTAAAGTCCCAATAGGATGTCCTCCCCTCTGTCCCACTTTACTGGTAAGTGAAGACTTTCATAGGACATGCCCCTTGGCCTAGTGTCCAGCTATAAGTGAGTATATACCATTTGACTCTTTCTGCTTCTGGGTTAACTCACTCATTATGATCATTTCTAGTTCAATCCATTTGTCCACATATTTTGGGAATTCCTTGTTTTTAATAGATGAGTAGTTATAATAGTAGTAACAATAGCTAACCTTTAGCCCCCCCCATAAGATAACTAAATCAATAGAATAGCATTTGGATCATCAGTGTATGGTGATGTGGTGATTTGGATGTCTCATAATTAGGGACATGTGGACACTGATTCTCCAGTTGGTGTTACTCGGGGGAGGTTTAGGAGGTGTGGCCTTGCTGGAAGAAGTGTGGCACTGGAGGTGGGCTTTGAGAATTTAAACTCTCACCCTCTCTCTGCTTCCTGTTTTGTGGCTAAGGTGTGTTCACTCTGCTTCCTACTCTGGTCAGCATGCCTGCTGCTTGCTGTCACGCCTCCTAGTCATGATGAATTCATCCCTCTGGAGCCTGAAACTAAACTCTGTTCTGTAAGTTACTTTTGTCAAGGCATTTTCATCACAGCAACCGAAAAGTAACCCACACAGTGTGGATGGCATTCCATCCACATTTCAAGTCTAAAGCTTCCTAAAAACCAAGAAATAAGGTTCGGCCTCTAATGAATTCCTGAAGTGTCCCACTCCTCACTCTGTTATGCTATGAAGTTTCAATGTTCTTTAATCTATGATTGTTTAACGTTGGTGTGGTGGTGTCCTTGTTAGTGCACTTTATCCTCGGGACATAGATCACCTCTCTACATCCTGAGCACGCTGCCCTTCCACCACCCTGAACCCTTCATCTGCACCTTCTGCCCAGAAAACCCTTTGTCTCTCTTTGTCCCCCTTTACCCTGCTTTCAACCTGTGTTGTCAATAGTGTATTCCTTCTTTAGAACTCAGTACCTGCCTCTCTGAACGTTTGATATTTCTTCTAAGACAGCACTGCAGCATAACACTTCCCTTGGCTGCTTCCCCGACTCTCTCTTGCCTTTGCCTTAGATTGCGTATTTTTGCTTCAGGATAGGAAGGGACTAGTCTCATATTGGTATATATTCTTGTCTACTAGAGCATCCTGAACAAAGAAAATGCATATGACAGATGGCCATGGGGGTGCATGTTGTTAATACCAAAGGCAGGAAGAGGCAAGCTGGAAGTTGAAGCCAGCTTGATCTACGTAGTAAGTTCCAGGGTAGCTAGGAGCATACAGCAGGGCCCCGACTGAATGAAGGAGTCCATGATGATGGTGGAACTTGAGATTGTGCGCTTGGGATGATAGAAACACTTTCTACATTTTATATAAATACTATAGAACAGAGGAGGGTGAAGGGAGGGAGAAAGGGAAGAAGGGAGAGAGAGAATGCAAACACTCAAACACATACAATATAAAGTTTAACAATAACAAAAAAGAGCCTGCCTTCTTTGTCTTGTACAGACTTATCATTGCATTTGTCATAGACTACCAAAATGATGTGCCTTTACGAATTATGTCCTCATGTGTAAGGACCTTATTATGGTCTGTTTCCATTCTTGGCCATTAGCACAGAGCATGACGCTAAATATCAATAAATGGTTTTCACATGGAATGGAGCCAAGCTCACTGTGTCATTCTCTGAACATGAAGACTGCGTAGCAGAGTTAGTCAGGTTCATGCCAAGTGCTAGGTCATACGTGTTATGAATCTACTTTTTATTTAGTGGGGACTTTTCCCTACTTCTCACCATGACTAAACCATTCTGTGTTCTCACTATCCATGCATAGAATTCCAGTTTTCCCACAACTGCTCCATGGAATAGAAATTTTGGGTTCTTTGTAAACTCAGTTGTGTTAGGTAAATGTGGTTTTGTTTTAATCCCAAGTGTGGGATTTCAATTTGAGCTTTAGTTTGTCCACAGCTGTTAACTGTCTCATGTAGGGCATGGCTTTTTGCCAGCAGCTAAAGCCTTCCTGGTGCAGCACAGAGAGGGGCGTGGCCTAAATGAGAGCCCAGAGAGGTGGCCTGCAGTGTTGGCCTGTGGCATGTAGCAGCAGTTTGAAGAGACCAGAGACAGACAGTGTGGTGGTTTGGAGCAGACAGACAGAGAGAAATACTTTGGGACTCAGTGGCTTGGAGGAGACTGCTGCCTGCATCAGCTGTTGACAGAGACTGGTATAGACCCTTCCACCCTAAATAGTCTGGAGAAGTAAAGGTTCCCCCTATCCCCAGTAACCTTCTCTCTCCTACATAGGGTTGGGGTGTTGGGAAGGAGGTTGAGGCCTAAACACCCCAAATAGATGAGAGTTTAAAGAAACAAGCGCTACACCAACATTTACTACTTTCTGTTTTTAATAATAGCAGTCTTGGGGTAAAGTACATGAATGCTGTTATGGGTTTGATCTGAATCTTGCATTGATTAAGGCTGTTGAACTTTTCTGTGTGTACTTACTGGCCATTTACATTTCTCTAGATC
This sequence comes from Acomys percivali, assembly GCA_907169655.1. Classification (NCBI taxonomy): domain Eukaryota; kingdom Metazoa; phylum Chordata; class Mammalia; order Rodentia; family Muridae; genus Acomys; species Acomys percivali. The sequence goes on from OU015754.1 coordinate 293,664, forward strand.
AGCATTTCTCAACCTGTTGGTTGTGACCCCTTTGGGGATCCAAGGGGTCACAAAACAGATGTTTACCTTACAATTCATAACATCTGCAAAATTAGAGTTATGAAGTTGCAACAAAAATAATTGTATGGTAGGGGGTCACCACAGCATGAGGAACTGTGTTAAGGGGTCACAGCATTAGGAAGGTTGAGAACCACTGCTCTAGATGAATGTTTATTAAGCCTTTTCTGCTTTTTTTTTTTGTTGGGTGATTTTGTTGTTGCCTTGAAGGGGTTGTTCATGTATCAGACACACTTTATAGAACTTTCCTGGCACTAGATAGGCGTCTGTGTAGCTCCAACAATAAATACCAAAAGCAGTTTATTTTATGTCTAATATAGAACCTTGAAATGCTAGTTAGTTTCTCTCAACATATATATGATTTTATTTTAATTATGCATATGTGTGTATGAGGGATGTGTGGGTATATGCATGAGTGCAGTGCCCACCAAGACCAGAAGAGGGCATGAGATCCACCTGGAGCTGAAGTTTCAAGTAGTTTTGAACCACCCCATGTCCCTGCTGGGAACTGACCTTGCGCTCTCTGAAAGAACAATACGTACCCCCTGAATACTGCACTAGCTCTCCAGCCCAATATTTATGCTTTTAATTTAATTCAGAAACAATGCCAATGCATCACTGTGCTTGAGCTGATGATGAAGTATGACAAAATATAAATTAAGTTTGTTTTAAAGTTGTGAGCTACCAAGTCCAGAATTGAAAATATCTGAATGTAACTATGAACACTTCCATATTCATATCTTGTCTGGGGAGACAAAGGGAGCTGCAAAAACACACCCTGACAACTACTTGCCACTGGATTTAGAATCATAGCTAGGCGTGGTGGCACAGGCCCTTAATCCCAGCACTCAGGGAGGCAGAGGCAGGTGGATTACTGTGAGTTTGAGGCCAGCCTTGTCTTAAAAGTGAGGCCAAAACAGCCAAGGCTACACAGAAACCCTGTCTTGAAAAAATAAAGAGATTAATTAATTAACTAAAATTAGAATCTTGACTCTTCTACAAAGAGCCTTTCAATATTACTGTTTTTCAGCAAGAAAGAAATGAAAAAAACGCCTGTGGGGGCTGGAAAGCTGGCTCTGAGGTTAAGGGTACTGACTGCTCTACCAGAGGTCCTGAATTCAATTCCCAGCAACCACATGGTGGCTCAGAACCATCTATAAAGAGATCCGGTGCCCTCTTCTGGAGTGCAGGTGTGCATGCAGGCAAAGCACTGTAATCACAGTAAATAAATACATTTAGAAAAAAATACTTGTGGGGCACTAATATGAACATTTCATTTCCTCAATTTAGCTAGGAGCTGTTCTGTGATCAAAATTAGAGAGATGAAAGAAAGTGAGTCTGAAAGAAGGTTCAGGAAGGGCATTTATGGGACTGCATGACGCACCCTCAGAGCTGGATCCTGCTGCTCTCCGCAGCCAGAAACATCACCAAGGCTGCAGCTTTGAGTGAGAAAAGCACACGAGCCTTTGCGCAGTGGCACAAGGAAGAGCTTGTGTGCTCACACGGTTCCTGAACTGTGCCATTTGTCTATTGGACAGTCCAGGAAAGCGCTGGAAGATTGCATTTGCAAATTTGCTTTCCCTTTGCCTCCTCATACTCTAGCCCTTTAGCCCTGCGGTTTATTTTTAGTTCTGGAACTCTCTCCCACAAGTTATCATTAGGTCATGGAGTCGCATGGGTTGTGCTCTGCTGTCACCATGTGTCCTCTGTACAAGCGTTTAATGGAAACTCTGATTATCATAGATGGTTCCATTTGAAAGGATTATATTAAAACTCTGTTTGAGTCATTGCCACAGCATCCTAACAAAGAGTTAGTGTACATTTATTTTTAACAATAGAAGTTCAGACAAGAGAAAGTCACTTAGAAGGCTTATGAGATTGCCTTCCTGCTGTCATTTTTATTTTGAATTATGAAACAACTTTAAAGGAATTTTAGTGCAAAACAGTACTGCTTCATGACTGTAACTCAATGACAGAATTTCTACTGGGAATTAGTGGGAATTAGTAATGGTTCATTCATGCGCATGTGTAGGTGTACTCAAAGGGTATGTGTGGGTATATTAACCTCAGTCATGTCTAGCTTTCTGATATGAGTCCCTCTTTACTCAGTCTCTGACTTACGGTGAATGATCCATTTGGAATGAACTCTCTGTGGCCTCTCAGATACAGCAAACCTATAAGTTTCCTTTATTGTTCTTACCTAATGCTTTACCTCCTGCCCAAGCTGTGGCAGAATCACTAACCTTTGTTTTCGGTAGTTTATCTGATGGTTTATATTAAAAAAAAAAAAAGAGGTACCTGGAAGAAGACAGACTGCAATGCAATGATACAACAGATGCTTGTGTAGACTAGTCCCTGGCCCCTGAGTTCTCTTCCTTGGCTACCACTGGTCAGTCCCTTAAACTCACTGTCCCTCAATTGTTTCTTCCTTTGCAAAGAGAAACAGAACAGAAATTATATGGTTTCAAATATATATTGGCTATGATGTTTCCCATGTTCAACTTAAATTTGTGTATTATTGATATTTTCTATTTGCGAGCTGATAACTGGGATGTTATAGTCATAAGAAAAGCTTATTTCTGTTCAAATTCCAGTTAAAGCTCAAAGAAACATAAAACAAAAGACCCTGTCTCAGAAAAGCCTGCCATTTTTTTATATTCAATATTCAACCAGTCAGAGGCTCAAGACCAACACATCATGCATCTTATATTTCTATTAGTGTTTGGTTTCCTTTAACATAAATAACCCCGTAAATCATCAAGTGTAATTATGAAAGTAATATTTTGTTTCTCTACCAAATATTGGCACTCTCCTTACTTCCAACTTTGTGATGAAAACGATCACTTGAACTTTCAAACATTTCAAAAAGATCATAAAGCATCGGTGTGAAATCCTTAACAGTGGCAGTCTAAAATTAACAATGTTGGGAACACGGACACAGGGAGAACACTTGTTAGTTTTTCAGGAAAGGTGGAAGAATTAACAGATGAGGAATCAAAGCAGATGTGGAAAGGGAGGAGGCCTTTTCCAGAGTGCACACTCAGATGCCACAGTCATTTGACAGACTTTGATAGCATTGTGAAATGCCCTTGCTGGGATAGCAGGGGTGCTACCATTTCAGAAGGGGAGATGTCAGAGCCCTCCTGTTGAGAAGCGGTCTAAAAGTGGGAATCATATTTCATGACTAGTTCACCTAGATGTGGAGGGAAACTGTCCTGTGCTTTTAAACAGATATTTATATGAAACTCTTTCTTTGGGATTATTCTCGTTATAGTTTAATGAGATAACAGTTAAGAACTGAGAGAAGTTAAAGGTAATTTTGTTCTGCCTATGACCAAAAACAAAACAAAACAAAGATCGATGGATCTATTACGTTATAAGCAAACACTAGTGTCTTAGTTAGGGTTCTATGGCTGTGAAAAGACACTCTTATAAAGGAAAACATTTAATTAGGTCCGCCTTACAGTTCAGAGGTTTAGTGCGTTGTTATCATGGCCGGGAAACATGGTGGCATGCGGGCAGACGTGGTGCTGGAGGTGGGGCTGAGAGGCCAGTATCTGCATCTTCAGGCAGCAGGAGGAAGAGTGAGCCACTGGGCCCAGGCTGAGCTTCTGAAGCCTCACAGCCTACCCCCAGCGACACACTTAACAAGGCCACACCTACTCCAACAAGGCCATACCTCCTTATGAACCTATGGAAGACATCTTCATTCAAACCACCATATTCCACTCCCTGGCCCCCATAGGCTTGTAGCTATATCGTAATGCAAACCTGTCTTCAGTCCAACTTCAAAAGTCCCCATAGTCTATCACAGTCTCAACTCTGCTTAAAAGTCCAAAGTCTCTTCAGAAACTCATGGCCATCTCTTAACTGTAACCCCTGTAAATTCAAAATAAAAAAAGTAGACCACATACATCCAACATATAATGGCACAGGATATACATTACCATTCTAAAAGGGAGGAAGGGGAGCACAGGGAGGAAATACTGGACCAAGGCAAGACGGAAAAACCAGCTTGGCAAATTCCAAACTCTGCATCTCCATGTCTGATGGGAAAACGCTCTTTCAGCTTTTCTGACTGCAGCACACTTCTCTCCCCTGGGCTGGCTCTACTCCCTGTCGGCAGCTCTCCTTGACGGGCATCCCATGATTGAGAGCCACACAACACAGTCCTTTACCAAAGCTGTTAATCCAAAATTCTTCAATCTGGCCTCGGGCGTGTTTTTTGGACAAGGGCAGAACTCAGCCACATTCTTCACCAAAATATCACAAGAAAGAGCCCTAGGCCACACGCTAATAGTGTTCTCTGAGGCCCCTAGGGCAGGGCACCCCAGAGCAAATTGTCCTCCGCGCAGCTGTCTTCCATGATCTTACTGTTACAGCCCCCGTTATGTTCCGCTTAAAGCATCCAGCTCTTTTTCTAACCCTAAGTCCAAATTCCTCCAAACAAAGGCATGGTTAGGCCTAGCAGAGCAACACCCCAGTCTGTGCTACCAACTTCTGTCTCAGTTAGGGTTTCCATTGCTGTGAAGAGACACCATGACCATGGCAACTCTTATTCTTTAAAAAAAAAATTATTTGGGGGCTGGCTTACAGTTCAGAGGTTTATTCCATCCTCAGCATGATGAGAAACATGGCAGCGTGCAGGCAGACGCGGTGCTGGAGGAGGAGCTGAGAGCTCTACATCGGGATCCTCAGGCAAGAGGAAGGAAGCATGAGCTACTGGGCCCAGACTGAGCTTCTGAGACCTCAAAGCCTACCTCCCCAGTGACACATTTAACAAGGCCACATCTCCTAACAGTGCCACTCCCTATGATCCTATGGGGCCATTTCGTTCAAACCACAACTAGAGTTTAAAATATTATTATTAAAATATATAATAACAAATAAATAATTGATAGTTTAAAGCGTTTAAAAGTGTTTACTCTGTGTTTATTTGCTGCTGCCTTTCTGGTATAAATCACATGGTATACACCATCCTGGTATAAATCACATGGTATACACCATCCTGGCCTTCATCCAAAATGCAGCTAAGGATGAGAAAACAAGTGAAGTTCAAGCTCAGCTAAAATGATGTTAGCAAACTTTTGTGCCTTATTAATTCTCGCTGCCTTCCTGACACTAACTGTGCTATGAACAAACAAACATACATACATACATACATACATACATGTATACACATACATACATACATACATACATACATACATCATTCCCAGTTATTCAAATGAGTGACATGATGGTATCACTGGAAATTCTGAAAAAGTATCCCATAATACTCAAATCCATTCCTATTTCCAGGAGAGTTCAAAGAGGTGAACATAGATATTAGTATTAGATTGTGTAAAAGAGTTGACTTGATTGACAGCTAAATGTGCCAGGTCCTTTTCCAGGCACCTTATGAATATAAGCTTGTTTAGTCTAATACTCCCACTTTCATGAAAAAAATCATTTAATAAACATACATGCAAGCCTTCAGTTTCTTTTCCCTCAAGAAGGGATGAAACTAACAAATAAGTGACAGTTGACTGGAGGTCAAATCATGTCCGCAAGTTGTTTCCATGTGCATTGAACAGTTGGGTTTGTTTCCAGACCATTAGCTGCTCAGGACAGATGAATAGCTGCCCATTTAGAAAACTTCCTTGAACATGCAGACTTTATTGGAATAGGCCTGTGTGTGTGTGTGTGTGTGTGTGTGTGTGTGTGTGTGTGTGTGTGTGTCTGGGCCTGTCAGTCTGATTCTCTGTCTGTCTTTCTGTGTCTCTCTGTGTGTATCTGTATCTATCTGTGTGTATGTCTGTCTATCTCTGTGTGTGTCTGTATCTGTGTGTGTATGTGTGTATGTGTTTGTAAGTCTGTGTGACTGTCTGTCTGTCTCTCTGTCAGTGTGCGTACACAAACTTGTCCATGAGCTTGTGTTAGGACAGAGTCCATCACATCTCTAACAGAGCATTCCGGGGCTTCCCTGTGGTTTAGCTATTCCCATCAAATTCGTGTGGAAAGTTCATTTCTATTGTAAGGTAGTGAGAGCTGGGACCACACTGGCCTTTTAAGAGGTCATTAGGCCGTGAGAACTTTGTCATTCGAGGATTAATGGGTTACCCCCAAAGTAGCCCTGTTACAAAGGCCAGTGTGAATCTCTCTCACCATCTGGACCCCTTTCATCATATGATGCCTTAGGCCAGCTTGAGACTCTGCAAAGAGCCTCATCAGCAAGAAGGCCCTTATCACCTTGGACTTTCTAATCACTGTTGGACTGTAAATCCTTATAAATCTCCCATTATAGCAACAGAACACGGACTAGAAAGCCCTCCAGTCAGAGACTGGAGTGCCTTGTCTGCTAACCCATATAAAGACACAAAATGTTGGGGTGGAGCATCCTTCCTGTGAGGCTGGTGGGCCCACCCATAGCCTCCACATAATTTCTGTCCTGAATGGCTCTCATTATCAAAGCTTTCCTGTTCTGCTCTTATGGCCTTTCATGACACAGGTTCCTAATGCCTCTGTTGCTGTCCCCAGCACAACACGGAGAACCCAGGATAGCTAATAAATGTTTACTGTGCGTGAGGTTCCCGCGGGCTTTGCTGTCTGTTGTTTTAGTTGATGCTTCCTTCTACTAACAGTGAAGAGGAAACAGGATAAATGTGTTCCCTCCTAGACTTCATTATTTCTTTTAATATATAAAAGCCCAGAGAGAAAGGCAGGATTACAGGCAGTGCCACTAAGCTACCTGCCTCCTACAGTGTCGGTACATACGAGGTACACAAAGGTGAATGGTTCCACACACAAGATTTATCTGCAGTTCTCAAGTGCCATTTCACTGGACTTCGCCTACACTATAGAAGCTGTCAGGCACGGGGTGAGGAAGGAAGGCTCATTCCTCACCACACAGCTGGAGACACACTGGAAAGAGTTGTCAGGGAATCCTAGGAGGAATTGGGAGCAGATATTAGCCACAGGACTTGCTCTCCTAAGATAGAAGCGTTTGAAGTAGAGAGAGATGCCTGCAAGACCAAACAGGAGGAGGAAGAGGAAGGAAACCCCAGACCTTGTTATCAGGAAGGGGGGAGGTGGTTTCTCACAGCTGCCTTTGGGCTCCTCCCCTAAAAGCCATATATCTGCAAGTGACAGGATCACTTAGTACTGTGCCAGAGATTACACTATTCTTAAAGCCACAGAAAACTACAAACCTTCTTAAGTGCTATGAAGTGCTAACCACACTCTTCTGAAGTTCTGGCTGCAGGCTGGGGGAAATGGCCATCTGTGAGAACAGGGAGTGCCCCCCCAACACTCTCCAATTGATATACATTAGATAACAAGGCGAAAGCTTATTAGCCAGGCAGCCACCTGTCCTCTGACCTTTGACAAGAGCAGAAGTGAAGATTTGAAGGGAAATTCAACAGTAAAGCTCTTCAGACAACTACATTGTAAAGAGCGCTTCTTGAAATGTTTCGGGTTTTCCTCTCTGAAGCCTTTCATCCTTTTCAGCTCGCCTCATCTTTGGGAAATGATAGTCTGAATCCTTATCAACCTCCTTTGCAGTTTCCCGGAACACAGCTCTCATAGACTGAATTTAGTGGAAATCAGCTTTTAGGCGACATTGATTAATTGTTTAAGGCAGAGGACTGTCTTCAGGCTTAAAACACAGCTGGACATTTTCACCAATATATATGCTTTATTGTAAATAAATTTTAAAAAGATCTAGAGGGTATTGGAAGCATTCCCTTTTTATAGCATATGCTTTATAAAAGAAAAATGGCTGAAAACTACGTCCTTTGGACTATAGTGTAGATCATCTCTGACCTGTTAAAAAGTGTGCTTTTTCTCCCAGTCTTAATACATTATCGCCATGGTGATAGGAGGGTGGCAAATGTGCCTGCTGTTTCTGCTGTCCTTAATCAGATAGCTGCCTGCCAATTTCAATGTACTTTTAAAGGCGGCCTGGAAGACCACATACTTAAATGATATTCTCCTACAGGCCCCAGCAACCTCTTATCATAACCACTAAAAGATCCTCATGGGACTTTTCAGGAACTCATAAATTTCAGGAACTGGAGAGGCAGCTCCGTGGTTAAGAGCCCTTGCTGCTCTCACAGAGGACCTGAGTTCAGTTCCCAGCACCCACATAGCAGCTCACAACCATCTGTAACTCCAGTTCCAAGGGGCTCATCATCCTCTTCTGGCCCACATGGGCACCGCGAGCAGGTGGCGCACATCCATAAACACAGCAAAATATGCATACACATTAATATGAATAAATATTTACATTTTTAAAAAATTAAAGTTTGCATCCCAAAAGTCAGCTTTCATAATAGCGCATTCACCTTTGGACCTGCAACCTTAAGCTCCTTTTGAGAGCTGTTGATATAATACCAGAAGGAATCCGTGTTGAAGGCTTATGAAATACACACAACAGTGGGAGAGCCCTTTCTTATGAGGCATTAATCCAGAGATCCAGTAATATGAACAGTGGGGTTTATCTTGACAGGTAAGTCAACTTATTGCTGAGCAAAACAGCCAGACAATGCTGTCCCTGTTATGGAGCCACAGGTGTTTGAAAGGCTGAGCATACTAACGGAGGAGCGGCAGCATCATCCGGCAGGCGTAGATTGTGACAAGGAAGCACAGCAGGGTTAGATGGCAAGGCAGGTGCTTAGGAAACTGAAAAGAGAAACTGGAAATCTACGGTGAAAAGCAGCTGCTCGGTTACAGTTTTTATGGCCCTCTAGAATTAGACATAACTTCCTGTTAGTCACGAAAGAGCTTATTGTTTTCTTTCTTCATTCCTTTCTCTCTCTCTCTCTCTCTCTCTCTCTCTCTCTCTCTCTCTTCCTTCCTTCCTTTCTTTCTTTGTTTCTCTTTGTTGGTTTGGTTTTTGTTTTGTTTTGTTTGTTTGTGGCTTTTTGGTTTTGTTTGTTTGTTTGTTTTGGAGACAGGGTTTCTCTGTGTACCTTGGCTGTCCTGGACTCACTCTGTAGACCAAGCTGGCCTTGAACTCACAGAGATCTACCTGCCTCTGCCTCCCTGAGTGCTGGGATTACAGGCGTGCACCACTGCACCTGCCTAGGAGAACTTATTCTAAGACACAGTTTTTCAGAGGATTTGAGATATACTTCTACTCTGAAAGCCCATCATGCCCAGATGAGGCACAGGGAAACTGTGTCTTCTAACAGGAACACCTGCTGTCAACCTCAGAAACGTGTATAAATCCATCCAAAGATCTACAGCAGAATTCGGTCCCATATTTCTTACGGTGCCTGCCACATAACCTTAGGAATTATTATATGGAAGTGCTCTTAACTAGTGTAGCCAAGTGGTATAAACGTGGATTATACAACCATTTACTCCCTGAGCAGTGTTACATTATTCTGTATAGCATCACCTGGGAAGGACCCAGTACACTTGTTCCCACTCCCTTGTCCACAAGGAATTTTCTTTTTAAATATTTATTTATTATTATGTATACAATGTTCTGTCTGCATGTACACCTGCAGACCAGTAGAGGACACCATTATAGATGACTGTGAGCCACCATGTGGTTGCTGGGAATTGAACTCAGGAGCTCCAGAATAGCAGTCAGTGCTCTTAACCTCTGAGCCATCTCTCCAGCCCCACAAGGAATTCTCTAATCTATCCAATGGACTCCTAAACCTTCAGGCATATATTCAGATCCTGTGTGTGTGTGTGTGTGTGTGTGTGTGTGTGTGTGTGTGTGTGTGT
>OU015754.1:307325-331280 GCA_907169655.1 Acomys percivali
GCAAAATATTTTTAAAACAAATGTCCAAAATATAAGATTATCAGCTGCAGATGGCCAATAGAGTACAGATGATCTAGCAATAAATTGATAATCTATTTCTCAGATGAAAGGAAAGCTGCTCATGAAAGCAGAGGCAAGGAGAAGACTGCACATTAAGTGACTAGAGCAGCTGTTGCTGCTCCAGAAACAAATTCGGCAATTCCCTCTGTGCTTGCCATGCTACCAAGGGCACCAAAAAGAAAGAACTTAATCAACATTGAAAGATCCTTTTGAAGCTAGGCGTCATGGTGCACACCTTTAATCCCAGCACTAGGGAGGCAGAGGCTGGTGGATCGCTGTGAGTTATAGGCCAGCCTGGTCTACAAAGTGAGTCCAGGAAAGTCAAGGCTACACAGAGGAACCCTGTCTCAAAAAAAAAACAAAACAAACAAAAACAAAAAACAAAAAAAAAATTCTTTTGAATTAATTTTGGTAAAGAAAAATTGGAGACTCTATATTGAGAATTTTTTAAGGCATCAGGTCCTGTTAGTAACAAATGTCACAGTGTGTGGATAGAACACAATCTTGGTCCTCATTAGTCTTCATGCTACCTGAAAATTATTACGGGACTAGAGGACCAGGAATTGTACTGAAGTAATTCTTCCACTGAAATCTCTCTGCTCAAGGCATACTTGTAGGAAACTGCTCTTTTCTGAGGGCTCACACATTCACACAAGTCAAATCTAGAGTGACTTAAGAATGGAATGGGTTTACTCTCCTCGGTGACAAAGATAACATTTCTTCAGGGTCTCTCATGTGTTGTCTACCAACCCATGAACTTGTACGAACTAGAAAGGCAACAAGTGTACTCAGTTACAGGGACCAGAACTCTGAAGAGCCAGTTGAGAGGTGATAGCTTCCTCTGATGGACCGGAGGAAGGCAGGCAGCATCTCTGAACCACCTCCTCTGCCAGTCTCATGTCTTTAAGAGTTAGTATCTTAAGAAGGAGAAGGAGGAGGAGGAAGAGGAGAAGCAGCAGCAGCAGCAATACCTAGAGTGTGTTTTGTTACATTAAATGATGTGTACAAACTGCTTTATCCACACATACACTGCTGTGCTTGATACGAGCTTAAGATTAAGTACTGAGATGGGACATTCTGCTGAAATGGCTCTGAAAAGCTTTGCTCTGGAAAAAGAAACATGTGACTTTAAAGATGGCAATAGGGGCTGGAGAGATGGCTCAGTGGTTAAAAGCACTGATTGCTCTTCCAGAGGTCCTGAGTTCAATTCCCAGCAACCACATGGTGGCTCACAACCATCCATAATGCGATCTGATGCCCTTTTCAGCACTGTATGCATAATAATAAATGAATATTTTTTAAAAATAAATAAAGATGGCAATAAATATTGTGGAATCAATAGATAAGCAAAAGGGTTGCCTCATGGAAGGAGGGGTAAACACAGCCCTTTCTGTCAATACTCAACGACATCTCACTAACCTTAAATCCAGTCAGCAGTCGGAACCCAGGGCCATGGGAGGAATTCTGTGCCACTTGAGGATAGAGACCTCCACTGAGTGTTTTTAATTCGAATACTTCAGATACGAATTCCAAACGCTCCCTCTTGTCTATAGTACCATTCCCCCTGGGTGGCACTTAGAATCTATAAAGCACTCTCTCTTGTACTCTCCTCTTGTTAGTGTGAGAAGAACAAAATGTTCTTCTCTGCATTTGACCCACAAGGAACCAAGGACAGGGAGGTTACATGTCTCTTAACTTCCCTACCTGTCACTTGCAGCTGAGGTTTGAACCTTAGTTAGCAGAATGTTATTCTGACTTAGCTGGACCAAGATGATGTAAGAAATGCAGAAGTGGCTTAGGGGAAATGATGATGTTGATGATGGTGATGATGATGGTGATGATGGTGGTGATGGTGGTGATGGTGATATGATGATAGAAGCTAACAGTCAATAAATGTCAATTATTTAAGAGGCACCATCGGAATTTGTTTATGTTTCCGCATTTTATCCTTGCCAAAAACTCCATGAAGGAAACAACATTATCATCCTCATCTTCTAAGTGCTGAGATTGGGTAACAGAAAAGAGAGATAATTTGTCAAGACTGTAGAGCCAGTCTGCAGCCTCCTTTGCAGCCGCCCTCAAATCCTGCACTCCCAGGGTGTGACTAGCTTTCACTGTGTAGTATTATTGGTGTATATTTTCCCATCACGTATGTCCAAAGGCAAGGAACCTGAAATCACTCTATTCTGGGCCTGTCATAGCAGAACAGATGAATATCAAGGGGCCGGTTTCCTTATATCAACATAAGAAAGCAAGCTGTGTGCTGACCTCAATTGATTCAACCTTTACGAAATGGGCAGGCTGAAGAATGGCACGGGTTCTCCGCAAGCAGGTGCCAAGATGAATGCAGACACTGACATCTTCTTTAATAACCTATGAGACACTGACTCAGTCTCTCCCCTTTTGGTAATGTTCATTTCTAAAAGTACACAAAAACCATATAGGAAGGAGGCTGGAGGTACAGCTCGGTTGGTAGAGGGTTTGCCTTGTATGCACAAGGTCCTGGGTTCAATCCCCAGCACTGCATCAGCCAGGTATGGGACTGCATACGTATAAGCTAGCACTCTGGTGGCAGAGGCAAGGGCAGCAGGAATTCAAAGTGACTTTCTGATGCACAGTTAAGTTCGAGATCACTCTTGGAGGCATGAGACATTATCTCAGAAGCAACTGGAATAAAGGCACCCAATTAGGGTTACTCCTAAGAATGTACAGTGGAGAAAAAGCAATTATCCCTTAGAGTGTGACACTAGGGGAATGGAGAGGAGAGTTGGAAACAAAACCGACCCAAAGGCTTGCGGAGAGGGTCATCATCGTGATTGCTACATTTCTCTCTTGGACACTGGCAGCTTTGGTTGGGCAGCATGGGAGACACAGATAAAAAAAAGATCAGAGCTGCAGTTCACATAAGACAGCAAAGCAGAGCCAGACCTGTGCTTTATAAGTGTTAATTGAGTGTGACTGGGGCTGGGGGTGCGGGTGGGGGGGTTGCTGTTCCAGATACAAGGATGCTGCAGTATATAAGACAAACACACCCTCACTGTCACATCTTCCCAAGAGCCTGACAACAAGTAAAACATCCAGAAGTGACAAGTGCTCTTAAGAAAATCAACCTGCTGCCATGAGAGAGGCCGAAGGGGTTATTTCTATTGGATGTCAGGATAGTTGAGTAGAGGGACTCAGGAAAGACTTGGGCCAGGGATAGCGATGAAATAATATAGTATTACGGTTGGCAGCGTTGAGTGAATGCTTTTCCATGTGACAAGTGGCTAATGTCATTGCATCCACAACCCCATCCTCGAGAGAGTTATTGTCCAGGGGCAGAAAGCTGAGCCAATGGGCACTCTGCCTCCAGCCACATCTTGAATTCATATAGTTTCTTTCAGTACCAACTTGAACCTTGAGACTAGCTGTGTGGGGCCTCCGGGAGGATGTTGCGAACATGAAGGGATTCTGACAGGAGGAATAGGATGTTCAGCATCCAATGGCCTGAGTGCTCCAGAGAAGACAACAGCTATAGACTGACCAAGCAGCTATTCTCAGTGACACGAGCTGGGTACTTTAGTGAGCCAAGGAGGAGGCAAGAGCACAGTGTGGATCAGGGAGACCCACATCCCAAGAGATAGGAAGCCAAGCTACTCTGCTTTTCTAGAGGGGATTCTGTTGGCTTCTGGCTTGGGTTGGCTAGAGCAGCAGAGAGGAGGACTTACAAGAAATAACAGGAGCCACAGATTTCCCAAGGCACAGGCAGGGCCAGAGAGCAAAGCACAGGGTGTGACTGGGTCCTGAGCAGGAAGAAAAACCTCTCTTCTGATGTGATAGGACAAGAGAGTAAGCTTGATGGCAGACAGGCCAAGGATTGCTCTTATCTGAAGTAGGTGACGTTTTATTTCCCCTGGCTTGCTGCCCCCACGAGAGAGGAGGGCTTGGAAACAGACGTGGTGGAGGATGAGCATGGACCTGGGTAAACTGAGCCACTCTGGGCTGTGGGACTTCCTCCAACAGCAGCAGCTGGCTCCTGCGGGGCTATGCACACTGCATGGCACAAGCTACTTGGGCAGCACCTGTTCTGAGCAGATCATCTGGCTTCTCCATGACAGCCCTCAGTTCATGACCATCCAACAGGCAGAACTAGACAAATCTTCAGTGCCAGGACCTGTGTTCAAATCCATCATTTAAGAAAAACTCCTAAGGCAGGGCACACACACACGCACACACACACACACACACACACACACACACACACACACACTTATTAGGATGAGGAAAAAAGCATTAGGGTCCAGGCTTTTCACAGCTCATATATCACTGAAATGGCTTGACTGTGTGTAGCTCTGTTCTACTCCGTGTATGTGATGTGGCACACTGGATCCAGTTCAGCTGGGAGCTCTTGAGGGTCAGCTTTTCCATAATTATTACACCTTATTGCAGCAACTGTAAGATGTGCAGTTATAAGCATCTTACAAGCACACAAAACAGAAGATGTAATCAGTAGGGCACTTGGTGCCAGTCCAGAAGGCAGTTTGGATTAGTCTGGTACCGGCTACCATAAGTTCAAGTCCACTTCTAGGCCATGCCTTCTTACTTCATCTTCCAAGATTTACTAAGACCAAAAATGCTCAGCAAGGCTTTCTAGCTCGTTTTGAAATGTGCTTCAACTGCGGACATGTTTATGTCTATTACAACGAAATGTGTTAATATAAAAGACCATCTTCACAATGGTCCCTCTCCCTGTTCCTCTAGGGCAGTATAAATTGTTGGAGGGCGTTCCTTCTAAACAAGTAAGCCTCAGCAGAGGTTGTGTGGTTAGCTTTAATTTCCAATCTAAGTAATTTATAAAACTGAAGGATCAAATCGTTGACTTGAATTTTTAAGCTTCCCACGGGACATCTAGAGTGGGAAATAGTTTGTTAGGCAGTCGGAAAGACACTTAGGAAGAAAGAGGAGAAACTAACAACTGCAAGAATCTAGGCATTCTCTGGTGAGGTGTGGTGGCATGTACTGTAACTCCATCACTGGAGAGGCTGAGGCCAGCCTGGGCTACATTGTAGGCTTCAGGCTAGCCTGGGCTACGGTGCCAGACCCTCTTTCAGAAACAAACAGAATCAGAAATTCTCTTTTGAGGTACTTTGAGTTACATCAAATTTTATGTGGCTTGTGCTAATCATGTCATTGAATTATATCAAATAGTATCATAATTTCTCTGACACCCTTAAAACACTTTACAAATAAAACCTTGCAAGACATCCTCAGAGGGACAGGCCTTGGGTACTCTGGTCCTTGCCTGGGATTCTTTTAATTTTTATTTTATCTACCATACCTAACAATCTACGTACCTACATTGACTGTATGTATGTATGTATGTATATATGTATGTATGTTTGTTTGTCTTGTTTTAAGAGAGCAGCTCACTCTATAGCCCAGGCTGCCCTCACACACTCCAAATTCTCCTGCCTCAGCCCCCTGAACGATGAACTTACAGCTGTAATCCATCAGCCTTCTTGAATGAAAATTTTGAAGTCCAGGAAACTTGGTCACTCATCACCTCATGGACAAGTGAAAAGACGATCGTTTTCCTAAAGACCATGGTGTATTTGTTTAAAACCAGCACAATTCATTCGCTCTCACTTTCATGCAGGAATCAGTGTTAATTTCTAATTTTATGTCTACTGTGTACTTTTGGTTAGGAAAATAAAAGTCCTTCTAGTTTCCATTTTCCCTCCTTATAATTCCTATTTCTTTGGCGGAGTACAGATATGTTGGTTCCCCAGTTCACTTCATGGTCACTGTAGCTTGTAGCTTGTACTCTGATAATTATTTCACACTGATGGAACCAGGAAGGTACTGCATAACTCAAAGAAACCGTGGTCAGCTTGCTTAAATTCAGAACCCTGAGAGACTTGGGCACTAACTGCTGAAGTATCAAAGCTCTCCCTGTCAGAGTGGACCTGGCGAGCGATGGGGAGAGCCGGGAAACAGGAGGACTATAGCATAGTCCCTAACTTTGGGGTGAGAGGGAAAGACCTGGGGCGGGCTGTCTTGCTGTGCTAGGGTGTAGGGAGGAGTCGGGGGAGGGAGGGAAGGAGAGAGGGAGGACACAGCAGGAAAGGGGAGAGGGGGGCAGCGGAGCGCAGAGGCCGCCTGGCAGGGCGCCTGGCGGGCGCACCGGGTCCCGCGTGGCCGAGCGTGCCAGCACTCCCGGCGGCGTGAGTGGCGGCGGCCAGGTTCTTCCGCGCCATGAGGACGCGTCTGAGATGAGCAGTCCACGCAGAGCAGTGCACAAGCCGCTCCGGAGGTCGCTGAGCGAGCAGCTGCGGGACTCCACCGCCAGAGCCTGGGATCTGCTGTGGAGGAACGTCCGCGAGCGGCGGCTGGCAGGTCGGTCTTGTGGGTCCCTGGGTGCGGGTTTGGACCAGCCGGGTCGGGCACCGTGCCTGACAGCTGGGCTGTGCGCGGACAGCAGGTTCCACCTCCGCTTGGCGCAAAGGTAGCTGGTGGCTGTGTCCCAGCTTGGCGTTTCCACATGGCTTATCCCCTGAGCACCGGCAAGGGCGGCGCGACCTGGCAAGAGTGTACAGTAGTGGCGGAGAGACCAGAAGTTTGGAGGTAGACAGGTGAATAGTTGGTGAAAGCAAACAGCTGCCTGCCACGCCGTGCCTTTGGGATTCAATGTGTTCATACTGGGAACTTCTAGCGAAAGACTTAGCAAGGGGGAGAGGCTGTGGTTATTCCTAGCCAATGGGTCCTTAAGACGCCACACCAAGCCCTTGGGTTGTGGCCTCAGGTGTATATCAGCTCTACAGGGACCCATCACCTCCTGGTGGGGCCACAAGCACAGCAAGTGCTTGTCTGGGCTCCCCTGCCCTATAGTCACGGTTTTACACCTGTCCAGTAAAACAAGTCGCTTATTCCACCGCCAGGCTCAGGGGCAGAGGCCTCCTTTGCTCGGTGGGGGCTGTGGGAAGATGCTTCAGGAATTATGCGGTGCGATTGGAAAGGTTTCTGAGATAATCTTGACTTGTCTTCGCCTGTAGTAGGCATCCACTGGAGTGGAAGAGAATTCTAGAAAGGAAGGTATAAAGCTTGGTATAAGGAAAGGATGCTGCAGGTGAAATAGATTTGACCTTTGGACGCCTCCTTTCTCCCGTTTAACTTGTGGAATGGGTCTGTCGCTAGTGTTCTGCCCTCAGAACCAGGCTGCCACATCCCCCCCCTCCCCCCCCTCCCCCCCCCCCCCCGCCCCCCGCCCCAGGCCCCCCCCCCCCCCCCCCCCCAAGCCCAGGTCACTTTGAGCAAAATGCCCTTATCAAACTAAGTCACAAGAAGGCATCTTGAACAATTCCGACACTCAGTGTAGAAAGTATTAAATGTTTACTCATGTTTTCTGTCCAGCACAGTGGCCTCGTTTAGTAAACACCCAAAAAATAAACAGACTTTTCAGTCGGGGACCCAGAAATAAATTGCGGTCACTGGGTAGTTTTGACTGCTGATTTTTAAAGACCTGTAGGCACATGGCAGACCCTAGTGAGTAACAGTTAATAATAATACAACCCACCGTACCCGAGTGCATCTTGTGTTAGACAATCCGTGGGATGATGGATGGTGTCAGGAAACTTCTGTGAGCCAGTGAGCTTGCTGCTTCCTAGTGTCTGAATCTGCACGCAAAGGACTCTTTGATAGCATCTGTTGTTTAGGTCTGTGGAGTTTGTTAAGTCCGTGGCTCTAGGGACCAAGAAGGCTCTGCAGGAGAGTTGCCAAGGCTGTTAAGTTTTTGTAGCTGAGACCAACCATGACTACAATTTGTCCAAAGGGAAAGCTTGGAAGAAACAGTTTTGTAAAGACTTCAAAGAGCCTGTCCACACACATTGTGGTTAAGGCAGACAGAGATTTTTAAGACCACGAATTTGAAGTTCGATATTAAGGCTAAAAGTAACACAAGAATGCTAAGTGTAAGAGTTCAGTCAGAGCAGCGCAATTAATTTTTAAAATATTAGTATGAGGTTTTAAAATGCTTAATAAGTACTAATATCTGCTTGCGTATAATCTTCTTACCATTCTGTGAACAGCAAATGCCAGAAGATTATTCAGCTAGGACCAAACAATTCCCTGTAAACAGTGGACTTCAACTCCTGCTTCTCTGAGCTGTTGGGCTGCTTGGCACAAAACCAGGACAAACCATGAAGGAGCTTTTAGATGCAAATCGATTGCCCTGGGTTTACTTGCTAAAGTAGCTAAAATATGGAATTTTGGCCACAAGACACTGAAATACTTCAGTTATTAGTGTTGGCGTCAGTTCTGGGGGAATGTGCTTTCCACTGGTGAAAGCCATCTTTACAAGGCTCAGTTCACGGTTTGAGAATGGCTGACCAGAGGGATGTGGCTCAGAGAGCATCTATCCCGGGAGGGACACCGGAGGGACACTGGGACCTCAGTCTTGCTTGTTTGCAATTTGATCTTGCTTCCTTTCTTTTCTTTTCTATCAAAAGTTTTGCACCGGCTTTTCTTTAGCTTGTTAGGCATTTCTCCTCCAACCTAGTGGACCGGTGCTGAGGGAACTTTGTAGCAAGATTTGTGTTGGTAGGCCAGAGTGCTCTGAATCTGAAGGTACTGGAATCTAAGGAAACTCGTTTTCTTTCTTTCTTTCTTTCTTTCTTTCTTTCTTTCTTTCTTTCTTTTTTTCCCCCGAGATAGGGTCTCTTTGTATTAGCCTTGGTTGTTCAGGCTGGCCTCGAACTCACGGTGATCCACTTGCCTCTGCCTCCCAGGCAGGGATTAAAGGCATGCACCACCATGCCCAGCTAGGAAACCCATTTTCTAATTCAGCGTTCTTCACGAAATGTCCTGTCAACTCAACAGACAAGCAAAAAAGAAATACAACTGAATGAAAAAGAGAAATAAAAGGAGGGCATGACTGCTCCTAAGGGGTTGAGGTTCTTATTATAGACATTAAGGAAGAGTCCAGAATGAACAGGACCAGTTGGCTGAACAGGGTCACATGGGGAGAAGGGGAGAGGGGAGAGGGGAAAGGGAGAGGCAGAAACCAAGAGACCAAGAGAAGAAAAGATTAAGTACCCAAAATGTCTGGGGTTTTATAGGAATCAGAGAAACTAAGGGAAGGGAAACCCACTCAAACTCTGGAGAACTTTAGGGTAGGGATCAGTTTGCCAGCCAGGAGGAGGACCCTGTAACAGGTAGGGACGGAAGGATGCTGGGAGAAGCTGGTGGCCAGCATCAGCTTTGATATGTTAATAAGCCTTTCAGCCATTTGTTGAGTTTGAGACCTAATACAATACAGTATAAGCATAGCAAAGCCTGAGGGTCTCTGTGCCCTGTGATCATACTTAATGAGAAAAGCACATTTCTTAACATAGGTTACAGTGATGTAGATGAAGCAAGTAATGAAAGGCCCAGAGCACTACTATCAGGGAGTTCCTTCCGGGACTTGCCAGTTCTGTGGCCAGTAACAGCTGACGAGCTCCCACTAGACAGGCGCTTTTACCAATGCATGCTTCCTTTCCACCAGAGTTCTAATTTCTACGGGACCAGCAAGAGTTCTCATCTGCCACATCCATATTCGTTACCGCGTTAGTGGTAGTAATTGGTTATTTCCCAAAAGATGGAAGTTGGTGTATTCAAAGCAGGATTCAAATTCAGATAATGCTAGAGGGCATCTGTGCCCATGTCCTAGGCTTTGAGAAAATATGGGGACTGGCTGAGACATTATGTTCCTGCAGTTGGACTTAAAAACCTTAACAAAAACTTCTCTCTGGGACAAGCCAGGCTAACCCTCTGCACCTAACCAAGCTCGCCTCAAATCATTCCACAGCGATGGCTGGTGTATTAGCTTATAGAGGCTTAAAACAAATCAATAGTCATACAGTTTGCTTGTTGGGGCTCGTAGGTGTTCACCCCGCCCATCACCAGACCTAAGGCAGCTGTAAACTCTAAATGAACTACCATTTCTTCCAGGTAGGTGAGTGACAGGGCCTTTGGGTCCCCAAGCTCTCCCATTAGCCACTGCGGATGACTGGTGATGCCTCATCTCTGTGCCCAGAGCTTCATTAAGTTCTTTAAGGCAAAGCACACCCACTGCCCTCTGGCATTCCGGAGCACTTTGAGCTACTTTTCAAATGTTAATGATTGAGGAAAATCCCAGTGACTTTTCCAAGGCTTCCTTCTCCTTCATACCAAAAGTCCACCAGTGTGTTTGAGTCCCTCACGTTCGAATGACAATATTTAGGTAGCTTGTGTGTTAATCGATACTAAGTCTTTTTTTTTTTTCTAATAGCCTCATGTTAAATCATTTCTCTGAGGAAGTTAAACTGCTGCCAAGAATATACTAACTTAAAACACTAAAAAGTTTCAGCTGTGTTACAAATCTTAAGTCCACCAAGTTTCAGTGGGTTCTTGTTAAGACAGGTCCCTCGAGTCTCAAAGTCAAGAGCAGTGTTCTGTCATGATATGATGTAAACAGAGATTGGGACTTCAGTGCAAAGCCGGATGGAGAATAAAGCACGGCCCATTAAATGTCCCTTATTAAAATCTAACTGCATGCCATGACGTCACAAGGACCGGATGGCCCTAGCTGATTCTTTTCATGGTCTGCTATCTTTCCAGACTCTCACTCCAGCATGAAGAGCTGACATGCTGCTCTCCTGGGGTTTTGTCATTGCTGTCACTGCTTAATCTTGGCAGTCACAAAAACATCTAAGTCAAATGACAAAATCCAAAGAGGGTTTATCAGCTAGAGCACAGCCCTCAACCTCCACCGCAGCCTTTCAGAGCATCAGTACCCAAACCCCTCCCTGGCACCCTGTTTTAGATGTGGGACCGTGTGCAGCTGGGGGTGAGAACCACTGACTTATGTTAAGTTCCCCACAATAATTCATGGACTGCAGTTCAAAATGAGCAGACTGAACCTAAAACTTAAAATTCGAAATGCTCCAACCTCTGAATTAAAAGAAAGAAAAAAGGAAAGAAAGAAAGAAAGAAAGAAAGAAAGAAAGAAAGAAAAGAAAGAAAGTGTTGATAGGAGGCCATAGGTAGAACATGCCACCTGTCCTCACATGATGCATGGCAGTCAAATGTGTGTACCTTACAACTTCTTTAGCATCCCTAAGGGACAGAAGATTCCAGGCCCTTTTAGCTGTGACATACAGACTTTTATCAAGCATGAAATTATTAAACATTTTGTATAAAATTCTATTTAGGCGACATATATAACATGCATATGGAACATGAGAAACTTTTATGTTTAGATTCGAGTTCCATCCATAAGACATCTCATTGTGTATATGTAAATATATTTCAAAATCTGAAAAAAAATTCTTTTGGCCCAAAACACTGCATTTTAGCCAAAAGATACTCAAACTCCACTGCAAGCATGAAAGCAAGGTTTGCTTATGTGAAATGAGAATGAGTTCATCCTATTACAGAGCTAGAGCAAGCAAACAAGTCAGCAGCGGCTGCGCAATAGTGATGAAGAAGAAGAAAGGAGGAGGAGGAGGAAGAAGAAAAAAGGAGGAGGAGGAGGAAGAAGAAGAGAAGAAGAAAAAGAAAGTGAGAAGAAATGATGTAATGATGTCATCCACATTGCCAGGATCAAGTTATAGGGCTTGCTATGGGGGAAACTTGGATTTGCCTCTAAAATGGACCTTATGAAGAGAAAAAGGAGTAGTTGCTACCAACAGTGGAACAGCTAGGACACAAACCAGGTAGGAATGAAGATGATGGTGGTGGAAAAGGATGGATGGAGAGGTGGTAGAAAGGGACATAGGTGAGGTGCCTCAGATGTGGAAACGCCACTGTTGACCAACTTGTTGCTGGAAACAAGGAAGTGGGGACTTGTAGTGTTGGGTAGGAAAAGGTAATGGGGGGAGATGCTCTGGCTGAGACAGGACCACTGCCAGGCTTGCAGGGACGCAGGAAGAACAAAAAGTTCCCTGCCATGTGTTGGCCACATGAACTCTGAAGTGCCTATTAGGCATGCAAAAGCCAGAATTGGGTTGCAAATACAGCTTTGAGATGAAAAGCAAAGCTAAAGAAATAGAGTGTATAATTTACTTATCATAAACAGCCTGCAATAGCACCTTCAAAGTATCGGAAGTAAGCCTTGTTTTGTAATTGAGTTGTGTGGGTAGAATACCACATATTAGAGTAGAAATATATATAATGTGTGTGAAGAATAATCTTACATTTGAATTCTATGTATCTATACCAATGTATCTAAAGTTAAACTTATTTTGCATCTATATGCATAATCCATACCAGTGAATTCAAAATAACCTTGTAACAATTAAGGAATTAGGATGCAGAGTAGATTCATTAATCTACTTTTTGTCCTATCATTCCTATATATTTCTATATTCTCCCTTCCTTCTTTTCAACCCCTATCTCCAAACCTAAGAATGGGAGATAAAAGAGCAGAGAGACATCCCTGAGACCAACCTTGTGTTCTCTCTAAATCATGGTCATATCAATTACCTGTCTACTTTTGTCACAAGAATAACATCCTACGTGTAACAGATAGATATGATTCTATAGAAAGATAAGGTAAAATAGTTGGATAAAGTCTTCAAAAACCCCAGAGACATAGAGAATATGGCATTTAAAGACATTTTTATTTTTTCAAAGATACATTTACAATGAGACAAGTTAACTCCTGGCAACACCCAGCCTACCTCAAAGAAGATAATAAGCATCAAAGAGCCTCCTTATGGAGATGGCTTTAAATGTGGCAAACAAGCCACTAGGGAAAATGCCTTCATTACTACCACAGACAGAATTCTGCCTAAAAATGGGCAATTTTGCATGCAGACAGTCGATGGCCAAACTCTGCCAAGACAGAGTAAGAAACACTTCAATAGTTCTTGCCTCACAAATATGTCTGTTGGATATATTGAACCAGAAGGTTGAAGATGATGCTCCAATGCTACAGAGAATTTTGGGTGACTGTTTAAGCAGCAAATTGTCTCTGTCATCTTCTCATTTGGGAAGCTGCTAACCTGTATTCCCTGTATACTCAGGTAATTAATTTTATTCCTTATCAAGTCTCTGATGGGGTTGAAGACTAGATAGTTTAGTTTTACAATTAAGCTTAGTTGTTTAGGGGTTAAGACATTTTTAGGTCTAGATACATGTTTTAAGTATACAGAGATGAGATATGATACATATTGATTTACATTCAGAATTTTAGACTCACTAAGATAGGAAAGATGTTTTCTTCAAGGTTGCCAAATCCAAATAGCCAAAACACTATCGATGTAACATTTATATAATTCCTGATTGTTTCATGGTTCTTCTTGCTGTAGGTAGTTTATTGTTTATATGTGTAATAATATTAATGTATATGTAAAAAATTAATAAAGAAATTAAATCTTTTAATAAAAGAAATAGGGTTTAAAGTTATCAACATCTCACTACTCCAGAAGCCTGTGGAACTGGGCAGGGCTGCTTAGAAGGTGAATATTAATAAGGGGAGGGGCCATTCTAGGACTTTCCTTATTTAGAACAGAGCAGTTAGATATGAATATACATGAGCAATATGTTCTCAGGAGCACTACTAGAACTAGCAATCTTGTCCCAATTTCTTCATTCCTTCAGCAAGATGTTCATACTATAATGAATAATCTTTTATGAAAGATATAATCATATGACACTATAATTGTTGATAAATTTAAAAATAATATAGTCCTTTTAGTTGGGCGTGGTGGCGCACGCCTTTAATCCCAGCACTTGGGAGGCAGAGGCAGGTGGATCGCTGTGAGTTCCAGGCCAGCCTGGACTACAAAGTGAGTCCAGGACAGCCAAGGCTACTCAGAGAGACCCTGTCTCGAAAAACCAAAAAAAAAAAAAATATATATATATATATATATATATATATATTGCTTTTAACCTACATTTTATATCACATTATAAAATAAATCATTTTAAGCAATATTTTTTAAATTATCAAGAGGAGCCAGGCATGGTGGCATACACCTTTAACTCAAACACTTAGAAGGCAGAGGCAGGGGATATCAGAATTTGAGGCCAGCCTGGTCAACAAAGCAAGTTCCAGGACAGCCAGGGATACACAGAGAAACCCTATCTTGAGAAATGTGTGTGTGTGTATATGTGTGTGTGTGTGTGTGTGTGTGTGTGTGTGTGTGTGTGTGTGTGTGTTTATATGTATGCATTTATTATACCTTTATACATATTATATAATTATAAATATTAATTTGGTTATATGTCATATATTTATAGATATATAGATGTAGATATCTGAGGAGGAATGAATTATTATTTTTTCAGTTAGAACCAGAATTTTATTATAGTGCATACACTTCCTGACCTAGCATCAATATACATATTTTAAAGAGACACTGCAGATATTGACACATGACAATGGAGGAATGAATTCTTAAGCTCTCCCCCATCCTACACTTATAAATTAGAAAAATACAGTAATGAAATAACAAGTGGTCTGAGCATCAAGCCTTCTCTCCTTGCTGTAATTTGTAGGGTCCCTGTGTAAAACAGGATGAGAATCTTATGCCAGATAGGAATAGTGTAATCAAAGTCCAGTTGGAATGCTCCTATATATTGACTTTTTCAATTCTGCATTCACTACCTGACATTGCCAGTTATACTTTACCCACAGAGATGTTGGTGGAGACAAAATTTCTCGACGGAAAACAGGTAGCCAACAGCCTAAAGTTCTGTTTTCAAGATTGGCTTAACCGGGCAGGCATGGTGGTGCACGCCTTTAATCCCAGCACTTGGGAGGCAGAGGCAGGCGGATCTCTGTGAGTTCATGGCCAGCCTGGTCTACAAAGGGAGTCCAGGACAGCCAAGGCTACACAGAGAGACCTTATCTCGAAAAACGAAAAACAAACAAACAAACAAAAAGATTAGCTTAACCTTGGCCTAGCTTGACTGCAATGCTCAGGCTAGCCCTTGGAGTGAACAGTGTCCTGCAATGGCGGTGGGGAACAGCCACGCTTGTTGCTGGTCATATCTCTGAAGGAGAAACAGGACCCAGCCAACTGTCTGAAAGTCCTCCAGAAAACCATCCCACACGCCCTGTGGTGTGCATGTGTGTGAACGGTCAATGATCTGTAGCCTCAGAACACGTTCTATTCTCTGTTGTGCTTTTTAAATTTTTATTTTAAACATGATATGCTTATCGAGAAAATTTTGCCCAGTGACCTTGGGGTTTTTCTGGAGAGTCGTGCACAAGGGTACTCTGTCCTTGTGCAAATGTATGTACAGCATCACAAGGGCTGGAGAGACGGCCCAGGCCTTAAAGGCGAGGCTCACAACCTACACGTATGCTATTACAAAACGAAATTAGAAGTGGCTTGGACGGCATCACAACATTCCTGAGGCTTTCAGGCTTTCAGCCAGCCAGTGAAGCTGAAGGGCAAACATTTGTGTCACTTCTACAATCAGCCAATAAGTAGGTATTGAGCCATGACATCCTCGTCAAAGCACACGGGGACAGACTTACAGGATATGAACCTTACTCTGTAGTTGCCCTCTTGCAAAGCACGTACACTTTATTCTGCTGATCAAGTCACTTACCTCATGTTTTGGCCGGAAGTGGAGTGAGCATCCAGAAATGGTGAGGGATAGTATGGCGCTTGCAACAACTGCTCAGTATAGCATCTGCAGACACCATGCTGAATGGCTCATACTCTCAGGCCAGATCTCTCCTTAGTCACATTTTTAGCAACAGTATGGTTCTATGCTGATATTAATGTTCACAATAGATTATGTTATCTATATTATATCATAGCATATGAAGTGTTTTTGAACGTTTCTTTCTTTAAATGAATAAAAACAGCTTAGAGCACTGGTTCTCAACCTGTGGGTCACAACCTTGTTGGGGTCTAATAACCCTTTCACAGGGGTTGCCTAAGACCATTAGGGTTCTAACAGCAAAATTACAGTTATGAAATAGCAACAAAAATAACTTTATGGTTAGGGGGTCACCACCTGAGGAATTAAAGGGCTGCAACATGAGGAAGGCTGACAACCAACAGTCTTGGAGAACCCATACAAATGAGCGCGTTCTGTAACAATTGTACCACGTTGGAGAGTCCTGGTACCTATACCTCAGTCTCCCTCTGGATAAAGTAAAACATTTTCAGATACCCTAGGAGTGTTTTTCTGTGAAAATTCAATTTTTATTTTTGGAACAGCCACCTCAAAATACAAATGTATGGTTTCACTTGGAAACTATAGCGAGGCTAAATTATACCCTAATCCCTCATGAGGATGTACGGATCATCATAATAACCATGAAGATGAAGCTGCAGTGTCTCCCTCCCTTCCCCTAACATGAATGATATTCATTACAGAGATCTTGAAAAGCACTGACAAACATCACACCTTTCCTAGCCACAACGAGCTATCTTTCTTCCTGGCCTTGGGATCTATGGCAAGAGATATTCTGCCAGTGGCAAGAGAACAGTACAAAGGCTGTAGAAAAAGAGGAATAGAGTGAAAATACATTTAGAGAGAAGTGTTTGGTATTTCAAGTAGGTCTTACAGGCTGTCTTATTCTTTCTGAAGAAAAAAAACTCTTGGATTTCTAGCTCTTAAAAAACAAACAATAGTGATGCGAGAACCTGACTTTCAATTCTCCATAGCTGAGTCACAGCGATGGAAGAGGGACAGGAGCTGTCTGGGACATCCCACACCAAGGCACAGCTGTATAGCATGTGTGAAATCATCACTATTCAGTTACCAGGCCATAGGACGATTTGTCATAACTATGCCTGTAGTACTGGGAGCGGTGCTTGGTGTCCCAATATATGCTTTTCCCCTCTTGGATCATAAAATGATGGAATGTGGTGTGGAGCAGTTGGTGGTATTGGTGTGTGACAGATCCTGGGCAACAACATGCTGTTCTTCTAGCAGCTGGTGGAGCTAAGATGACCTGAGTTTGAATTTTCTCCTTCTCTGTCTCCTTTTCCTTCTTCTCTAACCCTCTTCCCCTCCTCCTCTTTTTACTGATTCTTTGTGAGTTTCACATCATGCACCCCAATTCCACTCATCTCCCCAGCCCCTGGTACCTTGCAACTTCCCCCCAAAATAACACACACGCACACGCACACACACGACAAAAGATAAAAGACAAAAACGAAGCATAGAAAACATCTCGTTGTGGAAGCTGCAGTGTGTCTGAATTTGAATTTTAATTCTGCTAATAAGCTGTAGGTTTGGGGTCAAGTCACCTCAGTGTTCTTAAGTTTCCTTGTTGTCAAAAGGGTGGCTAAGCAAAGTGCACACTTCTGCATTGTTATGAGAATTAAGTTATCTACAAGAAGAAAAAAGTCCATTCCATGTCTGTTCCTCAGTAGATACTACATAAGTGCTAATTTAAGGAAAAACATTATCTGAGGTATAAAGTGCCAGAGACATAAGATCTTGGTGATAACAAGATTCTTATAGCAGTAACTGTCAGGCACCTTCCAGGTCAATTCGATGCTGGGTTCATCTGCTAGTTCCTGTATGTTTGAGTCTCTCTAGGGCCAGTGGTTAGGACCTTAGCCTTCCTTTCCTTATCCTGACAAAGACTCAAATAGTTAAATGCTAAATTGTTGTCAGTGTGGATGGCAGCATCCTAATCAGACCCATTTGTATTTTAACATTCATTGATTGTGTGAGTATTTTATCTTTTCGAGTCATGATCAATTAGAATTGTCTGCAGAACTTACTATTGACTTTGGAAGTATACAGCCAAGAGTCAGTTACATGCCTTTGGCTTAAGTGGAATTCGATGAAAATCTGATTAAAATGAGAGAGGTGTTGAGCTGAATAACCTCTAAGGTCCCATTTGGCTTTTCAGTGAAACTGTGTAACTAGGTTGAAGGGCTAAATAAGCATCATATATTTTGTTTAATCCCCCTGCTGTGTGGATTCTAGGGGGATGGTCTGAGAGATGAGAGGAAAGGAGGCCGGAGGACAGCTCCAGCTGTCCATGAAGTCCATCCCATGCAGTTCTTGGTCTCTTAGTATATTGCAGTAGAACCTCACAACAGGTACCTTCTAGAATGAGAACTCTGCCAAAATCAGAGAAAAAAATGAGGAGACAATATGCCAGGCTCTCTGGTTTGAAAGCACCTTTAAAACCTGTACAAGTGGACAACAAGGCTCACAGGCCAAGGCACCTGCTGGAAGTCTGAGGATCTGGGTTCAATCCCCGGAACCCGCACGGTGGAAGGAGAGAACCCACTCCTGACAATTATTCTCTGCACCCCACCCCTGACACACACGTGCACCCACAGGCCCTGCACGGTGCTCATGCTGGGCTGCTTGGGCTCAGGGGCAGGTATGCTGCCTATACAGAAATCTGTCATCGTACCCCCTCCCCCAGCACATACACAGTCCCTGCCCGTTCTGGTGTTCACATTTTGAAACTCTTAAAAAAAATAACTCAACTCCATTTTAACTTTGCAGGAGGCCTTACATGATAAGTAGTTGTGTACTTAGTGGAACACAGGCCCTTACAGAATGAGGAAGCTTTGTTTTGTAAGTTCATCTTCTAAAGACTGTTCCTTTTCAGTGTTGCTGAGTCTAGCATTGCTCTTGACTGTCACAGACCTAAAATGACTATAATTTATTTATTACATACATTGAGGCTAATATTTTAATGTCTATATTTAAAGCATTTCAGGAAATTGGGACAAAGCACAACCTTTGGCATTTTACACCTCCAGATACGTGTTTTGAATCTTCTTAATTAAGCCGCTTCTTGATGAAATATTTACTTATTTTTACAATGCCCATAACAGATTAATACATTAAATCATTTCTATTTATACCACTGACGCTATTTCCTGTGCTGTGGTCACCTGTGGTGCTTACCCAGAAAAGAAAATTAGCAGCAAAAATAAATCCTCTCATTTATCACCAGGGATTTTCTGAATCTGTCTGCCAACAACTTAATTTTGTCATAATGCCCATCTGTCTTGGAAAGACTGTCCAAGCAGATGGAATCTGATCTCACACGTTGCATATGTTAAAACCTTCCTTTACCAATGGCAGCTATACCTAAAACTACTTGTTTGCCAGTATTTTAAAAAGTAATTATTTCTGTCCAATTAAGAAAATAAGAGCTTGGGGATGAAGAGATGACTAAAGAAAGAGTGGGTAAAAGCACGGGCTGCTTTTGCAGAGGATTGGGTTCAGTTCCCAGCACTCACACGGCAGCTCACAACTATCTGTAACTCCAGTTCCAGGAGATCTGATGCCCTCTTCTGTGTTTGCTGTTTCTGCATGCACACTGTACAAGTACATACAAGCAGGCAAAACACTCATTCACATAAAATAAAAAATAAACACATCATTAAGAAATAAGAGTGCAGGGGGTTGGAGAGATGGCTCAATGGTTAAGCGCACCGCCTACTCTTCCAAAGGTCCTGAGTTCAATTCCCAGCAACCACATGGTGGTTCACAACCATCTGTAATGTGATCTGATCCCCATTCCTGGCATACAGGTGTACATGCAGGCAGAACATTGTATACATAATAATAAAAAATAAATCTTAAAAAAAAAATCCAAGTGCTCTCTAACATGGTGCTTTCAAAAAAAGAAAGAAAGAGTGCAGCCGGGCGTGGTGGTGCACGCCTTTAATCCCAGCACTTGGGAGGCAGAGGCAGGTGGATCACTGTGAGTTCGAGGCCAGCCTGGTCTACAGAGTGAGTCCAGGACAGCCAAGGCTACACAGAGAAACCCTGTCTCAAAAAACAAAAAAAAACAAAAAAAAAGAAAGAAAGAAAGAAAGAAAGAAAGAAAGAAAGAAAGAAAGAAGAGTGCTTTGTTTGTTCTAGGCCCGGATCATCTAAGACCCTCTGAATAGTCACACATACCAACTGTAGACATCACCAGAAAGGTTGCCTGCAGCACTATAGGATCCTAGCTGGCCCTCAGGTGGGCACAGTGGTGACCCACGAAGGGAAGCTAGTGACAGTGGCTTTGTGAACCTGCTTCTGACCACAAGGGCAGTATGAGGTGTGTGGCTGCTTCCCAGAACATCCATAACAAGTTTTATATTCCAGATGGCATGTACTAAGTCTGTAGTAACTGAAATGGTC
The DNA here is from genome assembly GCA_907169655.1 of Acomys percivali. Classification (NCBI taxonomy): domain Eukaryota; kingdom Metazoa; phylum Chordata; class Mammalia; order Rodentia; family Muridae; genus Acomys; species Acomys percivali. Next base: position 327,468 of record OU015754.1, read on the forward strand.
ATAGCACTGTCATCAGTGTTTAGAGTGTAAGCCACAGGACCACTGGTGGAAGGTCTCCTGGATTAGTGCTTGGATCTGTCCCTCTCCAGGCCCCACACTCTTCCCAGCTTAGTACCAGGGAATGCAAAAGATAGGCCCCGTGTTCTCATCCCGCGATGCATTACTGGTATCATTCCAGTAACAGCTACCCTGCAGTGTGCCCTACTGAATGCCAACCACTATGCTAAACATTTCCCTTCCTTTCTTATTTTATGCCCAGACATCCTGGTAGGATGTTCCTATGTAGAGACTTTTGCTGTCTTTAAAAAATGGCTTTTTCACAGGTTGATGATGCAGGCTGAGGGAGACTATTTCCACCAAGAAAATGCAACCTCTGGACATGAATATGATCTGGTTTTTGTTTTGTTTTGTTTTTGTTTGTTTGTTTTTTTTGTTTTCTTGAGACAGGGTTTCTCTGGAACTTGCTCTGTAGACCAGGCTGCCCTGGAACTCAGAGATCCAGCTGCCTCTTCCTCCTGAGGATGAAAGGTGTGCACCACCACTGCCCAGATGTAAATACAATCTAACTTGATGGGATGCGCTTACTGAAGTTACTTTTCGGAGTATAGGTGAGAGATTACTTAGAAGAACATGAACTACTTAAAGGCATGCCCACCTCAGCATGAATAATGGTTCATAAAACCCAGAAACAGCTCAATAGCTTGATGAACATATTTTTCAGGCATCTAGAGGTATCTGAGCTCCTTATAAGCAGCTGATCTTCTGGTTCCCAGGTAGCTTGGCTCCCCTGAGAGACTCTCTCAAAAGCCTTTACTACATATATAAGGTAGGATAGGAAGGGTCCTAGAAAATCTGGTCAGTTTCAGGGACTTCCTGAAGCTTTTGTGTTGTTTACTTCGCCTGACAGAATACTTCACCTTGCTTTAGAACATCCTGTTCCTTAGGAGCTTTCCCTTGAATATGAAGTTTTGTCTTTAGAGGAAATTGTTACACATCGGTGGAGGTGAAGAAAATGGACAAGCCATAGTTGCCATTTAATTAAATATCTTATTAATCTTCTGTCTAAAATGCAAAAAATTTCTTGGGAGCCATTTTCTGGTATGATAAAGGAACTAGAGAAAGCAACATAGTTTTTAAAAAATTTCCCAAATCGTAACTGTGTTCTCAGGATATTACCAAGGTTCTCGTTCACTTAATTTATTCAGCAAATTAGTACCCAGCAGAGAAACATTGCCCCAGCTTATGGCCACTCAGTATTGAGCACAACAGACAAAATCAGTGCCTTCGCATGGCTTCTGTTTGACTGGTTGAGATCGAAAACAATAAGCACATTGTGCGAATGTTATAAATATCATGAAGAACAAGAAATGTCAAGGAACGGGAGACCGGAGGGCGCTGGTTTGGATTTGAGGGCTGGGATTCCTGGTTCCAAGAGTTAGATTCCTGGTATCTTGGGCAGTTTGGGTGAATAAACAGAACCATAGACTGGGTATCAAAACGGGAAGGAAAGACAGCCCAAGTCAAGAGTGTAAGCAAGAGACTTTGGAGCTCCCCAAAAATGCCAACCTTGTGAAGCTACACACAACATGTTTAGTTTCTAGTTTTAAAGCCTAGGGCTTGATGAAGGATGAAAAAAAATGTTGACCAGTCCTTTGTTACACAATGGGAAAAATTATTTTAGCTCATTCACTTGGAAATGTCTTAAGTGGAATTAACTAAACAATTGGACTCTCAGATACCCAACTGAAAGATTTACCCCAAAAGTTATGCTTAAACATAGCAAGTATTGAATGAACATCCTGTGTCAGATCATCTGCTGTGCCCCTCATTGAGAATAAAAACGTGGAAAGGACACATAACCTGACCTTCAGTGATGAGTATCATGGCCATAGGATGAGAAAGCCATGGAGGATGAAGAGGGTTTGGCAGAGGGGGAGCCTTAAAATCGCACTCTGTGGGCTGGAGAGATGGCGCAGAGGTTAAGAGCACTGTCTGCTCTTCCAGAGGTCCTGAGTTCAATTCCCAGCAACCGCATGGTGGCTCACAACCATCTAGATTTGGTGCCCTCTTCTGGCGTGCAGGTGTACATGCAGACAGAACACTGTCTATGTAATAAACAAACAAACAAATAAATCGCACTCTGTGAAGGACAGGGTGCATGCAAAGAAAGGCAAGAGGCTGCATCCTGAATCCCTTCGTACTACTAAGACTTAGGTAGAAGCAGGAAAGTGAGCTGAGATGTGATAGTCAGGCCAGCCATGGGTCTTACACTTTGTCTTCTGCCCATAGATTTCCTGCTTCTTCTTAAGTAAATTTGGATCGTGGGTGATTGGCAGCTTCATGGCTTTCTGATGGTGTGAGGGTGACATACCATCAGTAGAAATCACTCTACAAGTTTTGATTTCCCCCCCCTCTTTTCCTGAGCTAGTAGCACATAGGCTGACTCTCTCTTGAGATGCCAAGCATCAGCTATGAGCTGGAGTTTCCAGCCACACACACCATCCTAGGTGTGCAAACAACCCATCCTTGACAACAAGCTATTGCCAGTGTTGTTGGAGTTTGTTTTGCATATTGGTATTTGGTGTTTTCTCACCTGCCATTTCTTTGAATTATCTCTGTAGGTGTGTGTGAAGTAGCCCTGACTTCATTATTAAACAGACTCTTCTTTATATTTATGCCCAAACATAGGCTAATGTAACCGAACATATTTAAGGTATTCTTGATGAGAGCATGATAGGCAGGCTAGGTGTATTACAAGCATTTTTAACTTATGATGTTTTCAAACCCTGATAGGTCATTTGGATATAGCCCTGTGATCTCATCATAAGTCAACTTTATCTACCTGTAAATATGTGAATTTTTCTTTACTCTGTCATAAGCATCACAAGCTCGTGTTAATTTTTTTATATCTATGCTTTTAGAAAACTGTGTGTGGATGTTTTGTCTGCATGTGTATTTGTGTACCGAGTGCACAGCTAGTGTCATGAAAGAGTGTCAATTGTCCTGGAGCTGAAGTTACAGAGGATTGTGAGCCACCATGGAGGTGCTCTGGGTCCTCTGAAAGAACAAGCAGTGCTCTGAGCCACTGGGCAATCTCTACAGGCTCATATCTATACTTTAAAAAATATTTATTTATTTTATGTATATGAGTGTTCTATCTGCATGCATACCTGCTTGATAGGAGAGAGCATCAGATCCCAGTATAGATGGCTGTGAGCCACAATGTGGTTGCTGGGAATTGAACTCAGGACCTCTGGAAGAGCCATCTCTCCGGCCCTCATATCTATACTTTTAAAATGACTTTGCTCAAGAACTACTTTCACATGGATCATGGCAAAGAGCATGAGGTCATCCGTGGCTTGTAGAAATGGCTCTTGCTAGATTAACATCCACACAGGAGCTCAGGGCCTCTGCACTGCAAGCCTGGGTGCAGTTGCTTGGATTGACAGGGTTGAAGTTAAAGTGAGTGCCATGAATTCAAGCTCTGAACTACAGCAGCTTTGTAGACTACTTAATATGACTTCTTGATCTATTTCTTGGGAGACTTTTAGCCAATAATTACTTTTAGAAGTTCCCTTATTGAGCCAGGTGGTGGTGGCGCACGCCTTTAATCCCAGCACTTGGGAGGCAGAGGCAGGCGGACCACTGTGACTTCGAGGCCAGCCTGGTCTACAAAAGTGAGTCCAGGATAGTAAAGGCTACACAGAGAAACCCTGTCTCAAAAAAAAAAACCCAAAAAACAAAAGAAGGAGGAGGAGAGGGGGGGAGAAGAAGAAGAAGAAGAAGAAGAAGAAGAAGAAGAAGAAGAAGAAG
>OU015754.1:331290-355846 GCA_907169655.1 Acomys percivali
ATAAAATACATTTTTCCAAAAAGTTGGTACTTGTTAATGACATCTTAAATTTATTATAAAGAGCTTTATAATCATATAATTTTACAATATTCCTAGTAGTGTTTGAATTTAATTGTGCATTAGTTCAACTTCTCATAGAAAGCTGAATTAATGTTTGTAACATACAAGAGTCCAGGGGAGGGGAGGGGAGGGAAGGGGAGCTAGAAGAAAAGTTCTCATTCATGGTATACAGCTCCTACTCCAGAGTCTGCACTGAACAGCTGCGGCGGAACACTCACCCTTTGTGTTCACATAGGATTGCTCTCTGGAGTCCTCAGACATCCATGGTTGCCCGAGGGCCTCTCAAATGTCACCAGGGCAATAACAACGTGACACACATGAAGTAGATGCTCTGTGGCATTCTTGATTAGAAGCATTGAACGGGAGTATTGCATCACAAAGTATCTGCATATGAAAGGCAAGAGACTCATGGTAGAAAACAAGTGTAAAACAATGAGGAGCTTGATCCCACCTCCACTGCTCAGTCACTGCGCACCCCCACACATGCATCTTGTTGTGACCTCCGGTCCTCAGCTGGGAATGTGGGAAACAGCCATGCTGTACTTGTGACCCCAAGGGAATCATGGGCTAAATTTGGGAAGCTGCTGCAATGATGGGAGAGACTACGTCCTGTCTGTCTCATAACATTCCTCTTACCCTTATCTCTCGGAAAGATGAATGGATTTGTCCACTTCTTTCTGCAATAGAGAGCCTAGGAAAGTCCTCAAGAGTTACTGACTGGGTCCCCACTTTGGCTAGCAGGGCCTGCCAAGCATGTCATCTGCATCAGTTTATTTTCCCCTAACGACCTATTGGGAGCAGTGCTGTTCACATCCCCATTTTATATGAAATCCTTAGACCCTACAATGTGATATGATTGCTGGCCTGGTTTCTTAAAAATGAAGAGTACTGTAACTTGGATTTAAACCAGCTGATAAACTACTTCATAACAAGTCAGAGACTATGATTACACTAACCTCCCGGTTAATCTAAAAACTACAAACAGAAACTCTTTATTGTAGGAAAGAAACAAGCCACAGAACCCCGGAGAGGCCGCATGTAAAAAGTAAACACGTAGAAAATTAAACAAGGTCCAGCCAAAACGAGACAGATCTCTAGGGACACTCAAATATTATGTGCAAGTAACATCGCAGCCTTACCTTTCACCCAAACAGTGTGTGAAAGCTCCTGTCTGGAAACTGCCAGCTTTGAGCCACACTGGAATAGAGTTCTTACTCCATTCTGGTATGATTTCAGTTTTGATTACCAAAGAAAATTCCTTCTTCCAACCTGACTTGACCTTGAGTGATGTAATGATCTTAACGAAAGCCCAGTGCATAGCGCAGAGACGTGGCACCTTTACAATGTGGCTGAAAGGACGAGTTTCCCCTTCTTTCAAAATCTTATTTATTCATTTCCAATGATAAAAACATGTTGTCTACTGAAAATTCATCCATAGATACCACGGATACTTGTAAAATATACTCCAGAAAGCATTATGAAAAAGTTTTAAGCAGGGCATCAGTACGATCTCTGAAGAAAAATCTTTTTGATGGTGATAATGGATATATAAATAGCTATTATTTATAAAATATATTAAAATATAACATTGCTATACATTCACATATACCATGCAGTGCACTAAACCAGAAGCTCTCATAAATACCCAATTTTCTTGTCCCGTCCAGCAGGACCAGTAATTACGGGATCGCGAGGGGAGCCATAACTGAGAGATGGGACGGGAAAAAAGGAGGCGAGACCAAGTAGCGTTCCTATCAAGGTCCGTTTATTGAATCAAAAGCAAAAGCTTATGTGGGGTGGAGGCAGGAGCTAAGCAGTGGGGGGGCCGAGAATGCCTCCAGAAGATACCATCAGGGGAACATCCGGTGGTTTATCTCGGAACACTATCTCTCAGAAAGTTCTGAGCTAATCTGCTAAACAGCATCTGTAGAGGCTGAAAGGAGGAAGTTCTGCAGAGGCTGAAAGGAGGAAGTTCTGCAGAGGCTGAAAGGAAGAAGTTTAGCTTTGGAACGGGGCATCAGTATCTTTCCATAGCCAATAGACTCTTTTAGCCTTGAATGACCCCGACCTGGCTCCGAACATTTTCTTAGGCACACCACCAGGAATTATTGCAAAAACTGCTTTTATTTATTTATTTATTTTTGCCAGCTGTGTACCAAGCATATATCTCAGCAAAAATAATATTTATAATCCTAGTGGGTCATGATTACATTCATTTTGTTTGTTTGACCCAGCCAACATTCCTACAAGTAGGGGAATCTGAGCAAGAGCTCATAGCTGCCTTCGGTAAGTCAGGTGTTGATAGGCTGACAGAACTCCCATGAGTCCTCTGTATTCTTGGGTCTTGTGTCCATGAATTCTACCAACCAAAGATTAAAATTACCAGAAAAAAATTTTTTCATAAAAATCTGTAAAGCAAAATTTGAATTTGCTGCAAGGGGGAAAACTGCTGCACAGAGCCTTTTTGAATGAAAGGTTGCGCAGGCTGACCCAGCAGCGGCCAACACAGCGTCCCATACTCTTGGCAAAGTCCTTTTATTGATAACCAGGTGTTAGTATAAAAGTAGCAAGCTGAGATGCCTTTTTATTTTTTGTTTTATTTTTACTTTTTTAAAGATTTGTTGTTTTATTATGTATACACTGCTCTGCCCACATGTGTGCCCGCAGGGCAGAAGACGGCACCAGATCTCATTGTAGATGGCTGTGAGCCACCACGTGATTGCTGGGAACTGAACTCAGGACCTTTGGAAGAACAGACAGTGCTCTTAACCTCTCAGCCATCTCTCCAACCCCTGAGATGCCTTTTTAAAGCACACAATTAGTGAGGAGAATCGGGCAGGTGGAGGTCCAGGAGCCTACATTTGAAAATGTGTTTCAGGAAATTAAGAGATAATCAATCCAGAGTCCCTCTTCAAAAATACCACTTTATCCCTAAACAGATGCTCTGAGCATGGTTCCCTCACGTTTTCCGGCGCTAATCAAGCACAGGAAGAAGCCAAAAGACAAGTGTAAGCCAGGGAACATGGCAGATAGACTGTCATGTCTGACTGACATTACGTTTTCTCAAAACAAACCAACATGAAATCTCAGTTCAAATGTAGCCTCTCACCTTGACTGCCTCTTTAAGGCTTGGTGGACCCTGAGGTGTTGAGCTAAAGGGAATAAAGTGCTTTGGACAAACCTCTGCAGGCCTTTGCGAACCCAGGCAAAGAGCCAGAGTGGTGCCAGGTGCTCTGAGGGAGATTTCCTGTTTATTCGAGTTACTTATGTAAAATGGTGTCCTGCATCCTGTGACTCCCAGTCGCTCTGTGAGGGAGAGCGGGTCTGTGACCTCGCTGAGTACAGTGATGGTGTTCTCAGAGGAAAGGGAGGGGCACCGAAATGCTCACACTCTTCAGAAGTGGATGTTTTCTAATTCTGTTAGCTTCACCTTTCTGCTCCTCACAGTGTCAGGCTTCTCACGGGGGTGGGGTGGGGTGAGGTGGCGGTGGGGGTCGGGGGTGAGGTGGGGGGTGAGGTGGCGGTGGGGTGGGGGCGTAGCCTAGTGAGGTCAGACAGTTATCCCAGGAGGCAGTGCGAGTAACCTGGGCCTCCATCGCTCTTCCCTGCATCCAGGCTTATTTTTCCTTTTGATGTTTAATATTTGCGTAGTTTGATTCCACTGATAAAGAGATTGAAAGAAAAGGGAAGATAATTAAATTTTTTTTTAAATAACATCAAATTTTCTTTAAAATAAACATACCCACAGGTTTAGTGAGTTCAAGGTCAGCCTGGGCTAATAGTGAATTCCTGGTCAGCTGGGCTACAGAATGAGTAGCCTGTCTGTCTGTCTGCCTGCCTGCCTGCCTGCCTCTCTGTCTCTGTCTCTGTCTCTGTCTCTGTCTCTGTCTCTGTCTCTCTGTGTGTGTGTGTGTGTGTGTGTGTGTGTGTCTCCGCCGCGTCCCACCCCCGTCTTTTTCTTTCTCTCTCTCCCTCCTTTCTTCCCTCTCTTTCTCCTAAAATAAAATAAAGTTCCTGAGATTTAAAAACAAAACAAAACTTTGAAAAGAGGAGTTCAAAAGCCCACACCAAGCTGTTGTTGAAAATAAGAAGGCTGTTAATGTTTATTATTATAGCCTATAGTTTTTGCTGCTGATATTTATTTAACCTCTTACCATATCAATAAAGGACAAAGACCTGTTAGATTTTTAATATGCCAGTACACTGGGCTGGGCAGAAAACTAACCTCCTAAGCTACCCTTTATCTCCCAGCCCCACGTCCCATCCCATTTGCTTTAATAATTCCTATCTGGGCTACTTTGCATCCAGTATCCCATAAGCACTTGCATACGTTTCTCCCCTGGGCTGCTTTCCTCTATCACCGACCCTCGGAACAGGCTTCAATTTCAACAACACCGAGCTGCGTGAGGTGATGGCGCACACCTTACAACAGAGAGACCCTGTCTCAAAAAATTAAAAGCCCACCTCCAACTAAAAGTTTCTATTTGTTTGATTTTTTTCCCCTATTTTATGTCTTCTTTTTGTATCGCATACTTGGGCGTCGTTTCTGATGGTAGAACTGTCGGCTGCTGACAGGAAGCAGAAGACCCAAAAAGCCCTTTTCCTGTTGGTTGCCAAAGTCAAGGCTGAAGATAAGTTCAGCTGAACCTTCACTTAAGCTGGTGATTATCTGCTGCACTGATAACACAGTCACTCCAGTAGATGCCAAGAGGGACAGCAAGCTGCCTGAGATAAGCAACCAACCCAGAACTTAGACAGGGCATCCTTCCCCTTGCAGGGGGTGGGGAGGAGGAGGGAGGGAGAGATGGAGAATGAATGGCAGTGAAGCCAGTGTGAGGGTACAAGAACAAAGGGCGGGTAGAAACAGCTGCCTTTACCCCACAGCCTGAAGAAGCACCCTTATCCAGAGCAGCAGGTTTTAGGGGAAAACACTGTGAGGATATAGACTGACCGTGACCTCCAAGGCGCCTGGGAGGCACAGAGCTGTAGATTTCAGGCACGCAGACGCCTTAGTCCTCCGTAAACACACACGCATTGTAGGAGTGGCTTGTAATGTCTTTTCCTTGAAGTGGAATAAATTCATAGGAAGTGGCCTGTGGGGAGGACGTGTGAGCCTCCTTCTCCTGAAGAATCCACCCGAGTATTTTCAAGTTGTTTTCAGGAAGAATTTGTAGTTTGGTTTTATTGATCTCTTTGACTTTGAATCTCAGATTCACTCTGTTCAATTTGAGTTTGGGGTTTGTGTTTGATGGAGTTGGTTCCGGAGAAAAACATATTCACAAAAAAATCTATTTAGAGTTTGAATCCTGGATAAAATAAGCCTGTTTCTAAGTTAGGTATGAGCCCCCACCCTGGACATAGGGGGCTTTTGTTATGCAGACTTGAAAAATGTCCCAGATGGGCCAATGCCAGGTAATATACTCACACAGATGGATTTTCGAGAGTCTGCACTGTTCACACCCCTTTAGCAAATGCTTTTGAGTATTCTCGAGTAACATGCTGAACTTGAACACAAATGTGGATTTGTTCACTTTAGAGTAGTAATTATCACCATTAGGAGGGTGTAAAAAGAAATGTTCTGGCCTTGCCCTGTACAGTGCTAAGTCCATTTGTCACGTGGTAGGGCTAGCCCCTTCACAGTGCTGTACACACATGCCAAGCACACTTTGACTCTGTGTGTGTCACGTGGCGGGGCTAGCCCTTTCACAGTGCTGTACACACATGGCAAGCACACTTTGACTCTGAGTGTGTCACATGATGGGGCTAGCCCCTTCACAGTGCTGTACACACATGCCAAGCACACTTTGACTCTGAGACACAGCTGTCAGCCATTGTGAAGTATTGTGTTTATGTGTTTGTCTCTCTGTTGTTTTGTTTTGCTTCCCTTTGCCCGGTGTCCATTTCCATCAGCAGTGGGAAAAGCTTTATGAAATTGCCCAGAAGAATCCAAGGTCTGGTTTGGTCAGTGGAGTCTGTGAAGGCTGCGCAACTGTGCCGGGCCAGCCATCAGACAGACCGGGGCAGCTAGAGAGTGTTTCCAACTGCGCCATTTTGCAGAATCCCAGAGACTCTTGTAAACAACAGCCATATCTCTGCCCACAGTTGCCCCCAAACATCATTTTTTCCGTGGTATTAAGCAAATTGACTGCCAGAGGATCTAGTTGAAAATGTAGAAAACTGAGAAAGCAAGCGACTTTGAAGTTGATATAATTAGAACGTAAGTACGGGCATTTATTATTCAGTGGGCCTCTTTTTTTTTTTGTTTGTTTGTTTTGTTTTTTTTTTATTTTTTATTTTTCAGTGGGCCTCTTTGGGGAAAGGCATTTTGCTGAGTTCTGTGGTATAGCTGGAAAGGAGTCTTCATCACAGTCCTGTGCACTCTGGTGGTACATTGCCTTCATGAGGTAAACTGTTTCTTTCATTGTAAAGCACCGTAGAAGAGCAAGGTGCTGTGGCAGAGTGCAGGGATGTGCTGGTACATACACAGAGCTGCAGGAGGTATCCTTGAGGAGCAGCACATGAATATGAGTTCATCCTGAGGAAAGTCTAGAAAGAGCGCAAACAGCAGCGGCCAACATCGCTTCCAAGCTGGGCAGCACGGAAGCACATGGGCCAGAGCAGGGCTAGAAGGGAGTGTCAGACTCTGTCATCAAGAACAGCGAGAGATGAGATTGGTGGGTGGTTATGGGTTCAGGGATAGCTGCACACTGACCACTCCAACACCAGACTCAGACTGGTGAAAGTCTATTGAACGCTGAACTAAAACTGGCTGGTCATCGACTCAGGAGCCAGACTATGACACCAGTCTGTTTCTAAGGCAGGCTTTCTTATATGAAAAACTGTAACCAGGTAACCAGGTATAGAAAGCGAGGGGATGGGGGACAGCATTACATCATTTTGACTAGATAAACGTAACTGAGTTGCTTCTGAGCACAATGTGTCCAAGTAGCTAGACAAAGCATTTTAAGCTGATTGGCTAGATGATAGAGGCCTGGGGACCTTCCAGTTCCCCAGTGTTCTAGGATAAGGGAACATAGCAGGATGTCGTGGTCTTAACTGTAATAGAACATACATTTATCTTTAACTGAAGCAGAAGTAACATTTGTTATCTATTGTTTTACTCTACGCAGCAAATATTGAACTATCCTGGTCTCAGGCACGTAGGGCCTTAGATACTGAACTTAATTTCACCTTATGATCAAAATGGAGACTTGGAGGCAAAATGGCTTCCGATATGCTAAAGGCGGCAGCAGGTGTTAACAGAGGAGCTACAGTTATGCTAAGAACTGAAGTAGGAGGGGCTATAGAGTTGAAACAGGTTACAGCAGTAGAGGCCATTAATACATGGCAGATCTCCTTACTTCATATTTGGTGGGCTCCACATGGTAGTTCTAGGCTGAGGTATTTATCTTCTTCGGTTGGAAAAACAAAAACAGAAATGGGACTTGGGCAAGGGAGACGGATCATCAGGTAAAGATGCCTGAGCCAGCCTGAGGACCTGAGTGTGGCTCCCAGGGACCACATGGTGGTGGGAGGGGAGAGCGAAAGGACAGCTCCTGAGAGTTGTCCTTACCTGTGTCTGCGTCTGCGGTCCAAGTTTCATCTGAATATGTGTGGAGGGGTAAGAATTTTATACTCCAGCTCCCCACAATGGTCTGGCAGCTGTAGCAAGTATTATAACTGTATATTATGCTAGAAACTGTGTCTGGAGATTGTGGGTGTTTTATTATTGGATTATTATTTTATTACTGGATTGTTAGCCAGATAACTAGGATTGTAAGGTATGCTTTATGCTTTTGTAGACAGCCATTTATTCCTTTTGAAGTAATGGGAAGTTTGATTTGTAAAGAGAAAATGTATCATGTCTTTGTCAATCAACATAGAGGGCTTTCCAGAACCTTCTGAACCTGGGCTGGCATTTCTGCAGCTTCTGTAGTTGCATCTGTGACGTGGACAGCTGTCGGGGCCTGTGCAGCCCCAGCATTTGTTGCTCTTTTCAGACATTTGACATTTCTACGAGCAGGTGTAAATTTTTGTTTTGGTTTAGTTTGGTTTTTGGTTTTTTGAGACAAGGTTTCTCTGTGTAGCCCTAGATGTCTGGAACTCACTTTATATACCAGACTGGCCTTGAACTCACAGAGATCCACCTGCCCCTACCTCCAAAGTGCTGGGATTAAAGACGTGCGCCACCAACGCCTCACTTAAGTTTTATTTGAAGAAAATAATGCTTTTTGAGCTACAAAGCATAATTCCTGGTTTATTTGCTATATTTTTGATGTGTTCATGGCATTTTAAGGGTCTCAGCCAGACTATATAAGCACACTGACAAGAGGCTCCTTTACTGTGGCACTAGGCCTTACAGAACATATTGTTTCAAAAGTTTGTGTTACTAAGATCCCAGGCTGTTTATTTGTACTCTGTGTACATTGTATCGAAATACAAGCCTTTCTTGGTTATCACCTGGTTTGAATTATTATATAAATGAGGCTATTGGGTACGGCTATGAGTAGCTATGTAAAACTGGTTTAAGAAGTGTATTCTGAAATACTATATAAGATTTTTCTGGGAGTCACATACATGCTAGTCTCGACACTTTGACTAACGAGTCGTGAATTGATGGTGTCTGCTGCCAAACTCCTGCCTTACTCAGAACATTCTTCTGCTCACATGTCATAGAAGAAAATTTTTTTAAATGTTAGAAGATGAAGCCTTTTTCTAGTAATGAAACAAAAGTTTACCTGATTTTTTTTTTAAAAAAGCATTCCTTATAACATTTAAAAGGCAACAAAACTGACCAAAAGTATGAATAAAAGCTCTACACATTGTGTTTAGAATTACTGAAAGAACAGTGAAGAACAGCCCCTCACAGCAAGGTTTGTTTATAGGACACGTGGAAAGGAGGTAGGTAGGTCTTAGCTGAGAGGGAGGGGCCCTGTGGACCGCTGCCCACAGTGGCGTGCAGAGGGCAGGGAAGCCACATCTTCATCTTTATCACCATTTGGCTGCCTGGCTCGAGCTAGGTGCTTCCTCACTTACCTCTCTTTCTTCTTCTTTGAAATGGAGATGATAATCCTTTTTGTGGGATAATATATGTAAGAGGGCAGTAACAAGCTGGGTGGTGGCGGCGGCGCATGCCTTTAATCCCAGCACTTGGGAGGCAGAGGAAAATGGATCTCTGTAAGTTCGAGGCTATCCTGGTCTACAGAGTGAGTCCAGGGCTACTCAGGAAAAATCTGTCTGGAAAAAACAAACAAACAAAAAGGACAGTAACAACATGGTATACATTGAGTGCTTAAAGCAAAGCCTTTGATATTTATCATCAGTTTATTTATGGAAGTGATAGAGATGGGGGTTCAGGGACAGGCCCCACAATAGTCAAAGCTCTTCTGGAAAGTGCCAGCCATGCAGGCATGAAGGCCTTGAGCTGGATCCTCAGGACCTGCATGTGAATTTGGGCCTGGTAGTACGTGGTTGCAGTCCCCGCTACTGGAGGAGAGACACAGGTGTATCCCCAGGGCCCCTTGGCTGTCTTGCTTAGCCTGATTGCTGAGATCCAGGCTAGTGAAACACTCAGTCTCAAAAAATAAGGTAACGTGGGATTTATTAACTTATTTATTTATTTAAGAACAAAAAACTTAGTGAAATCCAAGTCCCCTGAAGTGAGTGCCCTTCTAAAGTACACACTGAAATGGCTTTTAGTGTGTTCAAAAAGTTGTCCCACTGTTACACCGACTTCATTTAAGATCATTTCCTCATCCCCGAAGGAAATTCCCAGCTTTACATCTTATTTCTTCTTTCTCGAACCTGGGAGGACATGAAGCTGCTCTCTCTCCAGAGGAGTGCGTGCACTGCAGGCCACTCATGGACCAGGGCTAGGGTAGACCCAAGTCTACACTACAGGCCACTCATGGACCAGGGCTAGGGCAGACCCAAGTCTACACTGTAGGCCACTCATGGACCAGGGCTAGGGTAGACCCAAGTCTACACTGCAGGCCACTCATGGACCAGGGCTACGGGAGACCCAAGTCTACACTGCAGGCCACTCATGGACCAGGGCTACGGGAGACCCAAGTCTGTACTGCAGGCCACTCATGGACCAGGGCTACGGGAGACCCAAGTCTACACTGCAGGCCACTCATGGACCAGGGCTAAGGGAGACCCAAGTCTACACTGCAGGCCACTCATGGACCAGGACTAGGGTAGACCCAAGTCTACATTGCAGGCCACTCATGGACCAGGGCTAGGGTAGACCCAAGTCTACACTTCAGGCCACTCATGGACCAGGGCTACGGTAGACCCAAGTCTACACTGCAGGCCACTCATGGGCCAGGGCTACGGTAGACCCAAGTCTGTACTGCAGGCCACTCATGGACCAGGGCTACGGTAGACCCAAGTCTACACTGCAGGCCACTCATGGACCAGGACTAGGGTAGACCCAAGTCTACACTGTAGGCCACTCATGGACCAGGGCTACGGTAGACCCAAGTCTACACTGCAGGCCACTCATGGACCAGGGCTACAGGAGACCCAAGTCTACACTGCAGGCCACTCATGGACCAGGGCTAGGGTAGACCCAAGACTACACTGCAGGCCACTCATGGACCAGGGCTACAATAGACCCAAGTCTACACTGCAGGCCACTCATGGAAACAGGGCTACAATAGACCCAAGACTTTAAATAGAACAGTTGGACTTTCTTGATGGTGTGGCGATACCATATTTAACTTCTTAAAGAACTGAGGTTACCATCTATGCTTTTCTTCTTCTCTCCCTCCTTTCCTTTCTATGTCAGCAATGGGTTCAACTTTCCCAACAGGCTAATAAGCACCCTCCACAGCTGTCCTAGAGAGAACATGAACAGTGTCCTCCAAGGATCTGGGTGAAGGCCTCACTTGGGAAAGATTCTAAGTAACTCATCATGTACGCTGTACATGCCCTTTGAGGGATGCGTGAATTAAAAGTCTTTAATTTTTTTTCATCTGGACTGTTTGTCTTTGTTAAGCTGTAAGAGTTCTTCTTGTTTCTGAGTTCTGAAGTCTAAGAGGATTACTTTCTTGTGAAGTTGATTTGTTTTCATTGACTTGATAATGCTCTGCTAGGCACAGGTTTCTTATTTTACTGAGGTCTAGTCTATCTATTTCTCTTTGTTTCTTTACATGCCTGTTTGTTTGTTTGTTTGTTTGTTTGTTTTTGAGATGCGTGTGTGTTTAATTTAATTTAATTTTTTATTTTTTAAACATTTAAAAATTTTTACATATACATTTATATTATTACACATATATACAATAAACTACCTATAGCAAGAAGAACCATGACACAATCAGGAATTATATAAATATTACATTCCTAGTGTTTTGGCTATTTGTATTAGGCAGCCCTAAAGAAAACATTTTTCCTATCTTGGTGCATCTAAAATTCTGAATGTAAATCAATCCCCATCACATCTTGTCATTATTATCTTAAAACATCTATCTAGACTTAAAAACATCTTAACCCCTAAACAACTAAGCTTCGTTGTAAAACTAAGCTACCTGGTCTTCAACCCCATCAGAGGCTTAAGAAGGAATAAACTTAATTACCTGAATATGCTGGGGGTGCAGGTTAGTAGTGTTCCAAATGAGAAGATAACAGAGACAGTTTGCTACCTGAATAGTCACCCAAAACTCTCTATAAATTGGAGCATCTTCTTCAGCCTTCTGGCCCAATATATCTGACAGACATATTTGTGAGGTAGGAACTATTGGGGACTTGCTTACCCTGCCTTGGCAGAGTTTGGCCATTAACTCTGCCTGCATCCAAGCTTACCCTTTTTTAAGCAGAATTCTGTCTGTGGTAGAAATGAGGACATTTTGCCCAGTAGCTTGTTTGTCACATATGAAGACATTTCCATAAGGAGGTTCTTTGATGCTCATCATCCTCTTTGAGGTAGGCTGGGTGTTGCCAGGAGTTAACCTGTCTCATTGTCAATGAATCTTTAAAATAATAAAAACATTTTAAATGCCACATTCTGCATGTCTCTGAAGTTTTTGAAGACCTTATCAAACTATCCTACCTTATCTTTCTATAGAATCATATCTATCTGCCGCACCTAAGATGTGTATTCTTGTGATAAAAGTAGACCAGCAATTGATATGACCATGATCTGATCAGTTAACAATCAACTTGTATAACTTATTTATCCTAAACACTTTAAAAGTATTGGAAGTAAACTTTGTATTATGTTTGAGTTATATGGGTACAATACCTCATATTAGAATAGAAATAGATACATATATATAATGTGTGTGAAGAATAAACTTACATTTGAATTCTATACCACGATATCTAGAATTAAACTTGTTTTGCATCTATATACAAAATTCTATACCAGTGAAGGAAAAATAACCTTGTTAGTGACAATTGAGGCATTAAGTTGAAGAGTAGATTCACTAATCTACTTTTTGTTCTATTATCCTTATATATTTCTATATTTCCCCTTCTTTCTTTTCAACCCCTATCTCCAAACCTAAGAATGTAAGATACTGGAAAAGAGAGACATCGCTGAGTCTAACCTTGTTTTCTTTCTAAATAAGACCAATAATAACTTGTAACCAACTCTCATTGATAATAACCCTCTGTAACCCAAGAAAAAAAACAAAACCTACCTGACCCCCCTTAAAGGAAATGGGGCATCATTCTCTTAAGGATTCTTCTGGCTGATTAGGGACGAATACTACCTAGTATGGGGCCCAAATAAAATTGGGGAAATGGTTAAACAAATTAGGAATCACATTTGTGGTCCAGTTTCTAAATGTTGAGAAATTCTAGGCTTAATTAGAGTCCTGTGTGAGACAGTCTGAAATGCTGGGCTAATTGGGATTGGAAGCTTTCTTTGAAAGTGTCCTGGGAGCTGTCTTGCTCTGATGGGGAACAGCAACTGAAGCCCTTGGTGCTGGAACATGAAGGATAGAGGATGTCAGTGTCCAGCATGCTGAAAGGAATGGATCCTGTCAAGTGTGATCCAATGTCAGTGTCCAGTTCTTTTGTTCTGAAAGCATATAATTTCTCACAAGCATTACACAGTCCTAAAGTTATAACTGTATGAGGTATGTATGATGCACAGAACAATTAAGGCTGGTTTTCTGCTCTTCTTATGAGCAGAGGGGAAAAAAGACCTCTGTAAATCTTCATTCATGCCATATGAAGAATGGCATCTAATAGTAATTCATAGGGGTTCTGTAGCCAACAAGAAACATTGTCTATGCCTAGGCATTCATGTCTCAGCCAGTCTCAGAGCTACTCCCATGTAGTGGGATTAGCAATGTAAGTTACCTGCTTGTTCTGCAGCTTAAATTCTTCATATCCTGATTACATGTCATTTCTAAGAAAGAAAAGGGCCTAACCAAAGGTTGCCAGAATCTGCACTTTTAGACTTTTTTTTCTAAGCGTTTCCCACCTCTGCCTCCCTGCGTGCTGGGATTCAAGGTGTACCACACCATGCCCAGCTGCATAATAGCCCATTTTGAATAGATGTATATTCTTTTTGAACGTCTATTTGGAATACACACACACAATGAGAATGATGCCAAATAGGGGTCTAAATTCACTCTTTTGTACATGAATAGTCAATTGTCTTACACGGTGTGTTAAACTGAATTGTTCTGGCACCCCATCAACACATTCATTCTTACATTAAAATGAATGCCAATTCTTTATGAATCAAAACCAGGGAGTTAATTGCTGGCTGTATTGTCTTCCAGATGATCGGACTATAACAATATCTCTCTTGTTTCATCTATAAAATGAGGGTACTAATGCCTTATTGTATCACGTAACATATATATTATTTAATAAAGACAGAGGCCCAGCTCAGTTTTTAAAAAAGAAGTTGCTGGTGTGTTTATCCACAAATAAGTTCCACAAATAAGTACTGCACTCGATCTTAGCCAAAAGTCCGAGAAGCGATATAAGTACTAATATTATATATTAATTAAAAAACAAAGTTATGAGACTTATTCATTTATTCACCTGTCTATTCAAGAAAACTTACCACATGGCTTTATTAGAATAAGCAAATTAAAGAGATAAAACCTTTGCTCATACAAGGCTTACTTTGTACTAGAGGACTTATGAAGCAATAAGTCAAGAAACATGTGACACAGCACCAGGAAGGATTAAGTGTAGGCAAAGGAAAAATAAACAGAGCTTAGAGTCAGGAGTGAGTCTGGAGAATGAGGCTCATCACGGCTGGTGATGTATGGGAAGAGATCTAAATGACGGGAGGAGATGAGCCCCTAGCATGTGGTGCAAACTAAGAAAGCTGTGCGGACAAGAATGGAAACAGGCTGCTACAGAAATCAGCAGGAAAGCAGGGTCAAGGACGGGAGTAATGATTGGCGTCTGACCAGGCTGCGTTTGGAAAGCACCATCGGGTATTTATTGGTCAGCTGGTAGCAGGATGACTCTTCAAGATGTGGTTTAAAAGATAAGCACATAATGGGGTCATTTAAGGGAGAGACAAGCTTACAAAAGAATGCGCTGGGCAGGTGGACACAGAGTTCTATCAGGGCATTGGAGAGCTAGTGGAGAAACCAGGCAACTAAGGTACAAGTCTGGAGGTTGGAGAAGAGCACATCACTAAATGATACAGTTTGGAGAAACCCCAGGATGCTCTCAGTTGTTAAAGTCGGGCCTGGATGAGGCTCCCTGGGTATCTAAGGCATAGAAAGAAGGGAAGGACCAAGAAGTGACCCCGAAGCAAATCTGCCTCAGCTTGGGGAGGAAAGACTCAGGAAGGAACCTGAGGCCATAAGAAGGGAATCTTAGTGTGATGCCACAGAACATGTAGCATCCAGAAGCCAAGTGAAGAAAGAGTTAATTAAATAGGAAGAGACTGGTCTCCAGTATCAAAATTTTCTGAAAGTTCTGTAAAGATAAGGAAAAAAAAGTCACCACAAAAAAAAAAAAGCAAAAAAACAAAAACAAAAAACAGGGGCTGGAGAGATGGCTCAGTGGTTAAGAGCACCACCTGCTCTTCCAAAGGTCCTGAGTTCAATTCCCAGCAACCACATGGTGGCTCACAACCATCTATAACGTAACCTGATGCCCTCTTCTGGCCTGCAGGTGTACAAGCAGACAACACGGTATACATAATAATAAATAAATCTTTTTTAAAAAACCAGAAAAACAAAAAAAAAGGCAAGATGGAGATTACTGGTGACCCTGGCAAATGGTGACCCTGGCAAATGCTGTTGCCTGACAAAGCAGGTCTGTGTTAGACAAGAGGTTGAAGAAATAAATTCAGTGGCCTCCATAGGTGCTGTGGCCCCTGTCAATCATCATGCACCTATAACTTGAGGTCCAGTTCAGAGGCAGCTCAGTAGATTGAAAAGAGCTTAAGCTCTGGAGTCAGACAAACATGTGCTCACCAATTCTTGTTTTTGTGACCATAAGCAAATCCCTAAGTCTAAGTGCTGGACTTATTTTCTCTTGTGTATTAGCTGCAGAGGCTAACACACACCACTCACATGATATCGCCACGCCAATCCTGCTCTGGAACAGCTCCCGTCACATAATTGCCACCTTATAAATGAATCATAGGGGGCTGGAGAGATGACTCAGTGGTTAAGAGCACCACCTGCTCTTCCAAAGGTCCTGAGTTCAATTCCCAGCAACCATATGGTGGCTCACAACCATCTGTATTGTGATCTGATGCCCTCTTCTGGCATGCAGGTGTACATGCAGGCAGAATAAATAAATCTTTTAAAAAAATAAATAAAAATAAAAATAAATAAATCATATTCTGCTCCTTTTACTGATGTATAAAGTCTGTGCATGTGTACAGGTTCCTGTGTGTCTGTGCACATGTGCATTTCCAAATTTGTGTGGTAGGCAGAGGTTGCCATTAGGTGTCTTCCTCCGTTGCTCTCTACTTTAGTTTTTGAGACAATGTCTCTCTGAGAGGCTGAAGCTCACCAATTTGACTAGAGGCTGGCCAGTGAGCTCCATAGAACTAATGGTCTTTACCCAATTGCTGGGATTATGGCACAGATGCCGTGTCCAGCTTTTACTGGGCTGCTGAGGAACCAATGCAGTTCCTCCTGTTCATACAGCAAACACTCTAACCACTGAGCCACTTCTGCACGTGTGCTGATTTTATTTATGCCCCCCCAAGCAAGCTTGCTGCTCTACATTGCTTATTATGGACAAACCCCTTGCTTTGTAGGGGTGAGAGGGCTATGCAAAAGAGGAGACCCACCTGTGTTCTGACTGGAACTCTCTTGGGAAAGAAGAATTGAGGCATATTTCTGATAAGGGAAACAAACCATGTGTGAGTGATCTTGAGTGTGTCAAAAGGCTGCCTAAAGGAGTAAGAGGTGTCCACTGAGGAGAAAGATAGAAAATAAGATGCCATGATCCCTAAAGTCAGTGTGATCTTTACATAACCTTCATGTGATTTTAAATGATTTCCACTTAATTAAGAAAGAGCTCAGGGAAGGTAGATCTGTGTTTGAAAACAACCACAGTTACTAGCTGGAAGCAGTACAAACATGCAAGGCAAGTCCACAGTCCTAGCACCCATTTTAGAGATGAATCCACACCATCTGGGAGCATAAAGCAATGTTGTTTTCTGCGTGGCAATTGTATGGAGCTCAGGACTCCACAGGGAAAATGTTATGTAAGTTTTCTGACTGACATTTTTTCTTTATTATAAGACTTTTGGCCTTTCCCTTTTGATAGTTAACATGTCTATTGCTTTAATAAAATGATGGAGGTGTTGAATACTTTGACTTAGCAAAGTTAAAACACACTAAATTTAAGTTTCATTCCATTTTTTGGTGGGGAGGGGGTGTTTCGAGACAGGGTCTCTCTGTGTTAGCCATGGCTGTCCTGGATTCGCTTTGTAGACCAGGCTGGCCTCGAACTCACAGCGATCCACCTGCCTCTGCCTCCCAAGTGCTGAGATTAAAGGCGTGCACCACCACACCCAGCCATCATTCCATTTTTTTTTTAAGAACATTCTCAGTCTATGAAATACCCCAGTGTGAAAGTCTGTGACTTAAAAAGCACAGCTTCAGCCGGGTGTGGTGGTGCACACCTTGAATCCTGGCACTCAGGGAGGCAGAGGCAGGTGGATCTCTGTGAGTTCGAGGCCAGCCTGATCTACAAAGCAGGACCAGAACAGCCAAGGCTACACAGAGAAACCCTGTCTCAGAAAAGTAAAAATAAAAACAAGACAATTTTTTTAATAAGCACAAGTCGTACAATAACCCTAAGTCGTACAAAGATTGTTTCACTTAATGGTGAAGATATCTCAGAGGGTTTATAATTACCATAGTTGTTCATAGATGATGGCTTTGCCAACTAGAGCACTTTAGGGATGTTCTGGTCCTATCAGACAGCCAAAGCTTCTGTTTACATAGAATATTCCAAGTCTGACTTATGCAAATAAATTCAGAGCTGTGTTATTTAATTTTAACTCCTACCCTCTACTGAAAGAGGTCGACCAGCTGCTCAAATCATTTCACACTGAATATTCCTAAAAGTCCTTCTCAGCCCCATGGAAGGACTTCATGAATTGGATGAAGTAGGAAAGTGAAGTTCTACTAGGAACTTTTATGCACTGATTTGTGCTTCTGTAGTTTTCACATCATATTTGTATTACATAGACAGGCATCCAAGGGGAGCTAGAGTAAGAGCATTTTGGTTGATACCAACAGAGATGAACAAGTCCGTCCTTTGGTAGAATGTTTTCAAGAATGTTTAATGCCATTTCTCTTTCCAAGGGTGTTATAGAGCACACACATCATCCACCTCTTGTACAAACATTTCTCTTTTTTTTTTTATTTTCTTTTTTTCTTTCATTCTTTTTTTTTTTTGTACAAACATTTTCAACTGCCACTGAGCAGCCATGCTCTCTCAAACCTTTTACAAAAGTTTTTGTTCATCACTTATTTCATTGTTATCTTGTTCTTTGACCTCACAAGTCAATAAATCATGTGTATTCTATAAGATATACTACCAGATCGTGTGATTATAAATGAAATAACTTTTGGTCTCAAGAACTCCACTATTACATACTACACAGTAGGACATGAGGTACCAGTACTTTACTGGAAGCATCGTTATTGGATAAATATACCAGCTTTTGGTGTTCTGACTGGCCTGGGAGTAAGTTCTGCCTCTCCCATGTAATTTTATGACTCTCTCTTCATAACATGGGAGTAATAATCCTGATATCACTTGGTGTTCAGCTGTATCACTGGTTGTTTTAATAACTAAATGGGGTACTGTTTTCATTCACTTATCAAGAGTTCACTAATCATGTGCATGAAAGGAACATACACAGCAAGGATTCTGGCGTGATGTGAGTTCTTAATCACAGTTGCAATCATGGCAGCTTTCATCCTGTGTCTTGATTCAGAGAACTGGCCTTTTGCCACAGTGCAGTGTGATAAAGTCCTTATCTTAGTAATGCCTGAGCCTTTCTCCCAAGCTTATGACATACCACCCATCGTGGAATAATACTCTCTGTGTCTGAGGGTAGCTGATGACCCATGACTGCTTTGTCTATTGCCCTTGGGATTGTCCTTATTGGATTTTTGCCAGCCTTGGAGTTTATGTGGTGCCTCTGTGCCTACACACATGGGTGTCAGTACAGATCTTATCCGTTGGACTGGGTGTGGCTTGACGTATTTCATAATTCAATTTGTTCTTGCTGCATTCCTTACAATGGATTTTTTTCCCAGATACCAGCCCTGCACCACGTCTTTGTCATGTGTCCATGCTACAGTTTACTCTTGGGATCAACATACTGAGGGCAGGGCTGACTTACAGTTCCAGATGGGGTGGCCACAGCTACAAATGTGGTAGAGATAACCTCCAAAGAGTGAAATACAAAAGTATTAAAAGTGCATTTGTTAAAAAGACAGAGTTGGGTCAGCAGCCAGATAAGTGCTTGGGATTCTTATACCAAACACAAGTGAAAGGCTTCAAATGAGACAAGCAGATATAAATTCAGTCATGTGAGAAGGGTTTACTGGTCGCCCTGGAGAAAAAAGGATGCAGATGAGTGTCTTGACGTCTTATCGTTGGTAGTGTCACTGTGGTCATCTCTCCCAGTGCCAGTTATATTACTAATACACTAAAAAAGGAGTGGAATTGTACTGCATGCCAGCTGAATTTAAAAAAACATCAATGTGGGGCTGCGTGCAAGTCCTCTAAGGGAGAATTTGGACAAGTAGGTGTGAAATGGTCTTCAGGAGTGAAATTGCTAAAAGCAAAACAAACAACAACAGCAACAACAAACGTTAACTACCAGTCCACGAGAGGATGAGGTGGGTAGAAGAAAGTCTTCTGGCAGCATATCCAGACGTGAACGCACAGGAAGCTGGGAGGCCAGCTCCGAGGGCTGCTGACCACAGACTGGGGTGTCAGGAGGATGTACATACAAATGGAAATATTCAGCACAGTCACTAGATTTTTAAAAAAGATTTATTTATCATATATTCACACTGTTTTGCCTGCTGTGGCTGTGAGCCACCATGTGGGTGCTGGGAATTGAACTCAGGACCTTTGGAAGAGCAAACAGTGCTCTAAACCTCTGAGCCATCCTTCTAGTCCACAGTCACTGGCTTTAATCATGGGGTTTCTCTAACTTTTTATTACAAAAGCAAGCGTTTATTCATGTTCTAAATGCCCGGTTTTTCTAAAACCAGATATCTCAGGCAATGCATTAATGAAAAGCTTCTCCAAAAATGATATTTTTGTGGGGAGGCCTGGTGGCACTCAAAGAAAGAATAAGCAGGCTACCAAGATGAGACTTGATAGCCTATGTCCGTATAGTGAGGGAGGAGGTCCCCCTTGGTCATAGACCTAGGGGAGGGGAATAGGGTGACAGCTGGAGGGAGGGAGGAATGGGAGAATACAAGTGATGGGATAGCAATTGAGTTGTAATCTGAATAAATTAATAAAATTAAAATTAAAAAATAAAATAAAATGACACCTTCAATTGTATTTCCTTTTGCTAGATGCTCATATGATTCTTAAATATGTTTGTTTCCAGATGTCTTACAGTGTTCTTGTGGGTGCAACTGCAAAGATGGTCATTTTAAAAGGCGAGTAAAAGCAAATCATAAGCTTGGGCTGAGAATTTAAATTCTAATAATTCTAATCTAAGCATTTTGGGATTTATTTAAATTGGCTAAGAGTGGCGCCACCTACAAAAGATGATATTGCTTAGAAAAAGTTGTTAAATTTGGCTCAACTGGGAAATTATTCTTCATTCTTTGTGGAATATGTGTTGTTTATTACTATGGGTTTTGTTGTTGCTTTGATCTGAATAGGGCGCTCCCAAATAACGTTGACTCCAAAGCTAATAACAGGTATCCTCACATCTCTTGTGAAGTTTTCACGTGTTTTGATTAGGAGAGCAAAGCCATGTTGCCACATGTCTGCTCAAATGAATTAGCATTACATTCTGAGCTGACTCACACAGAAGGAATGAGGCCGCGTAGCAAAGATCATCACACCTGTCAGAAAACATTCCTGCACAGCACACTGGGAACCGCCCATTTTCGTATCTTCTTGTTTTAAGGAGGCTGGCTCTTAAACTTGAGCTTAAAACAGGGAGCCCAGGTGGGACAGTGTGGAAGGGAAGTCAGAGGAAGGAGGGCAGAACGGAAATGTGCATTTTTGATTCTCAGGACAGGAGTTTAGGCTCATAATATCCCTGCCAAGGGAATTGTGACTTGAAAAAATATCTTCCCCAGCACGGTGGCATCTGAAACTGGCATTGGCATTTGAGAGAAATCTGAAATTGGCATTTGAGAGACAGAAAAGGGGAACGTGGTGTTTTCTTGTTAGGTCAAATGAGTTGTCGCTCCTTATGAATGCATGTGGTGGGCCGGCCAGATGACTCAACGAGTCAAGGCACTTGCGGCCAATCCTGACAACCTGAGCTCAAGTCCTGGGACCTGTGCGGCAGATGAAATCAACTCTCCCACGCCGTAGTCTGACCTCCACACATACTCATACTCTCGAATGAGAAATGTAGTGAAAAATTCTCAAAAACTAGGTTTGGCTACAGAAATGAATGAAAGCACAGATAAACAGTAAAAATGGTTTGTGATTATAAGTTATCACTGTATGTGTGTATTAAAAATGTATATATATATACATCATGTGATGGCTCAAGCACAACTTTAAAAAGAATGACAACTATTTATTCTGGTTGGAACTAGATACGTTGAGTGGACACTTTCTTTTTGCTTTTTGTCTGTTTGTTAGTTCGAGATAGGATTTCTCTGTGTGGTCTTGGCTGTCCTAGACCCACTTTGTAGACCAGGCTGGCCTCAAACTCACAGATCTACCCCTTCCTTCTCCCAGAGTGCTGGGATTACAAGGTGCAACACCACATCCAGTTTTGTTGTTGTTGTTTTGGTTTGGTTTGGTTTTGGTTTGTTTGTTTTTTGAGACAGGGTTTCTCTATGTAGCCCTGGCTGTCCTGGAACTCACTCTATAGACCAGACTGATCTTCAACTCAAAGATCTGCCTGCCTCTGCCTTCCGTGTGCTGGGATTAAAGGTATGTGCCACCACTGCCCTGCTAGTGGACACATCTTATACCAAGAACATTGAGTGTTTTTCAAGAAATTGGAGAACATCATTTTTCCTTCACCATGGAACTTTACATGATAATCTACATGCATGAAAAGCATAGCAAAAACAATGTCTCTTGTACAAAGCTGTTTCCCACCTATGTTGAGAGTGGACCCTGGCCCCATCCTAACCTATCATAGCATTCATGAACACTTAACCACTTTATCCCACAGTCCCGAAGAAATAATGTAGATATTTTAGACTAAAAGAATTAGCTCAGACTAAAAGTAATAAAACGTTAGTTTTATCAGATACTTTTCCATTCCTGTGATAAAGCACTGAGACCAAGCAATTTACAGAGAAGAAGGAGTTAATTTTGGCTTATGGTTCTAGAACTTAAGAGTGCTCATGGTGAGAAAACATGGCAGCAGATGGCAAGCATGGCAGCCAGACCAGGACGCTGAGAGCTCACATCCATTACCACAACACGAAGCAGAGGCAGTGACCTCAGTAACAAACCTCCCCCAGCAAGGCTGCACCACCCAAACCTTCCCAAACAGTTCCAGCTGCTGGGACCCAGCATTCAGATGCCTGAGATAATGAGGGACACTTCCTCATTCGAGCTGAGCCACTGCATATGCAGATAATTCCTGCCTAAATCCATCCCAGTCTGGGCTGCGCCCTTGAGGTGTGTTAGCACAGTAGGGATTGAGAGTATTGCATTCACTTGACTCAATTTTATTAGAGCTGAAGTAAGAAAACAGCCTATTTCCAACAAGCTTGGAATGTTGACGATCTCTCATGAATGCTCACATTCATTTGTTCTGTTATTCAATATAATGAAAGAAGAGGAACCAGCAAGGCAAGTTTGGTATCACAAAAGAATTGGCAGGATGTTATTAAGTCTGCCCATCCTATTCAGTGTTATAATCACGACTGTGCCTCAGTCTGTGCAATGGAGCGAACCACTGCTTAGGGATGCGTGACTTTCCCTACTGGAGACAGAGATGAAAAGGCTGTAATCCCTGGCATAGAAAGAACTTTTTGGCTTTTGTTTTCTGAGACAGAGTTTCACTATGTAGCCCTGGAACTCACGTTGTGGACCACATTGGCCTCGAACTCACAGAGATCTCACTGTCTCTGCCTCCCAAATGCTGGGACTAAAGGTGTGCACCACCACACCCTGCTATATAATTTTAAAATATCATTTCCCCTTTGGAGTCATATAATGATTTCTTTTCTTGCAATCTTTTCTCTCTCTTTCTCTTTCTAAAATTAGTTCTTTGAGCTAGGTGTGGTGGCACATGCCTTTAATCCCAGCACTTGGGAGGCAGAGGCAGGCAGATTGCTGTGAGTTTCAGGCCAGCATGGTCTATAAAGTGAGTCTAGGACAGCCCAGGCTACACACATAGAAACCCTGTCTCAAAAAACAAAACAAAACAAAATTTAAACTTTTTTTTCCTTTCCTAAGATAATTCTTTGAGCATTTCATGTAATGTAGTTTGCTCTTATTCACCCCTCCCCCCACACTCCTCTCAGATCAATCTATCCCTTCCCCCAACCACCCAACTTTGTGTTCTTTGTTTAAATAGTTGATGCTACCTATTAGGAGTTTGTTCAGTTTGCCTACCTGTAAAGTCATTGCCTGCCTGCCACAGGGGCGTGGCCCTACCCAGTATATAAAAGGACAGACTCACCTTGCCCTTCCAACTTACCCCCTCTCTCTCTTACTCTCTCACCTCTCTCCTCTCCTCTCTCCTCTTCTCTTCTCTCTCTCTCTCTCTTTCTCTCTCTCTCTCTCTCTTTCCCTCTCTGTCTCTCTCTCTCTCTCTCTCTCTCTCTCTCTCTCTCTCTCTCTCTCTCTGGGGTACCCCTCCCCTCTTTCTTTCTCTCCCCATGCTCATTTAATAAATTTCTCCATATAATGTCTGTTGCCTGGCATTTTCTTATCTTATTTTCTTATTAAACTACCCATAAAGTCTTGGAGTGTGAGCTTCTCTTGGACCATGACCAGGGGCCATGTCTTTCTTACCATTAGCTGGGGGTGGGACTTTGTGCCCATGTCTTGTCTCCGTGCTGGGACTTTTCCTGACTACCTTGTACAGGTTTTGTGCATGCTGTGACAAATGCTATGAGTTCATAAGTGCAAGTCCCCTTGCAGTGTCCAGAAAACACTGCTTCCATGTAGTCAGCTACTTTCTTATGCTTTCATCTAATTTGTGCCTGGAAGAGCCACCAGCATTTTTGTTAGCAGAGGAATAATTAAAACCATCTACACACATAAGAGAGCCCAGCACTCAGGAGGCAGAGGCAGGCAGATTGCTGTGAGTTCAGGGTCAGCCTGGTCTACAAAGCAAGTCTAGGACAACCAAGGCTACACAGAGAAACCCTGTCTTGAAAAACAGAGACAGAGAGAGAGAGAGAGAGAGAGAGAGAGAGAGAGAGAGAGAGATCGTTGTCAATATAGTTTCCCAAGAACTAGACAGGCAGCAGCTGTTTGCTGTCTCCTCGACCTTCAGATGAAAATAATAGTTGCAGGGCTCAAGATGTAGTCACAGGGCACAACATTTCCCACAGGGCACCCATTGCATACAGAAGTGCCTGGGTTTGGTCCCTAGACAATAGGGAGCAGGAACCAGTTGGAAAAAGCACTGAGTAGCATTATAGTCAGATGTCTGGCACCGAGGAAGCAAATGGCCTCTCTCTGCAAATCTACATACTCCCCCCAATGTTTTCCTTTTCCTCCCCCTTCCCTGCCCCTTTTGGAGAAAATAGACCATCTGTGAAGATTTAAAATAATAAATCATTAGTAGATCATTTATGTCTCTAGCTAATTTCTAGAAATTAGATTCTATATGAAGGAAAACATACATATATATATATATATATATATATATATATATATATATATATATATA
>OU015754.1:366641-405336 GCA_907169655.1 Acomys percivali
TTCTTCTTCTTCTTCTTCTTCTTCTTCTTCTTCTTCTTCTTCTTCTTGTCAAATAAGTTTTAATGAATATAGTACAGAAAGTAGTTTTAAAATTAGTATAAGAATATTATGGCAGGGCGTGGTGGCGCACACCTATAATCCCAGCACTCTGGAGGCAGGGGCAGGTGGATCGCTGTGAGTTCGAGGCCAGCCTGGTCTACAAAGCGGGTCCAGGAGAGCCAAGGCTACACAGAGAAACCGTGTCTGGAAAAACCAAAAAAAAAAAAAAAAAAAAAAAAAAGAATATTATACCTTCAGTTTGTGGAAAGTAGCTTCTTTATATATAACAAGAAAATGTTACATGAAAGAGACCTAATTTAATTATTATGATAATTATCTGTGTTAGTTAACGAAATTCGTGGATGTGGGCAAGATGCTTCTTTTTCTTTTTAAATTGAGACCACTTTGCATGTGGCCACTTACTATAAGTGTTTACAAGCATCCCCTGTGGACCGGCAGGTTATCTATCCCCAGTCTGCAAGGACACCTGCATCCTGTGCAGTGATTCTTGGCAGTGGCTTCATTGTAACCAGTGCTTTGCATTTGTTTAGTGGTGATTAAAAATCGGGGAAGTAGACAAATTAAAGGAGCAAGGCTGGGTGCTTTGGTCATCTTTGTAAGTCTTTTCTGTAAGAGCGCTGGATGCTTCATCGAAGGTTGGAGAGTATTTACCTCCGGTGTCAACATAAGATTAAAACGTTTCTTTTTCCTTTGGAAATTTATTTTATTAATTCAGCTGTAATAAAGGCGCCCTGTGCTTTTTTGAAATGGTTTATTTCAAGACCCGTAATACAGTCACCTTTGTTTGTTTGTTTTTAAGCCTAGTTGCAGCTAGCTTTAAGGAAAGCCGAAAAGCTTTCTCTAACTTTCATAACCTGGAAGGTTCCTATGCCAGGGCCTATTTGGCCCCTCCTGTTTTCTCTGTGCCCCTTCTCCTCTCTCAGTTCTGGGGGGGGTGGGGGGGGCGTGTTTGTCAGCCCCAGGACACTCCCAACCCTCTATTAGCTTGAAGTACACTGAGGAAGCCCTCAGCTGTTGGTACAGCCGCCCGGCCTGGCTTGGGGTTGACGGAACACGCCCAGTACTCTCTCCTCCCGCTTTGATTGGCTCCCGAGGTCACATGAGGGCCCCGGAGGCTTGGAATTCTGAGTTGTGGCTTTTTCTTTTTAAAAATCACTGGGTCTTTGGCTCTCTCCTGAGGCTGAGTGCCTTTGACCGAGACTGGAAACAGCTGCGGAGAGCCACGGGCAGCTGAGGTGGCAGTGGAAACTCTCCCGAAATGTTCAGCCAGGTGCCCAGGCCCCCGGCTGCAGGCTGCTGCTATCTCAATGCCATGACACCTGAGAGCCAGGAGATGTACTTGCGATTTGATCAGACTGCCAGGCGCTCTCCCTACAGGATGAGCCGGATCCTAGCACGCCATCACCTAGTGACTAAAATTCAGCAAGGTGAGTTGCGGCCACTGCCAAGGTGCCGCTTATTTCGTTGGCTCTGTCTTGTGCTACGTATATAAACTTAGTGTTCGCGCTGTACACCGCACGGATTCCCACGCCACGCTCCGTGGAACTCTTCCAGATAACTTTAGACTTCAGTTTTAAGCAGTCTGTGACAGCACCGAGCGCCACATAACTCACATGAATCATGCGTTCCAAATCCTCCGCGTGTCAACAGAAGAAATGAGTAAGGTTTACTCAGTGTGTGTCTTGGGGAGCTTTTCCGCAGATAAAGTAATACTCTGGTCACATTTAAAGGGGGACACTTGTTTATTTAATTAGAGATCTGGGACTAACGTAGTTTGTAGGACATCGTCACTGAAGGGGAACAGCGAGACTCTAAGTGTAACCGCCACTGACAACTTGAGTTACATTCTCTTCCTGTCTGTGTGTGCGCGTGGACAGTCACCACTGATTTGTTGATACTGTTTTCTCGCTAAAGGATAAATGTGACTCTTGACCTCAAAACAGAGCCTGTGACTACACACTTAAGAGCACTGGCTTCTTAAGGAAAGGGGGACAGTATTGCTTACAAGGCTGTTAAGTGATTCTTTTTTATTCTCAAGGGGGAAAAATTAAAAACTCTTTTACCTTGAACATTAATAAAACATGATTTTTTTTAAGCCTTAAAGCTTAAAACATGCTTTGTATGGGACATATCCTGGTGACCCTTTAAAAGACAGATATACCTATCCAGAGCCAGTAAATAGCCACCTACCTCCTGACCACACAACCTAACCAAATCATTAACATTGGCCCTACCAGGAATTTCAAGAGCTATTATGAAAATACAGCTCCCACTTAGATAAATGAATTTGAGATTATATTGAATTTTAGAGGGGAAGTTAAGGTCTGTAATCTTAAAAGATCTTACTGTAATGTCTCCAAAAGGAACAATACATATTCTAGTGGCGGCATTTAATGAGATTGTTTCCTTGGAAATAGGCATTTGTTTGTCAAGGTTCAGGAACTGGCTATGTGTGAAGGATACTGGGGCTGCATACCAGTCTGATTTCAGGAAGGATATTAAGTCACTCCATGGACTCTGTGTGCAAGTCACACTTGAATAGAAGCAAAAGTGTTCCCTGTGGCTCGATTTAAAGATACATTCAACTGGGAATAAGAACCAGCTCCGTTTTCGGTTTAGAAACATCTCACCGTGGTGGGGGTGGGGGGGTGGGGGTGGGGCATTAGGTATATGATCCTATGGACACGGGGACTTAGTGATTGGAATCTGTCATCTGCAGGCTGTACTTGTCCCTCCATGTGCATAGGAAGAGCTTATCATATTAGCATGTAGCATGTAGACCTAGCTAAAACGTCCTTCCAGTCCTCTTTGTGTGTATTATCAGTCATTGCTTTATGTTATTTTGGGATAATGGTTGTTTTTGTTGAGTTACCATTGAACATGGGTGATTCTTAAATATGTATCTCTGTTTTATTTTGCATAATTAGAAAGTGTGAGGGGCCCCTTTGTTTTATATGGGGTAATGGGATGATTGGTGTCAATGGGTTCCTAAAAGTTAAAAACTATAGTTAGGAAACAGGAAAGAATTCCTACCCTTTAGTGATTCAGAAACATTATGGGTTAGTATTATACAATGTTTAGTGAGCAGACACAGGTGACTTTTATCAGATTTACTATACTGATAGATTGGTTTGTTCTCACAGCACAGAACAGTAATGGAGCACTTGCAACATATCAGGCTATGAGAACTATGAATGCTGGTTTATTTTTCTCTCAAAAGAGCACTTATAGTTGGGTGCCACTTTGGAGCCATTGTGAAGATGAGAAAGCAGGAGCTCGTGCTGTTGAAGGTCGCACAGTGGAGCTGGCATTTGGACACAAATCTTAGACTCGTGCTCCTCAATGCTCTGTACCATGTTTTGATTTTTTATTTATAACGAATGCTAGATACAGTGCTGGACCTGTGGTGGGGTTTGGGTTCTATAACACACCAACGACCATGTAACTAAAGACAGCAAGGGCTCCTTTACACATCCCAGCTGGCTACTCTTTGTGTGACTCCGGTTAGGTTTTGTTTCCGTAGTGGGAGCAACATCCTGTGAGTTTTGGAATGTTTGAATGGTTAGTACCTAGTAGTATAGGATTCCAAGTTATGTTACTAACAACCTTTAATCATCCAGTTAAAGTCAAGTGCCTATAAAGTTAATATAAGCATTATATTTGCATATCAGCATCTTGAAATGTCAGCCACAGCACTAAAATCACAGCGTTCTCCTTTCGATCTTCCAAGGGAAGTTTTGCATTGTGTCAACATCATGTGCAACACCGTGACTATGATTTCTTGTGGCTCGTAGGAAGAGTACAGAGACCAGTAAGTTGCTCTCCGATGACCTCATTCTAGTGAGCTAATTATTGAATGGCAGGAACATGATTCAGCGGCAGATAGGAAGGAAAACAAGGGAGAAAAAGAAATAATGGAACCCTTTGATGATGCTTGAGCTCAGAGCTGTTACCCAAGCCCGAGATGAATCCAGGCTTGCTTGTCTTGAGGCACACTCCAAAACATGCACATATCATTCTACATGACTGCTCTGAAGTTAGTTCTAGCTAAAAAGAGAGAAGTTAAAAGTTGGGTGCCATCAGGGCTGGAGAGATGGCTCAGAGGTTAAGAGCACTGCCTGCTCTTACAAAGGTCCTGAGTTCAATTTCCGACAACCACATGGTGGCTCACAGCCATCTATAATGAGATCTAATGCCTTCTTCTAGTGTGCAGGCATACATATAGGCAGAAAACTGAATAAATAATAAATAAATAAATCTTAAAAAAAAAAAAGCCAGGCATGGTGGTGCATGCCTTTGATCCCAGCACTCGGGAGGCAGAGGCAGGTGGATCGCTGTGAGTTCAAGGCCAGCCTGGTCTACAAAGTGAGTCTAGGACAGCCAAGGCTACACAGAGAAACCCTGTCTCGAAAAACAAAAACAAACAAACAAAAAAAGCTCGGTGCCATACAGCAGAGTGAGAACCCTCCAGAAGTCACACTGCTCCAGACTCTGCCCCTCCAACCTGTTCTTACTTGAATAAGTTGGGACATTGTTGTGGGAGAAATAGAAAGGAAGGAATACTGGCCCTCATGCGGGCCTCACTAGTTATCCTCCTCACTAGGGGGCACTGTGGGTAGAGAGAAAAGAGGATGTGGGCGTGAGGGTCTAGTTAGGTCAAACTGGACTTGTTTTCTAATTTTCGTTATAGTGAAATATATACAACTTAAACTTACCATGGCAGCCATCTTTACCATGATGTCTGCAGCCACTGTTAATGTCTATGTCCACTGCTTTCACGTCTTGCCAGAACCCCTGCTGACCAGCATCTTGTTTCTGGTCTCCATGCACTTGGCTAATCACACACCTTCAATATGTAGGCTCACACAGTATTTGTCTTCTGTGACTGGATGATTTCCTCTGACCCATTGCCACTTAGGTTCATCTGAATTGCTGCATTTTCACACAATTTGGTTCCATCTGAATGCTAGGTAGTATTCCATTGTGGGTCTATACCATATTTCTTGTTTAAAATGTAGCTACCATAATCTGTGTCATAGAAAATCAGACTTCCAATATTGCTACCTTAGGATATCAAAACATCGTGTTTTCACACCTGTGCACATACTATTTGAATAAGCTAAATCAAAGCAGATCCATAATTGTGATTGGTTTTTTTTTTTTTAATCTATCATGAATTTTACTTGAAATTCTCAAAAAACCATCATGATATGGCCCAGATTTCAGTAAAATCTACCAATGAAAGGAAAAAGAGTCAGGGCCCCAGGCTGAGCTCCTTCTCCGTGGTGGCAGTTTCCCAGTTATCACTGGACCTTTGCTTCTGGGTGAGCAATATGGACAGACTGTGATCATGCCCACGATTTCCATTTTCATAGTCTAGGATTGTCTGTGTCAGGAATTCTTTGGCTATGAGTAGAATGAATATAAGGACTTAAATCCGACTTGAGAAAACCCATAAAGGAGCCACAGCGTACGCCATGTGGAGTCAGGCAGTGGCTTCTAACTTTCCTGAAGGAAGCAGTGAAGCAAGTTCAGGTTTTATTCTGCCCTTACTATTAAATGCTCCAATATTTTGGGAAACACAACTTCTTAGGAATTTATTTCATACAATAAGGGTTTGGATTAAGCTCTCTGCAAAGGTCCCTTCAGGTCTGAGGTGGGCAAATCCCCTGTTGGTGAGTATCACTCTTCCTCCCATCATCCTTAGTGACCCTCAGCATCTGCCTGTGTAGGCCTGACCTGAGTGATTTTGTTATTCATGTCCTAAGACCCTGAGCATGCGGTCTGTGGTCTATTTAAATGTTGTAATTACTATAATTATAGAGAAACTTTTTTTTTTCCTCAGGGGTCCTGGCCTTCACATGAAGCTGTTGTCCTGTGCAACCGATATAGGGGTGTAGTGGCTTGGGTCTGTCTGTGTGTGACCCCTGTGCTCACCACAAGGTTTCTTTGCTTGATAAGAAAGAGAAATTGGAAAATCTCGCCGCTGGGGAAAGTAGTGGATGTTGGGCCCTTCCACTTTGCCTTGACCTTTAATCTAAAATAATCTTTAAAGAGACAGAGTACTCAAGTGGAGTTTGTTTCAGTCCCCAGCTAATTCAAGCGGGTGTGAGTGAATAGCCTCTCTCCCTCATTACTCTGTCAAATGGCATCTTGGGAATTTGCCCAACCTAAGTGGTGAGCATTGCCCATCCCTGGTGAGTGAGAACCCCACCAACAACAACAACTGGGTAGTGTCAGCCTAAATTAAACGGTCATGTGTTCCTCTGAAATCTTTGGTCCTTTCATACCCAACTACTTTCTGAATAAGAGGGCGAACATGTTGGCAAAAGCTCAAAGGAAGTACAGAGGACAGCGAACACAGCCATCGCCATTGCCATCCGTGTGGCTCAAGATCCCTGAAAAAAAAAAGAGAGAGTGTAGCAATTGGCACAAGTCATATTTTCTAAATCAGAGCCTGTTTTTCTTCAGTGTGGGTGACTAGAGGGCCTGTTCAGAAAGGGTACTATTTAACCAAAGTCACAGGCAAACAGGTCAGGGGCTTAGGCCAAACAACTCTGGGTAATGTTTAAAGCCTCCCTGTATAGTAAAAAGAAAAACGTGAAGAGTCGACAAGTGTACCCCAGAAAGAACTTAGGGAAAGAGAGATCCGCATCTGAACGTAACGACATGTGCCTATAGCTGCAGGTTGCTGCTCCTATTGTCTGATTCCAGAAACACAACTCACATCCAAGCACTTACTCCCCAAATCTGGATTCCGTGGCAGTACTTTAAAGAAGTGGGGTTTATTCTCTTATCTTTTCTATCCCCCACCAACTGTACTTTAATTCCTAGTAAAATTCACAAGTAGTGGCCAGCTCTTAAAAAGTAAGAGTGCTCATTTTTCTGGATAACTTACTTATAGGCCGAGATAGAAGCACAGATTACATCCCACCCCCACCCCCAACCCGACATTGGTGGTCCTAGCGAATGTCAACTGGTGACCCGAAATAACTGAGCTTGCAAAGAGCAAATGACAAGTGAATGTCAATAAATCTCCTATAAAGGGGAAGGTGGGGATAGGCTTCAGCAGAGAAATGTCATTTAGCCAAGGTACGCAGCTAGTTATGAGATACCAACAAAGACTATACAAGAAGACAAAGC
Organism: Acomys percivali; assembly: GCA_907169655.1. Lineage (NCBI taxonomy): Eukaryota > Metazoa > Chordata > Mammalia > Rodentia > Muridae > Acomys > Acomys percivali. Next base: position 373,845 of record OU015754.1, read on the forward strand.
CAACCATGAATCACACACAAGGTATTTGAACACAATACAAATCAAATTGAAAATTATTTGACGTTTCCCTGGGGACAGTTAGAACATGAGTTGGTGTGGGGAAAGGCATCATATGTTAGTGTGGGTAGCTTGTAGAAGAATATGCAATTCAGTAAGATCTTAAAAGGAAAAAAAAAACCTGACGGGAAGAAAAATACTACTTAATATATAAGATAAAATAAAAAAGCATTATTACACAAAAGTGTAAAATATACAATCCCCTAAATAGTTATTAAAAATGGGCCACAAATTGGACTTCAGCTTTATGAATATATATATATATTCACTATGTATATCCTTAGATGTATAAGGAAGAAAACACAACCAATAGAGTCTATACCAGATCATAAGTTTCTCCCAGGACTTGCTGTTTGGAAGATAGTTTCCCCTAAAGACTCTGTGAGAGCAGTTTCCTACATCACCCCCGTAAGGAGCTCTGCAGGGCACCGTGTCCAGCCGCTGCCACACTGATGCCCCCAACAGTGTCACTTCCTTTACATTTTTTAAAATTTACTTTATTTTATGTGTGGAAGTGTTTTGTCTGCATACCACATATGTGCCTGGTACCTGTGGAGGCAGGAGAGGGCATCAGCTCCCCAGAAACTGGAGTCGTGGACTATTGTGAGCCACCACGTTGCTGTTGGGAACTGAGCCCAAATCTCCTACAAGAGTAACAAGTGCTCATAACCACTGAACCATCCTCTCTGGGCTGCATTAATTTCTTACACCTGGAGGTGCGTTTAGGACTGCAACAAGTTATATCTCAGAGATAGTATCTGGGAAAGGGGGGAATGGATGAGTCTTCTGTGCCTAACAGACAATTTAAAAACCAGCACGGAGACCTCGTGCGAGCCCCCAGGTCATCACTGTAGGACAGGAACCCCACTAGGTGGATGTTCCAGCAGGAAATACTAATGTAGTTAAGTAATTTGGGAGATGATGTGTCTTCTTCCCTTTCTTGAAGCTTTACACACCATGAAGGCTCAGAGAAACTCTGCTGTAGAAAGCAGCTTACATTTGTTTAAACTGCCATTCTTCGTCATGAAACCACGTCCCACCAGATACCAGAAAGTGGCATCTTCCAAAACCAAGGCTTTCTGGGATGGGGTGGAAATGCTGATTGAGGAAAATACGTGGCCTGCAGTTTGTTCAGATAATTCTCTTTGTATTTCTGGTATGAATCAGGCAGTACCTAGTTAGAAGTTTCATTTTGGGAGGGTGATATTGCAAATTTTTTGTTAGAGAAAAATGGCTGATTCCACATTTAAGAAACATTTTTATATAGTATATTTTCATCGTATTTTTTTGCCTTCCCTAAACTCCTTTTAGATCCTGTCCCACCTCTCCCTACCACCCCCTAATTTCATTTTCTCTCTTTGGAACAAACAGAACACCGAGTCAGTCGTGGTGGTAGATGCCTTTAACCTCAGCACTCAGGGAGGCAGAGGCAGGTAGGTCTCTGAGTTCGAGGCCAGACCGAGTGAGTTCCAGGACAGCCAAGGCAGTTATACAGAGAAACCCCCATTTGGGGGTGGGGAGGAAAAACAAACAAACAAAACAAGGGGGAAAAAAAAGAAAGTAAAAACAGATAAACTAGAAAAAGAGAGAGAGAAGAGACTTCAACAAGGTAGAAGCCAAGTGGCCATCTTTTGTTTTGTTTTTAAATTAAAATGATGAAATGAAGATTCTGTTCTGAGTCTGATTGCCGCAAAGGTACAGCTAGTCCCAGAGAAGTAAAACCTAAGTACTGATCGCCTGAAGTGGGGAAGGGCTGCTTTCCGGCTTTGAGTTGGTCTAACCTGTGGTCTAATGGAAGTCTTGGGTGAGTTCGGAGAGGGGTCTGGCATTTCTGTGGCTAACTGATAATATTCTAGGACCCACAGGGAAGCTGCAGGGCGCCCTTAAGCAGTATCAGACTTTCCTTCGCTTTAGGTGGCAGACAACTCGCAGAAGCCCAGACACTGATGGGTGGCACTTTTCACTTTCTGACGTCATGTTCCAGAACTCTCTCTGGATGCACTGAATGGATGGGCCCTTCGTGATCTCAAGGCCCTCTGTGTAAAGGAGAAGAAAGTGTTCTCAGAACAGTGGAAGAGAGTGAACTGAACAGAATACAGGTCATTTGGATTAGTAAGATCTGTTGAACTGAGTTTATAAGCAACTTGTAAATTCCCAGGAAGCTTCCAGATACATTCTTAATATATTTCCCTCTGCTGTCAAAGACATAGCATTGGAACACTTGTATGATGCACAGTCCTGTTTTTTTTAAACAGAAATTCACAGTATATCAAAATCCTGCAAAGGAACACAGGAAATATCTTCCTAGCTGGCCTCAGGCTCTTTTATAAAGTATATCAGACCATAGCAATCAGTGAAGAATGAGACCATCCAGGGCAGGACACATCGCTGTGAAAATTTATGTGCCAGTGTTCGAAGACACATAAATTCTGTCTGTCTGTCTGTCTGTCTGTCTGTCTCTCTCTCTCAATTTAATATCTAAAGAAATTTAAGCAAGAACTTTGGCTGAAAAAGTGACTTTCAAGTTACAGAATATGATGCTTCTATTAGATGAAGAAAACAAATGGGAATAAATCCAAAATATATGGCCGTACTAACAAATGATTCCTCATAAGGTATGGGGATATATTTTAAAGGTTTCACAGAGGCAGGGTGGACTAAGATATGACTACTTTGTGTTATTCTGCCTGCCAAACAGTCTCTTGACCACTAGAGTGAGATTATGTAAAGAGGAATTGGTCAGTCACCATGTATCTGACTTGCATCAGTCTTTTGGGGTACATTCCCCTTCTGGGTTAATTTTGAAACACCACACATAAGAATGGTAAGAGCCTTTGATTAGTATTCAGTTTATGTAAATGAACAGTGGCTCTTTACTTACATTTGATTCACAAAATAATATACCAAGGACCGATTGTATAGCCATAAAGTTCTATCTTCCTCTTATATGAAATTTTTTACAATAGTTTAAGTTCTAACCTAGCATTGGTTTTCCAAGTGCACCCATCCAAACAAAGCTGGCATCCTTTTTGCTTTGGGTTTTTTGTTTTGTTTTGGTTTGGTTTTTTGGTTTTTTTTTGTTTTGTTTTGTTTTAAAAGATTATTTATTTTATGTGTAAGTGCTCTGTCTGCATGTACACCTGTGGGCCAGAAGAGGGCATCAGATACCAGTATAGATGGTTGTGAGCCACCATGTGGTTGCTGGGAATTGAACTCAGGACCTCTGGAAGCGCAGACAGTGCTCTTAACCTCTGAGCCATCTCTCCAGCCCTCCCTTTTGCTTTTCTTTTATGTATATGGGTGTGTTGCCTGCATGGATGCATTTGTGCTATGTGTTTGCCAATGCCAAAGGAGGCCAGAAGACTGTGTCGGAGGATCCCCTGGGATGGCAGTTACAGATGGCTGTGAGCCACCGTATGGGTATTGGCAAAAGAACACAGGTCCTCTACAAACACAGCTACTGTTCTTGACCATAGGGCCATCTCACCAAACTGGAGTCCTTTTTGTTTTCCTTAAAGATTCATTTATTTATTATGTGTACAGTGCTCTGCCTGCAGGTATACCTATAGGCCAGAAGAGGGCATCAGATCTCATTATAGATGGTTGTGAGCCACCATGTGGTTGCTGGGAATTGAACTCAGGACCTCTGGAAAAGCAGTCAATGCTCCTGACCTCTGAGCCATCTCTCTAGTTTCAAACTGGAATTCTTAAGAGAGAACTATAAGGAACCCACCCAACACTTTGAGAGACACAGAATATTTCCTATTAAATTCATTTCTCAAAATAGATTATGAAATCCACTCCAAAGCCCTTGTCCGGGGACTTCTGTAAACCGTTCTTGATTATCTTATCTGTGGTCATCAGACTGCCTTCCTCTCTGTCATTAGTGTCCTGGGTCAAAAGGTCTGAGACCCTCCTTCCTCCGTGCAAACCCATGTACATGCTGTGCTTCCAGGTCTGCGGTGTGTGGCAGACAAAGCTGCTTAGATGTTTTTATGGCTGGCTTCCTAGAAGAAGGCTGGGGAAAACCTTGGCAAGAAAACACAGGAGTCAGCCTTACAGGATGTCCTGAAGACGCTTTCGAAGGCTTTGCTTTCACAGGAACTCCTCTGAGCTCTCCCATCCACTCAATGTAAACTCCCAAACTTTCAGCGCCTGTAGTCTGGCACCCTTGCGGGTTTGGGGTTGTGTACCTTGCATTGAATCTCTCCTCTTACACCTTCCCAGAACAGCGACCATGATGAGGCTTCTTAAGGTTTCCGGTAGACAGAGTGAAGCTCCAAACTGCAGCTAACTTACTGAAAGGATTAAATGAGGGAATATTAACCGCAGAGCATCGTGCCTGGTGCATAGTAGACATCTGACATAAGAAAATATGTATGGAACATCCATGTACTAAGAAGTGGCAAGTTACGGTCAAAGGACATGCCGTGGTGACCATGGCAGTCACACACAATGTCACAGTTTTGTGTGTCCTTAAAGAGTGCCTGGCCTAAATTTTGAGTTATAAAACAAGAATTTTGTAGGATCTCTGTCTCTCTGTCTCTGTCTCTATGTCTCTGTCTCTCTCTCCTTCCTTCCTTCCTTCTTTCTTTTGTTTCTCCTCTCCCTCTCCCTCCCTCTCCCTTTCCCTCTCTCCCCACTCCTCTCTCTCTCTCCTCTCTCTCTCTCTCTCTCTCTCTCTCTCTCTCTCTCTCTCTCTCTCTCTCTCTCCTTTTTTAAGTATAGCAAAAACTGTTACCTCTCCCAATTGTAGTTTTCTTTGCTAAGTAGTGGTTCTTTCTCCAGTGCTCCAAACTGGCCTGAAATGATTACTACAAACCAGGTTCCACCCTGGCAGACAATAGCAAAGCCTCTGGCCCTCCCTCCTGGGTAGTGACAGCAGCAGCGGTATTTGATTCTAAGTGTCCCTAACTTTTGACATCACGTGGTGATGAATTCTAAGGCTAGGAGAGATCAAGAAGCTCCAGGAATGGTGCTGTGACAGAGTGAAGGGCTGAGGGGTAAGGAGATGGAAGAGAAAACTCAGATCAAGGCCTCGGGTGGGGGGGTGGGGATCACTCATCAGTAACAGCGATGCTGTGCATGGGCAAGTGGGAGTAAATTGCAGCATTCTTTAATAAAGATCTTTTAATGCACAACCACTTATACCCCTCCAGGCTCTGTAGGGTCTGCAGCAGGAAGCTCACCCAACCTGGATAAGGGATGATGTGAGTCTTCTGGACCTAAATTTCCTCTTACAAAACTCAAGCTGTAAACACATCCCTTTGTAACTGGTGTTGGGAAAAGCTATACATATGGATTAGTACCATGAATCATATAAACTTATAGAATATGCTGCTGCTGCTGCTGCTGCTGCTGCTAATGGACTGTATTCGTTTGGGGATGGCCGGGAGGCTGCCATAACCAATAACCACAGACTGGGCCACTTAGACAGTAGAAATTTGTTCTCTTACCATTCTGGAGTCTAGAAATCTGTGAGCAAAGTGCTTTCTCTCAGGTCTCTTAGCTTCTAGATGACCATCTCCAACCTCAGCCTTTATAACATCATCCCTGTCCGCCTGTATTCTACTCTTGTCTTATTAAGACAACCGTCAGATAGGACCAGAGTCCCTTTGCTATCTCGTTTTATGTTTACTGTCAAGCCTGTCTCCAATTATAGTCATATCCCAAGGCCCTGGGGCTTAGGACATCAGCATACACATTTGAGGACGACATAGTTCAGACTAAAACCTTGACCAGGTATATATTTTCCAGTTCCATCTGTTATACTTCACAGAAGGAAAAGGCCATTTTAATTATCGTGTGTCTATAAGTCTCCGTGACTAGTTGCTTCTTTCCTCATGCAATCACACTGAGTACCCCTAATCCAAAGGTTTGAAATCTGAAATGGTCCCAGGATCTGAAGCTCATTGAGCACAAGTGGGAAATTCCTCACCTGACCTCGGGTGACAGGATGCTGTCAATGTGGCCGTTCACTGAACACATTGTATAAGACCGCCATCCAGCAGAAGAACCATAAATGAATCTCTCGTGCGCTAAAGCCGAGGCCCCGTCCCCAAAGATATCTCATGATGCATACATGAATATTTCAAACCCTGCAAAATGAATAGAAATCTGAGATACGTCTGGTCTGAAGCATTTCCAGTAAAGGCCACTCAGTCTGTACCCCGGGTTTTCAAAGGAGAACCCAGTGAACAGTGGCTCTAAATTGAAGACAAAGGATGAAGAATAGATCTTTAAAATTTACCTGACCCCCTCCTTCCAAGTTGGTGTGATTTCCCAAACTGACAGAGCTCTCAGGCTTTTAATCTTACAGGAACTTTCCAACTCCAAGTGTTTCTGTAAAGAATACCTGGGAAAGAACATGCAAAAATGAACGTAAGCTTCACTTTTAAAAATTTGTTTATTTTTATTAATTTTTAGGCCAGCATAAAAGCAGCGGGTTTCAGCTTGTCATCTTCCTGCGTAAGCATCATTACAATTTGCTGTCATTTTCCCCTCCCCCTCCCCTTGTCCTCGGCTCTGTCCTTTGCTCTCACCAAGTTGTTTTTCTTCCTCTTCCCAGTGAGGTCCCCCCTCCTGCTGTCTGATCACATGTATTGCATTGCTCTGTGTCTTGCCTTCCTGAAGATCTTGCCCCCCTCCTTCTGTGTGCTAATCTGTAGTGTCAGCTCACATACATGCAAACATACACTCATACACATACACACACACATACACACAAGCACACAAAATACACTCACACATACACATGCACACACTGAACATACATCACACATACAAGTGTACACACATATACACATGCACACACATGTGCACATACACTACCTTTCACACACATATACATGCACATGCTGTCTTAGTCAAGGTTACTATTGATGTGATGACATCACAACCAAAGCAACTTGGGAGGGAAAGGGTTTAGTCAACTTACACTTCCATATCACAGTAACCCATCAAAAGAAGTCACTGACAGGCAGGAACCTGGAGAAGGAGTTGATGCAGAGGCCATGGAGGGTGCTGCTATGACTTGCTCCGCAAGGCTTGCTCAGCCTTCTTTCTTATAGAACCCAGGACCAGGGGATGGCCCCACCCACAATGGCCTGGGCTCCTCTCCATCAATCACTAATTAAGAAAATGCTCTACAGTCTTGCCAACAGCCCCGTTCATATGGAAGCATTTTTTAAAAAACTGAGGCTCCCTCTCAGATGACTTTAGCTTGTGTCAAGTTGACATAAAACTACCAGCACATGGACACACATGCACACGCTCACACATATACACACCTTTAAATCTAGGTACCATAAAAGGAAAAACATGGGATTTTTCTGACTCTGGCTTATTTTGCTTAATTGTATGATTTTCAGTTTTATCCATTTTCTTGCAAATGTCACAACTTTATGTGCCATTGTAGCTGAGTAAAAATAAATCCATTGTGTATGTGTAGCCTGTTTTCACTATTCATTCATTTATTAATGGATGTCTAGGCCAGTTTCCTCTTTTCATGTCTGTGAAGCACCTCTGCTCTATGCACACATGGAGCCCTTTGGACTGTGACCATAGAGTGACATGGCAGTTCTATCTATGGTCTCTGGAAGGCTCTCCAAACAGACTTACATAGCGACTGCAGCGGTAAGAAAGGGTTCACCTCTCCGCACATGCCATTTGTTTGTATTGGCGAGAGCCACGCCTCCTGGCCTTGGATGGAATCTCAGAGCCGTTTCACTGTGCGTACCCCTGGTGGTTGAGGATATTGAACATTTTTTTCAAGTATTTATTGGCCATTCATATCTCTTTTGAAATCAGCTAGTCAGCTCATCAGTTCGTCTATCGACTGGAGGATGGTTTAGAGCTTTTACTGTTTAATTTTTGCAGTTTTTTTTTTTTTTTTCTTAAACCCTAGCTATTGGTCCCCTGCTTGATGTATAGTTGGCAGAGACTTTGGCCTAGATGACAAATTAAAAACTAAGCTCTCTGTTTTCCATGCTAATTCTAATTAAGTTCTCTAAAATTTTTAATAGCTCATTTCTCTTAATGGCTTCATCCCTGTTAATTGAAGACTATCTCTTTATTTATTGACTCCTTCAGCTATGAAAGATGAAACAAGAATAAGATAGTTGTTGAGATTCATTCTTAGAAGTAAATGTATTGACCTTTTTTTGACAGATAACACTCATTGATTTTGTAGAAAATATAAACTTTTGTTTTGTTTTGTTTGTTTTTTGAGACAGGGTTTCTCTGTGTATCCCTGGCTCTCCTAGACTCACTCTGTAGACCAGGCTGGCCTCGAACTTACAATGATCCGCCTGCCTCTGCCTCCCAAGTGCTGGGATTAAATGCGTGCGCCACCAACGCCCAGCAGAAAATATAAACGTTTAATCCCCTCTAGATAGATGTCCCTAGGAACAGAACAGTAGGTACCACCTTCTGCACGCATTATAGCACAGTGTTAATTTTGAACCTTGCAGAACCCCTGTTTTATAGAATGCGGTATTTGACATCTACGTGTGGCATATAATGAGTCCTGGAAGGCTGAGTAACCCCCCGCTTTGTGGCTTGATAATTGGGGGAGCAATTCCAAGAGCGTTGCCTCATTGAATTACGTCTACGTATGAATGCGTCCACGTGTGGACTGGTTCCACAGTCACTGATTAGGAGGCCTTGCTCCCTACAATATGCTTTTCTGAGACATGACAAACTATAAATAAGTGTTCCTATTTTGAAATATTTCTGAAAACTAGTACATAGGGTGGAGCTTCCCGGTCTAGAACTCAAGTGTGTAGTGTCTTCAGCAGTGGGGACAGTAACCAGTAGCAGTGTTTGGGGGGCCAGTGCGACGCCACTGACCAACAGCCCCCAAAGAGGTAGCTCACTCCCAGCGCTGGTACTTTTTTTTCCTTGTTAGCCTGTATCATCTAGGAGGGGGCGCTGCTGCCCCATGTCAGGTTTAAATGTCCCTGGTCTCATTTTCCCCAGATCACTGCTTTGCAGATGGAAGCCTGAGGAGTGGAAAAGCGCACTTCCCCGATTGGTTCTGTGGCACACTCTGTATGAATTCACCTGTAGAATAGGGAAGCCAGAGCTGGCAGCTGCAGTGGTAAAACATTAACTAACTACTTGAAGAGAGGCTGTTTACCCGTCCACCTTTTCCTCCTCCCTCCCCTCCAGCTTCACAGCTCCCTTCTGCAGGAGGCTCTTCTATTTCTGTTTCCTTCTGTCTTCTTTTTCCTGACTCTTTGGTCCCTTCATTATTGGTTACCTTTTCAGAGCCCAGCCTGGACACTGGTAACTTCTAGGCCCTAAAGCCTTTGTTATGTAATGCTAGGAACCACATAGGGTGCAGACACCAGTCAGGCACTCTTCCTCAGTCTTGCAGGTGGACCTGTAGGCTGGGGTGAGCCCTTCCTCACATTCCCATGACATCAGGCCAGTAAAAAGGTTTAGGGTCCCACTTGTAGAGACAAGTGCCCTGCAGTGTTTATTAACATCTGTATGCACGAAGATGAAATAGTCAGGCCTGGGTTAACCAGTTGGTCTTTGTATTTCTCATCATACTTCTTTTTTTTTAAAGATTTATTGATTTGTTATGTATACAGTGTTCTGCCTTCGTATACACCTGCAGGCCAGAAGAGGACACCAGATCTCATTATAGATGGTTGTGAGCCACCATGTGGTTGCTGGGAATTGAACTCAGGACCTCTGGAAGAACAGCCAGTGCTCTTAACCTCTGAGCCATCTCTCCAGCCCCTCATCATACTTCTTAAGCGTTGGAGTGTTTTCACTTTTAAGCATAGCAGCAGTATGTTTGTTTTTTGAGACAGGGTTTCTCTGTGTAGCCTTGGCTCTTCTGGACTTTGTAAACAAGGCTGGCCTCGAACTCACAGAGAAACACCTGCCTCTGCCTCTGCCTCTGCCTCTGCCTCTGCCTCTACCTCTTTCTCTGCCTCTGCCTCTGCCTCTGCCTCTGCCTCTGCCTCTGCCTCTGCCTGGGGAGTGCTGGGATTAAAGGCATGCATGGCGCACACACCTAGCAGCAGTAGTCTTAAGGCTTTCTACAGCCTTGCCCAGGATAATCTACCAACTGGTTTAAAGGAATCTTGCATAATTGGATATAATCCTCCTGTTGAGTTTTCATTAAGACCTGCAATTACCCATCTGGAAAATAGGCATAATCTAGCCTCACGCCTTAGGCTCACCTTGTCCCTTGCTTGGGTGAGTGTTACATGAACTTTCCTGATGTCCCATAACCAGTGAGTACTGGAGCTGCACTCTGCACTCAAGCCTGGATGAGCTAGGAGCCCATGTTGCTCGCCACTGCCAACCCCCACCCTTCTCCTTCTCCTAATTATAGGTAGGCATTGTTTCCTCAGACCCAAAGATGGTTTCTTTTCTGTCATTATAGACACAGTTGGCTCCTTCCTCACCCCCCCCACCCCCGCCCACCCCTGCCCCCTATAGCTGGAGAACACTGTAGCTACAACCAGCTGCTTGTGAGGATCCTGTACCAACGCCCTCTGCCCTCCCTCTGCCCTCCCACTGCCTTTCCAAAGCTGGCTGCTCTTTATCAAGAACTCTGTGTCCAAAGTAAATGTCAGGGCCCCAGGATTTCTTGCCAGAGGCCAGAATTTAGCGTGGTTAGGTAGGCCCTGGCCCAAAAAGAGGGAAAGGAAAGATTTTTCTCCACCCTTACCCTAACTTCCCCACTTCCGGCCCTTTAAAATGCAGCCTTTCTCCCTAGAAAGTGCCAGGGTGAAGTTTGCAGCCTCCCCCACACTTCCGGAGGGCTCCAAGGCTCGACCCACACACCTCCACAGTGGATCTTTTCAGACTGGAGCTGGTCGCGGGGACTTGTATTGGGGACAGTGGCTTCAAAATCCTCAGCTCTGTAATTCCAAGAAAGAGCGAGTTTAAAATGGGGTCCTGGTTTATGTGAGCCTTTTCATCATGCCCCTTGTCCCGCCCCCGTGTCGTACACCCCCCCACCCCTCTCCCCCACCCCAGCACATTGGACCAGAATAGTCCCTGCGGTAGCTGCCGAACAGAAGCCATAGCTGCTGTCAGAAGAAACGATCCGCGCTCTGCCAGCTTTGGCTGTTTGTGAAACTTTGCCAGAAGCAAAACAGGGTCAAAATAAATAAATAAATAAATAAATAAATAAATAAATAAATAAATAAATAAATAAACAGACCTCCTCTCTCGCTGCACAACTTGCTGTTTATGTTAGGAGACTGGGGAGCTGGCTGTGCTGGGGAGCACTCAGGGGAGTCGGGGGAGAGTGTTAACTGGGAGAGGGGTGGTGTTTGGCCGCAGTGCACACGCCCTGCATGCAGTTGGACATTTTTGCAGACTAGTCAAGGCTTTAAAGAGAAAGACAGCATTAAGGAATGTCTGTCTTCCAAACACAAGCTACATGTAGCCACGAAACATCCACGGGCTGGGAAACGAAGTGGAGTGAACCTCTAGGAGGATGTTTTTGGGAGGAAAGCCTCTGCCAGTGAGGCAAGCTCAGGGAGGCGGGAGACCTGGGTTCTAGGCTAGCTCTGTCTTAGGGAGGAGTTCCCAGTGCTCTCATTTCTCCTCCCGGTGTTTTGGGAGTGGTGTAAGGCATGGGGGGGCAGGGGGGAGGGTGCTGTTAACCACATGGGAAGATGAGCTCCTGCCTGTCAGCAGCGGGTGGTGAAGGAAAAGTTAGCTGAGATGACTGTGGCACTCCAGTTCTGGGATGCTTCTGCACCTGGGTCTCCGCTGTAGGGATAACTGGATGGACCCAGACACTGGAGCCCCGTAGAGCGAGACTCCATTCTTTGCTGTCCTGGGTTAAGCACAAACTTGCTTCTCTTCCAAAAACAGTGATTCTTAGCGCTCCCCGAGCCACTCTCACTTTGGTAGGTTTCACATTGGCTCCAAAGTCTATTAATCCTCAGCTTTTTAAAAAATTGTTTTATAGACTTGATGTGCTATGAGTAATAGTGTCACTCATTGAGGTCGTTGCAAATTCTAATTTCCCCTCTTGTTTTTCATGCGCTCCGAAGAGTCAAGAATATTATTTTGTACTTTGACTTGAGTAAGCATTGTTTCATCCTTAATGAATAATTTCCTGTAGCCATGAGCAAAGCAAAACCTTTTAAAGTGGAAGATCCTGCGTCACAGCTTGAGGGACTGTGTGACAGGGCAGGGTGAAGGCGGGCTTCAGGAAGGCCAGCTTACTGCCTAAGGCTAGATTTTGTGCAGTTGCCTATTCCTTTCTTAATGATAGGCAGCCAAGGCCATCCAAGCTGGAGGCCCTCAGGCACAGTTGCTTTATAGGACTTTGGCGGTACAAAAGGAGGCTGGTACCACACTCCCTGATGGTTTGATGCCTTCATGCTGTACTCCTAGCTCAGGTCTCAGGACAGAAGAGTGGAAGGCAGTGAACACCCACTGTGTAAGTGCCTCTCATTACATACTCTGCTTCCATATCAGAGTTATTTTGTTTGCTTTAACTAATTGCATGCCTGACCTGGCTGGATTTCAGGAGACAGTACCTGCTTAGCAAGAATGAAGTCTTTAAAAAGGGCTCATCAACCTGTACATTGGCCATGGTTCGGAAAGGCTGTGTATCCTGAGTGGAGTAGAATTGGAAGGAGGCCATGAAATGAAGACCAAAGGGGACTGTTTGGTGGAGGAATACCTAAACTGGTGCCTTGCCAAAAACCATTTACTAAGCCAAGAGTGAACCCCGGGACTTCGCTGAATTCTTCCCTTCACATCTGCAGAGATGCTCAGTGCCTCTGGGTTTCCTAACAGCCTTTGTCTTGGTGGAACACTAAGTTGCTGGCTCTGCCTGGTGGAAGCCATTTAAATAAATTAGCATGTTAGTGATTGATGTTGCTAATTTGCCTTGGGTGTTATGAAGACTTCAGAACCTTGATTTATCATGCAGCTCTGGGAGGCTGAACCTTTTCTGAGATTTTCCGTTCATAGGCAGTATGTGTTGCTAAGACATCAGCCTCAAGATGTGATTCTCAAGACAGGAGTTCAAATCCAAACCTTAGCGCGTCCCGTGATCCTTGCACACTTGTCTCCACACCCAAACTACACCAAATAATAATTACAGCCACTCTGTGCAATCGTGAGAATGAAGTATTCCCATTTGTGCAAATTACTGAGTGCAGAACCTGCACGTGTATGGATGTAATGTAAAAAGAAAAGAAAATGCGACACTAACAATAAGCTATAAGGCCTGTTCTACTGTGGATTATCTGCTTGCATCAGAGGTCGAAAGCCAGGCTGTTCATAGCTACATATGGTGGACTTCAGACCCCAGTCACAGGAGACCTAAAGTTAGCCTGTGTGAAATGCCTCCAGAGGAAGAAAAACAAGTACAAGAACAATTTAGAAACTGCACTTTTAAAGAAAGAATTTTCTAGTCAAATTGATTTGTCTCTGAAAGTAATAGCTAAATAAATAGTAAATAGTTAAAATAGGCAAGGCTTTTGTGATTAGATCTTGTAAGTGCAGAGCTGAACTTCAGCTCTGACATGACGACAACAGATGAAATGTGAAGACAACAGATGAATACTTAACATTTGAGAATGGTTCGTAGATGAAACCTAACTTCCTCAAATGAAGCATTCACCCCCTTAAAATATTTACCTAGTTGGTTTAGAACTCAAATACTATTTGGTGGATCAGAGCAAGGGAAGTGTGTCGCATCTGCTGTACCCCACTTTCAAGTAGCTAAAAGAGAAGAGAATTCCCCGCTAGCATCAACAACGCATCTTCAAAGCCTAGAATCCCCTTGGCTTGTTTTCAAAGGCAGTCTTTTAAGTCTTGTGTGTTTACCAAGTTCTGCTAAACTCAAAACATTGACTATCTGTGTTGTAACCCACTCCACTGGCTTACCAAGAAATGAAGTTTGTTTATTGTCTTCTCATTTTTGGATAGGGTGCATAGCTAGTCACTCATTCAAAATGGCTTATAAAATGCCTACTTTGAGCCAAGTGCCTTGGTTTGTAATAAGCCATCCACATCACTGTCTAGGTGAACCTGGGATGGGTTTCATGCCATGTTCCCAGTGTTGGAGATGGAGAAAGTGTGGAATACAATGGCAGATGGTTGGTTTGTTGCTCTCATTGCTGTGTGTCTTGTTGTTGTATGACTTCACCCTCCAGCCATTTTGCAGAAAGCATCTATTCTGGCATTACTGGAGGACATGGAAAGATTGCTCCTTCCCAGCTGTCAGGACGTCCCTCAGATGAAGGCTTCCGAAGATTGTGCCCCATCCGTTGGCCATATGTCTTCCTTAGAATCTGGGTAATTGGGCTCCAGTCCAGAGAGATGGACTGCGCCCCACTTCTTTGAAAAGCATAGTGTCCTTGAAGACTCAGAGTCTACCCTCACTAGACAGCTCACCTCCGTGCAGACAGTGTCGCTAGACTAGAGTTTGTATTCCTCCTGGAAGGGTTAGCATGGAACAGCTTCTCATGAGATCCATTTTAGTCGTTTCAGTAATGAGCACAAAATGTAATTGTTTTCTGTATCTTGTATACTGTTGGAGGGTGTAGTAATTATCATCACGGCAACCAAATAACCAACAGAAACAACTTAATGGAAGATTGACTTGGGCTCCACGTTTCAGGGCTTGTTATAAGGGGGAATGTCACAGTGTCTATAGCTTGTGGCCGAGGAAAGCCATTCAGTCAGAACAGGAAACAGGAAAGGACAGGAATGGCTCAGAGATAACATGCCCCTGGGTCCTTCGTCCACTGACCTATTTCCTCCAGCTCTACCTTTTTAAGTTCCTAGAACATTTCAAAATAGCCTCTGCACCTGAGGACAGACATTTCACACATAGGCCTGCAAACCCTATTTCATTTTCCACACGAAATGTTTTAGAACCCTCTTGACCAGAGTTAACTATGTACAAGATGTTGACTGGTATGCCCTGCCTGATGCAACAGCCACACAAAGGGATTACTGCTCTCAAGGAGATTGCCACCAAGTGAGATAAGACATGTAAGCTGCCCTGAGTATAGACAATTAGTGAGAGGATATGGTTCCTGGTGACTAATGGGCTAACACAACAGGCATCGTTGAGGTAGAAGTGTGCACAGTCACCAAAGTGAAGAGGTAAAGGTGAAAGGTCACTGGGCTGAGCTACAGGAAATAGCTGTATTGACACTGGCCAAAGATCACAGGGTGTTCCCTCAGCAGGATGGCAGGATGGCCAAAATGTATGGTTTGAGTAAAATCTGTACTGTGGGCTAAGTTCAGCGCAATATACATGATGAGGCTGGTGGACTACGTGAGTTCATAAGGGGGAACAAGTAAAAGTGTTGGAGTGGACAACGAATAGAAAGACCTTAGCAGGGTGGATCCAGGCACACGCAAATGACATTGTCAAGTTAATGGACTGGGCGTGTATTTCATAAGCATGGTCCTGCCTAAGCATGGGAAATAGCCATCTTATCTAAGCCTCCTTTATGAAGGAGGTTCAAGTCATGTGTCAAGTTCAACCTCAAACAACCAGCAAAGCCAGAAGTCAACCTGGTTTGTGTGACCAAAGCCTGTGTTCTTCCATTGAGAACGGCCACTGTCATTGCTGCTCACGTTGATCCGCCACTGCTCAGCTCAAATATCATGAGAAAATGGATCTAAACTGTGGCAATAAATCAGGCCGGGTGTGGTAGCACACACTTTGAATCCCCGCACTCAGGAGGCAGAGGCAGGTGGATTGCTGTGAGTTTGAGGCCAGCCTGGTCTACAAAGCCAGTCTAGGACAGCCAAGGCTACACAGGGAAACTCTATCTTGAAACCAGTCCCCCACCCCCCCAAAAAAGAGGCAATAAATAGGGGCTGGAGAGGTGATTTAGCAGTTCCCAGCAACCACAAGATGGCGGCAACTATAGTTGCAGGGGATCTGATGCTTTCTTCTGGCTTCATGGGCACTTCATGCAGCAAAACACTTCTATGCAAAAAATAAAGTTAAATAAATCTAAGGGTGTGTATGTGAATAAACCAAAGCACCAGCAAAATTGGCCCAACTTACTTGAAATAGCTGGAAACTATAAGATTAATTTGTAAATACACCAATAAACAAATGTCCCTATAGGAACCTGCTCTTATTTACCAATTTGCAAACAGTTAGTCAGCATTTTATGAAGAGTTTCAAATGTGAACTCTTTCAGAAGTCCTTTCAAGATGTTTAAATATGTTGTGAAGTATGAAATTATACCTATTAGCCTCAGGCAAGCCATCCTGCTGATGCTGATACAGAAGAAAAATATTCCTACAGGATTTTCATGAGAGCTGTTAATATGGGGTTTTCCCGCTCTAACCGAATTTTAATTTGTATTTTGAATCTAACTGCAGGTTAAATCCAAATTAAATGAGATGACTGAAGAGCCTTTGGAGCGACAGAATTTGTATGCTTCAAGGGAGAGGCAGGCACTTTAGGGAATTTGAACGGCTCTGCTGACGATACACAGAAGCTGCTGAATTACCCAGTGTGCACTGCAGCCTCTCTACCATTAGCACTCATTACCATGTTCTCAGCACACTCCAGTCTCTTTCCTCTTGTCCTGACAGCAGCTTGTCACCACTTTCCTCAAGCACAGGCCGTATTAGCCTTTCATTAATACAGGTTTGTCTGTAGAGTCTGTAGGGTCTGTTGAGTCGATAGCCCCCTCCTTAGGCAGGTCACAGCCACACTCATTCTCTGAGTAGGAAGAGCTATGTACAGGCCACTGTGGGTGGTACCCAAGGGAGGGCTGCTCCTAGCCCCTTCAGAACTGCTGCTGAGGGTCCACACCTTAACTACGGGAGTGTTTCTCTCAAGGCTCACACTTAGCATTCTTCTCTGTGCTCTTTCCTGCCGTCAGAGTGCTCAGTACTTGAGAACCACACCTTCTGCACCTCCTGTGTGCGCATGTGCAGCAGTGAGCTGATCCCTGATGAGGCAGGTTCCCTGGGAGCACGTTTCAGCAGCAACAGTAGGATCCAGGCGGCATGTCCAGCTATGCGAGAAACCACCCCGGACTTAATATTAAACATGTTATTAAGCTCACAGATTCTGTGAACCAGAATTGGAAGAGATGGTCCATGGCTGGTCTGTCCTGCATAAGGTCTGTTTCCTCACGGGGAGCCAATGGGACCCTCCAAAAGCCTCCCTCCCTCCCAGCTCAGGCAGTGAAAGCAGCTGTCAGCCAGGTGCCCCTGTAGCCTGTTGCTGCCTCACAGGTTACAGGAGCCCTCGCTGGCCACTTAGTTGGCTCTCCTCCCCGCTTCCTTTCAGGAGTGAACCACTGGAAAATATATGTTCTGGCCCTGGAGTTCCGTGGGGTGTTTTCATTACATCCTATTTGTCAGCATGAGTGTGAACAGCATCTGCCCTTCTTAAAGGAAGGTGACACGGACATTATGAACCCCGACTCCGCCGTGAAAGGGTCAGAAAATCTGTGGGTGGATGGTAGACCCTCCTTGTTCATAACTCCACTTTTGCAGTGTCAGCTATTCCCAGACAACTGTGATCCAAAAGTATTAAACAGAAGCTTCCAGAAACCAATAGTTCCTACATTTCAAATAGAGAAACATGTTAAAATCCAATGCTGTTCTGCTCTGTGCTCTCTGGGCCTTTGGTGCAGGGTCTACATGGCCCCATCTGTTACTCCACTGAGAGGCTGTCTCAGATAGGACAAAGGAGGACCATACCTAGGTCCTTTGCCAGAGCAGCCGGTGCTCTTAAAACACTGAGTCATCCTTCCCACCCATGGCCTGGTAGCATGAGAAAGTGAGGCTCAATGCAGGCAGTTTGAATGTGCCAAAACTCCATAAAGTGCACGCATTAGGTAAAGAGGTGAAAGTTCAATGGAATGCTTTGAGAGATACAGATTGAAAGAACCTGCATTTAGCTGGGCGTGGTGGCGCAAGCCTTTAGTCCCAGCACGCTGGAGGTGGGGCAGGTGTCTCTTGAGTTTCAGGCCAGCCTGCTCTACAAAGCAAGTCTAGGACAGCTAGGGCTGTTACACAGAGAAACCCTGTCTCAAAAAAACCAGGAAGGAAGGAAGGAAGAAAGGAAGGACGTCTATTCACGTAAGTTTTATCACAGTGGATAATTGTATAACGATTCCATTTCTATTGGTAGCTGTTATCTCATAGTGTAACTAATTTATAAATTAAACCTTATCAAAGGCAAACACAAATAATGTTAAGAGTTCTGTACTGCCCATGGTTCGGGCATCCATTGGCAGGCCTGAAATGTATTCCCCTAAAGCCAGAGGAAGGCCTGATACCGTAGTTCCTAACAGCTACAAGATGTGTTTGACACATTCCATTGCTCTGGGTGCTGTCGTTCTTGCTGGCATGCGGCTGGTGCCTGACTGATTCATCTGAGTGCTAGTCACACAATGTGACTTTGGCCCCAGATGTGAAGAAACTGCCTGGGCAGCATTCCACGCTCCCTGGCTACATGGCACTAATTCTTTGTGGTTGTGTGAGCACTTGTAGATGGCGTTCAGTGACCTGTTAGACATTCTCTCATTAAGCACCCACAAGGCATGACGCAGAGTAGGAGAGCTTGCCCCGGCCCCTACCCCCAAACAGGATCCAAGCAGAGTCTAAAACTTGCAAGGCTGGTGGCTGAGAAAGGCTTTCCAAGTGGGGACCTAGTAGTTCATATTTTTGCCCCAATTCCTGTTTTCTACCAGTGTGTATCTCATTTCACCCACAGCTATTTTCTGGGTGGGAGATGTTCTGTTAAAACTTTCAATAATACCGGAGTCTTTCATGTTCTCAAACAGGAATAAGTTTCCCTTCGAGGAGATAAGAGCAGTATTTGCAGGTATTTTGAAATATTGCAACTGTGGAGAATGGATGTTACTGGCATCCAGTGGGTGGAGGACTATAGTGTACCAGATTGTACCCCCTCACCCCTACCTGCCCATCCCCCCACCCCGCCACCACCCCCACAGAAAAAATTATCTGAACCAAAGACTCACTGTGGGAAAACCATGCTTTCCAGGAATATTATAATCATAATAAAAGCTGGGCATCTGGGCTGTAGAAGCCTGAGTGGCTTCTGCAGGATTTCACTAGTAAGCAATTAAAACCAGGTTTTAGATCCGTCATGTTTTGAGTCCTTGGTCACATTGACTTGGTTTCCTTATGGAACTTTCCTTTGCTATGCCACCTGCTCCTAGAGTGAGAATTTGCAAAGGGAAATGGTTTTTCTACTTGAACCTGGGTCAGTGTAGTGTTATCACACAATGACATCCACATCTAGGATGTGCACCTGCAGTTTTCTTTGCTGTTTGGGAGACAGGTGCAACGCTCACGCGGTATAGTAAAGACTGAGAAAGCCTGGGTGGGAACTGGACTCTGGCCTTTCAGATAAAACTTATAAATTACACCTGGAAGGCCAGAGGGGAGAGCAGAGCAAGAGTGAGAGCAAGAGAGAGCGGGGCAGGAGTCGGGTGGGGTGGGGGAGAGAGAGAGAGAGAGATTGAGAGAGAGAGAGTGTGTTCAAGTGCGGTAAGATCTTATCCTATAGTGACAAGCAAACACGTAATTACTTGTTAATTTTGGAGGCAAATGTTTTCTCATCCAGAAAGTTCAGGTCACTTGCAGATTGTCAAAAAAAGATCCACTCCTTGTCCCCTGAGTGCCCTGGTCAGACAGCCCCACAGCACACAGATAGCAGCTCAGTGTGAGGCCCCTGTATGGTCAAGACACCAGAGAGACAGTGATGCAGAGCACTGGACAAGGCAGCCCCAGGGTGGGCACTCCCACTCCTGTCCACCCAGTGGAGGAGATGCTCTGTGAGTCACCCTTGTCAATCACTCTGCATGCCCCATCATCGCAAGAGCGGCTTCGAGTGAGCCTTGGACAAATGGGCTTTGACGTCGTGGGCGGCACACGCCCCAGTCTCAGATGGTCCTCTCGTCTGTCCCAAAGGGAAGGATGCGCACCATGCAGATTCACCGTGTCAATGAAATGCCTTCGCTCCCATCTTCTCACCACCCGTGGGCACAAATATCCCAAGGGAAAGCCTTCTAGAGTTGAGCAATAGAACAAAAGAAAGGCCTGCCCTGCCTCGTGAACCCGGGCAGCCCGCACATAGTATTTAACTGTTCCAGAAAGAATGAAGCATTCATAAGCCATTCCATCTTCAAGGGGGAAAAAATTCTGGTGACATTTTAATCCCCTTTTGTGCTGGAGCATATTTAGAGGTTTTGCCTGCCAGTCATCTCAAGGGTTTTGTGTCTTTCCCTTCTAGCTGAATTGCGTATTATAAGCTGTGACCCAAAATACAACATAATTCCACTGTAACTGATCAAAGTTTCCTTCTTTGGGTTATTCTGGGCTACATACGGGTCGGCCTATAAATGGTGACCCCAGAAAGTCCAAAGATGTTACCCAGTTGAGGCTGAGAGAACAAAAAACAAGCTGTGAGATGAAGATGACCACCTGGGATCTCCAATTTGAATTTTTTAAAAAAAATCTGTAATAGACATTAGTGAGTGCTACAACATTTGCCTGCTGTGAAAGCTCACCATGTTGTGTGCTCAGGGCACCTCTGTGTCCGGATTGGCTTCCCTACCTTGCCACTGATGACATTTTGTGTTAAGGAACTGTCTTTGTGCAGGTATCACCCTGAGCATTGTGAGGTGCTAAGTGGATTTGTGGTTTCGACTCTGCAGCTACCAGAAGTGTCCAGCCACCCAAGCTGCTAACCCAAAGCTCAGGACTCCAACACAGTCTCCTCAGAGAGCAGGACCCTCCCTGCCTGCCGAGTAGGATCCTGCCTAGAGGAAAGAGATTGGAGGGAATTCACTCCTTTGTTTTTCCCTATGAACAAAATAGCTCTTAATTGTTGCCCTATTGAAGCTCACAGGCACGGCAGATACTTACCTACACGAGTACATCAGGGAATCTTTTGTTTTTTGTTTTTTGTTTTTTGAGACAGGGTCTCCCTATGTAGCCTTGGCTGTCCTGGACTCGCTTTGTAGACCAGGCTGGCCTCGAACTCACAGCGATCCGCCTGCCTCTGCCTCCCGAGTGCTGGGATTAAAGGCGTGCGCCACCACGCCCGACCATCAGGGCATCTTTTGACAAGGTCAGTGAGGACTTGCAGGTCCAAGAGAAGCAGGCTTAGTTAGCTCTGCTTCAGAGCTATGAGTGCTGCTTGTAGCCTAGCTTTCCATTGCTTCAAAAACATACCTTATATTTTCAGAGGGAGAAATTCACTAGCATCAAGTTCAAAACTAAACAGAAAGTCATTCACAAATGTTTGGGTAGTTGTTTTTTGTTTTTTTTTTTTTTTAATCATTGTACATTTAAATAGGTGTGTGTATGTGGTGCTTGTGTGTGGGCACACAGACCATGACACACGTGCACACTAGAGGACCTTGAGGTTGTTGGTTCTCTCCTTCCATTATATGGGTTCTGGGGGCTCGAACTCAGTTTGTCAGATTTTGCATCAAGCACCATTACCCACTGTACCCAGCAAGCCATCTCTCTGGGCCAAACACTTATTTTTTTTAAATGCCCCAGCTCACACATGAGTTGTGTAGACTGTGCACATGAAAGAGTGTGAGTAAATCCATTGAGCATGGCTGGTTCAAAGGACTTTGCAAATGCTGAGCTTTGGACACTATCCAAGCTGGGACTAAGGCAGGTGTCTGCCTTGCATGGAGGTCACAGCTGAACCTTGATTCACATTAACAAATGAAAATAGAGCATTACATTCCTCAGGGGCTCACATTTGACAATGCCCTCATGAAGTATAGAAAGCAGTAAAGTACAGCTGCAGAGGACTTCCCATAACTGTTAAAGCAGCGCTGAGCACAGCTGCCCGTGTACACTATCACAAGCCCGCTAGGTGAACGTCTGCATCAACTACTTTCCTGTTCCTGTAATAAAAAGCTCACAGCCAAAACCACTTACAGAGGAGTTTCATTTGGCTTACGGTTCCAAAGCCAGTGTCCATGATGGCGGGGAGGCAGAGCAGCAGCCTAGCTTGTGCAGAACACTGAGAAATCACATCTTTAGCCACAAACATGAGGTGGGGGCGAGGCTATAAACTCTCAAAGCCCACCCTAAGGCTTCGCTTCCTCCACAAGGCTACACCTGCACCTCTTAAAGGCCCCATAGTGTCCTCAAACAGCACTATGAACGGGGGGGGGGGGGGTTAGTAACACACCAAATGGGAAGTGCCCAAGCCTCTGGCCACGGCACGGTTCCTTTGTCTTTCGTTGTGAGTTAGCGCACAAGGAATGCTGCCTTCGGTCCATACAATCATTATTTCTACTGTGTGGGACTCTAGCTGAGGGATCAGAAAGGCCTAGAACAAAACAAGGCTCCATCCCGATGAGCTGGCTGGCTCCCAGATCCAGGTTCTGTGTTGTAGATCTAACAGAAGGAGAAGAATAAGACCTTCCTCTAAGGATTGCCCTTAGGGTACCCTTACTGCCCAACCTAAGTCTTGCGACACAGTGGTATGTGTCACACCCCGGCATGCCCACAAGCATGCAGTTGAAGCTCTTTTTAAAGATAAACGGGACTAAGACTAGAGGTGGACATTTCCAGTGCAGCAAGGGTAAGCATGGGTGGAGTTCTCATTTGACAGAAGCCCTCTCCTGTGAAGGTTCTTGCCTGGATAACCTCCCGAATGAGGTTTCTATTCATTTTTCTGTCAAAAATCTTAGAATTGGGCTGGGTGTGGTGGTGGCAATGCACCTTTAATCTCAGCACTAAGGAGGCAGAGGTGGATGAATCTCTATGTGTTCAAGGCCAGACTAGTCTACAGAGTGAGTTCCAAAACAGCCAGGGCTACATAATAGAGAGACCTTGTCTCAAAAAACAAAACCAAAAATCTCAGAATGCTGTCAATACCCATGAAAATGGGGACCTTTTATAAACTATGTAGACTTCCTTCTCAAAGGATCGCTTGTGTTATCCATCCCCTCGTTTATTCAATTGGTGGTATATTCTGGTTCTGTTATAAATGGGGCAAGGCAAAATATGGCCCCCAATGCCAATGAACTTTTTTTTGAAGGGGGGGAGAGAATAGTCTAGAGCTAATGATGCCAGTGGGTAGGCATTCAGCGTACCTGCAAGTACACGAAGTAAATGGTGCCCCAGAGCCTCACCACATTACACTAAGAGGTAGCAGCAGCTAACACTTACAGGGGGTCTCCATGGGGAGTTAGAAGGAAAAGATTTGGATGGTACTTGGAACAGGAAGATGTCTGAGGGAGGGCATGCTCCCATGGACTTTCACAGAGAAGATGGGTGAAGCCTCAAGATTGGCTTGCAGAAGTAGTCTGCTGTTCTGCATTTAGAAATTGCCTAAAATGCTTTGTTACCACCTTGATGCATTCCACAAAGACCTTCCTTTGCCCCATTATTTATTGTGAACCCATTAATCACTAGAATGGTGGATGGACCAATTTCTGATAATAATATGTTTCTTTTCAGTTGGTCTTTACAGCTATTCGATAATTCTAAGCTTGCTCTCTTTTGTTCTTCAGTTGGAAAGCTAGACCAGCTGCTCTCTGCCATGTCTGGCGTTTTGGGAAAATAATTATAAAAACACTTAGTCCAGTGACATTCATGCTCTCTTGCTTTACCTAAGCTAGATTTGCTCCTCCCCCATCCCAGACCATGGGCACCAGTGCCTGACGAAGACAGCTCGAGAGGCAAGTTTTCACTGGAAGGAAATTTGCTTAACTTAAGAAACTGGTAAAAGGGGAGCTGTCCACTTCGGAATGAAGCCTTATCACATTTGTTTGAAAATGTTTAAAAGAAGCAGCTGGAAGAAAATAATGGTTTTAATTGTCTTCTGATAGCCAAGGGGCTCTTACCAGCGCATGCTTATAGCCTGTCAGTTGCTCTGTGCCATGACAATCTTCATTTATGAGTCTCAGCTGTTACAAATTGGACAGAGTACTTACAGCAATGATCTTTTCTTGTTAAGTGCAAATTCCCCAAGATGTTCAAACTGCGATTTGGTCCCACCACTTTGTTTCCGTTACCCTCTTTGGTGGAATTGAAATAGCTGGAAAATCTGCTCACAGGAACCAACCTCCTCTTTCATAATCTACAACTCTCATTATGATGCTGTTAATCACAATTCTTATGGAGAAAAAGTAAAATCTTTTTCAAGGGTCATAAATTATGTTCCTGTAAAGTGACCACAAGTCACTTTTAATGGTGATGTACATTAGTTTCAAATCAGCCCAATGCTTTCTCAGGCTGCCCTTAGGCTCCATCTCAAATGGATTTTGAATTCCAAGGCAGTTGCTATGGAACCTGTCACTTCCCTGTGTCCTTCCATAGACTGAGGGATGGAAAGATAGACTGCTAGGAAGGAAGGAAGGAAGGAAGGAAGGAAGGAAGGAAGGAAGGAAGGGAGGGAGGGAGGGAGGAGTTCGGGTTACAGTCATAGCCACTCTCTGTATGTAGTATTTGGCCTCCATTACATGCTATTTTGGATGAGCAGAAGGCATGTGAAGCCACTGGCCTCCCGCTATTTGTCCCCTTGCTCTGACCTCATTGGTACCTCATTTCTCTGTTTCCTGTGACTATTTCACTGAGGGCTCTCGGCTCTGTTCCTCCCATCACACTGATGTCCCCTCCCCAAGACTGAGCACAGGACCTCTATCTTCTGATTTAGTGGATGGCTCTCAAATCAATGTCCACAGGTCAGACTCTATAGATGTCTTCCGGCTCCAGATTTTGGCTTTTTGTTCGTAAGAGATCTGCAGCTACATAGTCATTGTCGCTTCCCAGGAGTCTAATGACTGAATATATTTTCTTCTGGGAAACGTTTTCCTATTTAGAGTTTTGTTTGTTTCCACCTTTTTTTTTTTTTTTTTTTTTTTTTTTTTTTTGTTAACAAATTTAGGTTTTCTTAGCTTTGTATCTATAGTCAGTCTTTAAGGACTACACATCGAGTCTGAATTGTACCTTATTTTTACTGCAAACATTGTATTTTAAGTATAGAGAGTTCCGTGGTGACTTCCATTATAAAATATTAATACCTGAGCAGTTTACACTCTGCCATCCTCCTTTGTCCCCACCAACTGCCACAGGGAGGACTTGTGGCAATAGATCATTATTTTAGATTCTGCCGTCACCTTCGTGGATGAGCTCATCTCGTTTAACTGGGGAGGGGGTTGATAGTCTCATACGTGCAAAAGCAGCGGTTGTTAAAAATTCCGAAGCCGTTTGAAGTTATAGGACGGGGGGCAGGAACCCCATGACTTCCATGAAAGGAGAGAAAATCCTCTGCCTGTGGACTTGGGAAAATACGTGCAACAGTTGTTCTGTGGTTAAATGCTGCAGGCAACTAAAGGAACCTGAGAAATTACGTGTTAGTCTGATGTATTTTGATGCTAATTAATAAAAGACCTTCACACATGGGCAGGGCAAATGAGATAGGCGTGGCTAAGGTTCCCGGAGTGGGGAGACAGAGAGAATCATGGAAGGAAGAGAGACAGGAGGGAGGAGAAGAAGAAGGAAGGGCGCCATGGGTTAGATGGAGGAGAAGCACATGGCTGGCATGGATGGAGACTTGGCCCAGATGAGGAACATTAGCAAGTATTTGGGATTATGGTAGCTTGATAGAAATTATTAGAAGCCGATGGCATGGGATTGGGGCAGGGATCCCATACCTGCCCCACTATGGGAGGTAGTTTAGAGGAATGTCTGCCCTGCCCCAGGTTAACTAAGGCTATTTTAAAATATAACTATTGTTTTAAAATTTTACATGTATTATTTATAGGCCCGGCTAGCAATCAATCAAGACACAGATTCTTGTTATATTTTAAAATACACAGACAGCAAGCAGTAATTAGCATCAAAATACATCAGACGGTCCCCCAACGTATAACAGGTGTCAGCGTCTTGATTGATTGATAGTAGGTTAGAAAATACTGTTGTAATAATAAGTAAGGGCCTGATACTAAACACTACTAGGCCGTACTGGTAAATTGACATGACCTTGTGCTGTGCTAGTCATCTCAGTCAGCTGGACAGTCCAAAGCATGCCAAACCTAATGCCCCACCTCCTAGGGACTAACTGGCCCATCTCACCTCACCTGAGAGTTCCCTAGGATACTGGAGTGACTGGTCATTCTATGCTTGGCAGAAATCATCTCAGTAGTGTGTACATTTCAATGTAGCACTATATAATTTACAGATAGGTCATCATAGCAGCATACACAGAGGGACTCTGGCAGGCTGTTGAAAATGCATATTTATTTTGGTCCAGTGCTCAGTGAACTTGGAAGGAAGCATTTGCATTTCCCTGCATTCCATATATAGTCCACACACATCGTCTTCTGTTTGGAGACTTGAGCACAGGTCTTGATGATGACCCTACAAATTAAAGGAATGTCTGACATAAATAAGTAGAACTGGCCCTCTGTGCTGGGGTGTCACAGTTAGACCAGGGACCCTGGCAAGTAAAGAGGCTTCAAAACTGTCAACAAAGTTCAACATCTCTGAAGAGGCCCTCACCTAACAATTCACCTAAGATCCTTACAATCTTTGGGATAATGGCATTTCCCTTGAATGAAAAACTCTCAGCATCATTATCCTCCCCTGCCCCCCCTCCCCCATCATTTGCTTACTAAATGTTTTGGAAAGTGTTTGTACATTAAGATCTATTCCTAATAGCATAAGGATAATGGGGCAAGAACAGTGAGCATAATGGCATCCGACCATGATTGACAGGGCAAGAGAACACCAAGGGCAAAGAGGGATGTCACTAAGGTTGGTCCTGAGGCACCTGTGAAAAACCACCAAGGGCATCTGTCCAGCAGGCAGAACTTTGAGGAGCACCAGCAGGGAGCTGGTTCAGAGTTCCCCAGATGTGAAGGAAGGTTCTTTTCAGACCTTAAGGCATACCATAGGACACTGACTAAGGTCTGGTTTATGGAAGAGTTGTTTGACACTGATCTTTCTGTCTGTCCTCAACTGGTTAAAAAAAAAAAAATATGAAAGCCAGGCATGGTGGTGCACGCCTTTAATCCCAGCACTCGGGAGACAGAGGCAGAGGCAGGAGGATCGCTGTGAGTTCGAGGCCAGCCTAGTCTACAAAAGTGAGTCTAGGATAGCCAAGGCTACACAGAGAAACCCTGTCTCGAAAAATCAAAAAAAAAGAAAGGAAGAAAGGAAGGACTGGGTCAGAACCTCCTGGATGCCAGGTCCATGCTTAGGGAAATTTCTTGGCTGGGCTGGCAGCTTACTCACATTTTTTTCTATTCAGACAACTCCCTGGGGCAAAGGAAACACAGTTCTGTCCTTTATAGCCCCATCATCCTGCCCATGGCACCAACGGACCATAAAAGTTTTATGACCATTGAAGAGTCCAATTTTATTGAAAAAAGTACTTTCAGATGCAAATCTCAAAAAATGATTTGATGTTGGAAAAGTTAGGAAACCATCTAAACATCATTTGCTCATTCTACTAATTGGGTTTTTGTTTGATGGTGAACTGATTTTGACTTTCTGTAATTCAAGTCAAACACATACCTGCTAGATAAAGCCACTGGTACTAACAGCAGTGGTTTTCCTCTGGCACGCCAGCATTGTGCTGAAAGCCTGGTGGGTGGGCATCTTGGCAGTTGGGATTTAGAAAGTCACTTGGAAATATGCAGAGAGGAGGATCTAACTTCAGCCACCAAGTGAGGACCTTCTCAGACACTCCATGTGGTGAAAACAAGTGACAGGGGATCACTGTGCAGCTATTTGCGTTCCAGATGGAATGTCTAGCATTCTGTTATCTTGGCTTCCACGGCAGCCTCCTGAGGCCCTGGAGAACTCCCAGCTAACCTCATCCTATTCCTAAAGCCTCCTTGTCACTAGGGGTGTGGCTATAGACATGCAGGGTTAAAGGCAGAGAATTCCAGAAAAAGGGGGAGCAGGCAGCTTCCAGAGACATCAAAACTAGTCAAAATCTTGGGGAAAGCATATTATTTAAGCAGAAGAAACTGGATTAGAGGGTGTTCTGGCTCCCTTTTCTAGTACCAGCGGCCATTATGATCCAGAAAACATTGAAAAACATGAATATCATATTTAATGTGTCTCTGGCCAAAGCTCCTTATTTTTATTTTTAAATCATTTAAAAGTTAAAATAAATTGACATTTATTTATTTATTTATTTATTTATTTATTTAATGTGGGGGGTGCTAGTGCATATGGAGGTCAAAGGGCAACTTGTAGGCATCTCTTCTTTTCTCCCTTAAGTGGGATCCAGGGATCAAACTCAAGACTTGAGGGTTGACAGGCCTGTACCTGTATTTGCTGAGGTGTCTCACCCACCCGCCCCCTTGCTTTTGATTTTTTTTTAAGCTATAATAGAAGTTTGTAAGTGCAGGATCTTTTTTTAAAGCTCATCTGTTTTGGAAAAAAAAGGAGTTTTATTGATTTTATTTCGTTTGTTGAGGCTTGTTTTTGAAACTGTGTCCAGGGTTCAGTGCTGTGTGTTTGAGCAGCAGCATTCCTGACGAGCTGATTAGGGCTCTCCATCTGAGGCTCGGAGCATGGGTTTTCAAATTCCCATAAAACATATAAATGTGCTTCATTATAGCTTTCCATCCGAGGAAGGAAGAACTCCAGCATATAGTGTTTGCACTTTACCCAGGCAGTCAGTCATACCCATCTACTTTGCTTTTAATAAGCAGAGAAGCGTCTGGAAATGCGACATGTGCATCCACTTGAAGAGACCACCACCCTCTTGTGCGAGGCCAACATGAGAGTGTCTTGCACGCTTTCTCTCTTAAAACACAAAAATCAGTGTCACTGAAACCAAGTGGTCTGGAAATCGGTGACTACTCGGCTTTTAAAAGTGAACCAAGTGTGCGTGGATTTCTGATGACTGCCACACCTGGGGTGGATAATCATCTTAACCTGGCCAAGGTTTGGAGCGAAGGAGCATGGAGGGTTGCCCGAGGTCCAGACAGCAGAGGGCTGTGATATGGCTCAAAGCCACGTTGTCTTCTTTCGTCTTAACGTCGGCATGGTGGTAGGGTAATAGACCCCTAGGCAATCTGTCAACCAACGGTCCTGACTTCTGCCTACTAGATGTTTGTGCCTACAGCCTCCCTTACAACTCATAGAGCAATCCTGTGTGGGTCTGTTTTGCAAATGCAGATTTGAGGCTCCTTGAAGTTAGTGATTGACAAGCTCCAGCATCCTTAGGATACAACTCTGCGGTCTCTCTTGCTCTGACCTGAAGTGCCCTCCCTCCCTCCCACTCTCCTCTCCTTGCTTCCCTGCTCCTGTTTCTCCTTAGCTGCTCTCTCCAGGGTCTCATTAGCCCAGGCTAACCTGGAATTAGCCAAGGCTGGCCTAGAACATGTAGATAGCCACCTGCCTGTGCCTCCTGAGTGCTGGGGTTAAAGGCATGCACCGCCATGCCCATGCCCACATTTCTTTAATCTTTTACTATTTCCTTTCTCCACACAGGCCTTGTGGAGGCTGAGAAGATCCTTGTGCTTGTGTATCTTGTAAACTAGCCCCCAGGAACAGAAGTGTTTTCATATAGAACTAACAGGTTTGGGGGAAGGAGTGACATACGAAGGGAAGGACAGTTAACCTATTGGCTGTGCCATGGGAAGCTGAAAAGAGCATACAAGATGAGGCAATGGTCCAAGACCTGGGCTTGAAATTAAGCAGAAATGGGCATAAAGCCTTTCACTGACTTTTATAAGTATATTGTTAGAACACTGGCCTGCACTTTTAGGCCTGACATCATTGCCTGAATCAGACCACACTTCCCTGACACTCTTTCAGGGACACTTAAGATTCAGTGTGTGGTGGCGCACGCCTTTAATCCCAGCACTCGGGAGGCAGAAGCAGACGGATCACTGTGAGTTCGAGGACAGCCTTGTCTACAAAGTTAGTCCAGGACAGCCAAGGCTACACAGAGAAACCCTGCCTCGAAAATTTAAAGTTAAAAAAAAAAAAAAAGATTCAGTGTGTGTGGAGCAGGGTGTGGTGGTGTACACGTGTGATCCTAGCACTCGGGAGGCAGAAGCTAGTGGATCAATTTGAGTTCTAGGCCAGCCTGGTCTACAAAGCAAGTCCAGGACAGCCAAGCCAAGGATACACAGAGAAACCCTATTTCAGGGGGAAAAAAATCTATATCTATTTATTTCTTTCTTTATTTATTTATTCTGTGCTCTGACCAACAACTCTTCAGTTTATGGTACCTGGCTCCTCCAGGCTCCCGGTCATGTCATGTATGTTTTATTGAACTAAATCATGTGATATGAGAATTTCTGCAACCACTAAAGGATTATAAAAATTCTTTTGCTCAGGGGTTGATCCGAGACACTCCACCTATCCCCTCTGACATCACGTCCCGCTTGCTCTGGATTCCCACTGCTTGTCAGGTTCTTACTCTCAATGAAGCTCCTCTCTGTCATTAAAGGGGTGGGCATTAAAGGAGTGGGCATTAAAGGGGAGCCTCTGCTCCCCTCCATGGTCCCATCATGTTTAGATCTCCACATATTATGCTATTTCTGCCTAATGCGCTCCTTCCCATCTCAAGGCCCCAAGATGGTCTTGAGGCTCTCTCATTCTAATAAACCTCATCCACTTTAAAAGTTAACCTATTCAATTTATATATTAACCAAATGGCATATCTTTTGTATGGTGGGCGGGAAATGGGGTTTCAGGACAGGATTTCCCTGTGGAACTCTAGCTGTCCTGGACTCACTTTGTAGACCAGGCTGGCCTTGAACTCACAGAGATCTGCTTGCCTCGCCTCCCTGAGTGCTGGGATTACAGACCTGTGTCACCATGCCTGGCTGTGATGTATCTATTTTAAAAATGAAAGAGATAATTTATTTCATAAACAAAACTGTATCTCTGTAGCTTTTGCACACACAGAAGACAAAGGATCTTTCTAGTGAGACAGAATGACAAATCCACTTGTCGTAGCTGCTCGTAAATTAGATTGGTGACATATTATCTGTTGAAGAAGAAACTTATCTTAATGGCTACCTTTTGGGAATCAGTCACCTGCACTGCACTCCTGCCCCACTCACAAGCAGGGAGCTTTCCACAATTTGTACATTTCAATTAGGCTGCCGTGAAAAATGAGTCGCTCAAGGGCATTAGTTCATTACTGGTACCCAGCCGCGTTTTTCTTGATAAATGACATTCTGAAAGCCTCCGTCCCAAGCATAATCACCTTAGGGGACCCACAGAGTATGGCCCCAGATGATTCAATTACAGCTAAAAGTGCTGCCTTCCCAGTACAAAGACTCCAGAAACCCTTATGCAGCCTTTGGCATTTGTAGGTTGTAGGATGTCTCTCTCTCTCTCTCTCTCTCTCTCTCTCTCTCTCTCTCTCTCTCTCTCTCTGTCTCTCTCTCTCTTTCTCTCTCTCTTCTCTGTTCTCTCTCTCTCTCTCTCTCTCTCTCTCTCTCTCTCTCTC
>OU015754.1:410393-459892 GCA_907169655.1 Acomys percivali
TGTGTGTGTGTGTGTGTGTGTGTGTGTGTGTGTGTGTGTGTGTGTGTAAACTAATGCTTGAGGGGTTTCTTTGACCTACTTGGGTCACTCAAGCTAAGAGACAGCCGTGATGTCAGTTTTCCAGTTAGACACCCAAAGGTTTAAACACACTTGTATGTTTCTAAATTTCTGACGTTTGAATGTGTATTAAAGTCCCACAGATCACTGTGCGTCAGCACCAGAGTTTCCGAGTCGCTCAGTCTGGAGGAGGCCGAGCACATGCATCTGGACCTCCCCAGAGAAGTTTGCAGCTGCTTTGGTTCCTGGTGCCCTCAGTGCTCCATCTGCTGTTTCCACAGTCCTTCAGGCAGAGTCGCCTCCCTCACTTGGGACCCCATTCCCAGGCCAAAAGAAGTATCTATGAAATTGGGTCAAGCCACTTAAGATGTACTTATGTCTTAAAAC
Source organism: Acomys percivali (assembly GCA_907169655.1). Taxonomy (NCBI): domain Eukaryota; kingdom Metazoa; phylum Chordata; class Mammalia; order Rodentia; family Muridae; genus Acomys; species Acomys percivali. The sequence continues at coordinate 410,838 of OU015754.1, forward strand.
CTTCAAGACTTCTTTAAAATACTCTTAAATCGGAAGAAAACAATATAGTTATCTCCTAGTAGCCATAGGGGATTTTTCCAGAACCCCGTTGCAAATTTCCAAACCCCAGGTTCCTGGTATTACATAGAGTGACATTTGTTTAGAACGTATGCACAGACTTTGGCTTTAATACCCAATGTAACATAAATACTGTGTGACTAGTTATACTAAAGCAACCACAAGAAGAATGTCTGTGCATATTCTGAACAGGCAAAGTCATTTCCCAGTGTTTCTGTCCATGCCTGGCTGGATCTGCAGATTGGAGCACATGGCTATGGGGAGGGTTTCTTACCCCTAGAAACTGTATCTTCCTGATTTAGAGACTGAGCGATGGGAGGATGCTGCAGGTTCCATAGGAAACTGGAAGCTGATTGGCCGCCGCCGCTCTCCTTTGCTACAGCATGCTGATTTTCATGCTGCATCTGCCCTCACCAAGTGTTGCCTCAAGGAAAGGGCTGTCAAGAGGGTCTCCAGTTGGAAGTGCCAACTACTCTGAATTCAGTTCACCAGTATACCACAGCATCCTGATGTGACTGTGAATCTCTATGTTTAAAATATTCCATGGCACCCCTATGGGTTTGCCGCAGTGACCCAAGTGTCCTGGAGAGTTCAAATGTCACCATTGAATCTTTTAATTTTTTTTAATTAAAAAAATTTGTTTCATGTGCATAGGTGTTTTGCCTGCATGTATGTCTGTGCAAGGATGTGGCATCCCCTAGGACTATAGTTAGACAGTTGTGAGCTGCCATGTGGGTGCTGGGAATTGAACCCTGAGTCCTCCGGAAGAGCAGCCAGTGTTCTTATCTACTGAGCCATCTCTCCAGCCCTCAAATGTACCCATTTCTGTTTAAGTCAGTCTGCTTTGATATTCTCTTTGAAACTTAAGGAAGAAAATTTCTGAGCTTTTTTTTCCTGCACTTTTTGTAGCAATAGCTAAAACGCATAGACTATAGGAAAGTAAGAAATAGGAATTAATACTCACAGGCTAACTAGGTGTGGGTGGCGCACACCTTTAATCCCAGCACTCAGGAGGCAGAGGCAGGTGGATCTCTATGAGTTCGAGGCCAGCCTGGTCTACAGAGCGAGTTCCAGTACAGCTGGAGTTAAACAGGGAGACTCTATCTCAAGCAAATAAGAAATACAAGTTTGCCACTCTTGAAATAAATGATGTGTTCATTTCTGTAGCAGAAGATGTGGCTAGGAAAGAGCCAGAAAACATGGCCACCATGAAAAGCTGTCATGCAGAAGGTTCCTGTGTCATTGTGGGTATGAGCTATGCTTTTCAGTCAGTCCTGACGAAATCCAGCAGTTGGTTGACAATTATTGCTTTCACATTACACCCAAGAAGCTGGTATGTCAGATTAGGTATCATGGTTTATATCCAAGAGAGCTCATGTTGTTGGAGGCAGAATGCTAAGATCACAAAAATTTACCTATCTTTAAGGAAAATGGTTTTATGAAACTGGACTCTCCTTTTTTTCTAGTTGAAAAATTCTATCTTCATAGGTAATTTCCCCAAAACTCATAGCTAAATTTCCCCCCCAAAAAAAATACTGAATAGATATTTTGCCAAGGATAAATCCATGGCCAGTCATGAGGAGAGAAGACAGTGTGGGGAGTTTAGTGACACTGGGCTACTGGGAGGAAAGCTGGTAGACAGTTAAAAATAGGTGAGTCGCCAGTGTCCTCAGGAGCATGTTCTCAGAAGAATAAGTTCAGAGTGCATTGAGGACAATGGGGACAGAAAAGTCAGCACAAGATAAGAACAGTGTGGAGTTCGTGGCAGGAAGAAGATGTTCAGAATCTGCTGGCCGAGACGGCACTTCAGAGGTCTACTCAGATGAACCAGGCTAGTCCTTTTGTTTCTGTGCACACGTTCTCAGAAGCCACACGTGCACACAAGCACTCCCATGTTCACAAAGACCCAACCCTGATTCCCTTGCACACTCAATAGTGGTCCACTTATTAACCAAGTGCTTTTCTCCAACGTGCAATGGGGTGTGTACTGTTGAATACACTAGGCTGTGATCTGGGTGATGGAGCGAGCAGGGCCCCCCCCCCTTACCTGTAAGTCTCCTTTTCTTGGTTTTAATTGCCTAGGTTCTGTTGACTAACTGCAATCTGAAAATAACAAAGGGGAGAATTCAGAAGCAAGCACAGATGCCATATACTTTTATTATAATGATGTAGCGTAATTGTTGTTAACCTTTTTCTCGTTAAATGTTCATCCTCAGTCTTTCTTGGAAGTCATCCTGGGGCACAGGGTGGGCAGGGGGCCTGAGATGACCATGAGTTCTGTGATTGTTCAGACAAAATTCTGAAATCTCAAAAAAAAAGTCAGAGAAATATCACAGGGCTAGGGTCAGAAGAGCCATCTGTCACTCGAATCTCATCAGGACCATTCTAAGGACTGGGTCACTTTCCTTCCTGTGGGCCAACTTAGAGTTCAGTGAGGCGGGGGGGCGGGGGGGGGGACAGGAGGGGGAATAAGTGAACGAATGCATGAATGAATGGTAGCAGTTGTTCATGCTAAGACCTTTAAATCCAGTCATTCAGGATGCAAAAGGCACTTTCCCCATGTGTGACTTTCTCTTGCTCACCATGGTGGCCAGCTTTCCAGTGCCCAGATACTGGTATTGTCAGTGAAGCCAGTCAGAGGGAGTCCTGGGAGGCGCTGTAGAACTCCTCAGGCTGTGATGTCCAGCCACAGAGAGCGCTCAGCCACTGCCCCTGTGGCTCCTCAGCCTTGTCCCTCTGCTCTTGAGGTGTGTGCGACCAGTGCCCCTTCCATTGTTTTCCCTGGCCCACTACCACCAAGTTTCTCTTCCACAGAGAGAATTTCTCTCAGTCTTTTCCAGCTAGGGGGTTAGGATGATCCCTCAAGGGAGTCTAGGGATGAAAACCTTTCCATTTCAAAGCTGTAGATCATCCCCCCCCCCCCCATGGTTGAACCTCTTGCAAATCAGCGTTGCAGCCTCTCCAGTAGGAAATGCACTGGGTTTTTTTGTTTTCTCCTCTTCCTTAAGTGCCCATGGAACTGAGAGTTTGCCTCTTAGGCTTCTGTGCTTCTGGAATGCTTTCCCCAGATCTTCTTTGCCGGACTCTTACCATCACACACCTGTGATGTAAGTGAGACTGTGCTCCAGTGTGTAGCTGGCACCTCTGCCGCCACTGGACCTGAAAGTATTTCCTGTGAAGGGAGGACCTTAACCACTTAAATACAAATGGGCAGAGGCTGACCTTGCGCACCCTAATGGACTAACCCAACCCCTCTGGAGAGGAGATAATGCAGCTCTCAGATGAGTCAACAGTAGGGTAACAGGAAGTAGGCTGGGATTTCAACAGAAGGGAATTCTGTGCATAAGAGAACAGCCCTTGACCGGAAGGATGCTGAAAAGGGGGTGGGGTGGGGCAGTGGCTGTCGCTTTAAAAAGATTACGAAATCTCCACTCTCAAAAGCACAAAAACGTCAGTGTCTTGGTTTAGAATGAGGGTTTTTCTGAAATGAGAGAAGGTGGAAGGGGTGATGCTGGAGGCGGTGCTCAGGCTGGTGACGGTCCCGCAGTGAGTCCTCCACACAGCTCCACTAGGTGGGCCACACACGGTAAGATGTATGCGCCCTGACTGTTTTGTGCCGGCATTGAGATGTGTGAGATGGAGGGGTCACGGCTTAACTGACAGCATATAGTGACAGCACAAGGACAATGGTGCTTTCTGTCACCTGGGATTGATCTGGGGACACTGGCACTCCATGAATTCTTGTCACAGTCTTCACTCAAGGCCCCCGCTTCGTGGAACACCACCATCTGCTCAGAATAATCGCACATTTACTCCGGATCCCATGAACTCTTGCATAGGTTCGCAATGCCTGGGGTGAGGGCTGATCTCTCCTTAGAGTGCAGGCAGGGTCACCTCAACAGCTGTGGGATTCACTGGGGTTTGTCTCTGCTCTGATTGTGGCAGCAGAGGACACCCCCACCCCCAGCCACTCTCCAAAAGAGCCTGCACGTTGTAAACCCATTAAGGCTGAACTCCCTGGGGACAACAAAGAGAGCCCACTGCCTTTTAAATGCGCGCTGTGTGGGGATGGCAGAGCCTTCTGGCACCAGGGCTTGTCCTCAGTAGGGAAAGTTACAGGCTTCCGAGGGGGTATTTTCACAGGTTCTCCAAACAAAAGGCTCTTTCTTTCCACTCTGTCCAACTCTCTTGTTAATTAACTGAACCTAGTGGAAAGCAGGCCGCTTCTGCAAATAGACCCACAGCCGTGTGCGCACGTGTGCTTCGGGAGTCCTGATGTTTCTGTTTTGTTTGTCTGAGGAGGCACTAAGAATGCCCTGTCTGGGGAGCGGGCGGCAAGTCTGCCTGCAGGCTGTCACAAGGCGCCTCATTTCTTCCAGTAATTTTCCCCATATGCACGGCCCAGCGGCTAAGCAAGCATGTCAGACGCATGCGCACTTTGTCTCAGTCGCCCAGTCCCTGCCTGCAATGGCTCCAGGCTTCATCTTAGAGTCCATTCAGTCCAGCCTTCTTGTCGCAGGCCTGTGTCACGTCTCTGTGGCTTCTGTTTACTGCTTTGTTGTCACTATTTAAGAAGTCCCTTCCGGGCTCATCTGTCTTAAATCACTGTACTGTTTACTGTTGCACTCAGCCCCCCCCCCCCCCGCCTTGAATGTCTTTCTTTTTCAGAATGTGCCGGAGCGCCTGGAAGCTTATATAGGCTACAAGCGAGTTTTCTTCCAGTTGTTTTGCCCCTTGGCACACGTGTCTGCTTAGTCAAAGTTTGCCTGACCTGAGGTTCCACCCCCCCCCCCCCCCCCCCGCTCCCCCCCCCCCCACCCCCCAACCCCCCCTCACCCCCGTCCTTCCCTCCTTGTTTTGCAATGTTTAAAACTCAATATCGTGGAGTTTTGAAAGAGTCTTGAATTTTGTTTGTTTTATCCACCCGTATGGCCCTGGCCATGAGGTCACATGTAAATTCTATCTGACTTAGCAGTATTGAATCCGTATTTCTTTTCTGTGTTGTTAGGCGTTTGGTTAAGGAGAAGCTCTTCACAGGCCTCTAGTGGACATAGGCAGCAGAGCTGTTGAGCTCTCGCCACTTAAAAATGCGTCGGACCTCGGTGTGGCCCAGAGAACTAGGCAACCACAGACACAGGTTCTTTGTTGGTGGCTAATTTAAAGGCAAGTGATTGCGTTTAACAACCAAGGAAATGACAGTGACGGGAATAAAAGTCATGTTTGCCTTTGGAAGACCACTGCCTAGTAGTCAACTTCCGTCTGCTCTTTATTTACTTTGCCTTTTATTTGTGTATGTATGTGGTTTGGTGCCTGTGTGTCACAGAGTATTGAGTGTAAAGGTCAAAGGGTATAGGCAGGCAGATCACTGTGAGTTCGAGGCCAGCCTGGTCTACAAAGTGAGTCCAGGACAGCCAAGTCAAAGGGTAACTTAGAGGAGTCAGTTCTCTCCTATCACGTGGGTTCTGAAAATAAATAAATAAATAAATAAATAAATAAATAAATAGTGACTGCTCCTAGGTAGGTTGGAGGAGAAGGTTTATTGTGCCTAAAAGGGAGAAAGAACATAGTCAGAAGCAAGGCTTTCTAGGAGAGTCCAGGGTGGCCATGACCATGAGCCATCTGAGGAGAGGGGGCAAAGAGGGGAAGGGAGAGGGGGGAGACAGGCGAGCAAGGTACAGCAGCCAGGAGGCCTAAAGGGACAAAAAGAGAGCAGGTACCCAAAAAGGTTGTACTTTATAGGAAGGGCAGCTAGGGGAAGGGTAGCCCAGCCTGGGCTGGAGAGTTTAGGGTAGAGCGTTAGATGTGCCAGCCTGGAGGGCCCTGTATCAGGGAGGGACTGAGGGACACTGGGAGGCCAGCGTCTGCTTTGCTATGTTAAATAGGCACCTCTGCCATTTGTCTGGGGTTGTAAACCTAACAGGTTCCAGGAGAAGAATTCAGTTTTTCAGTCTTGGCAACAAATGCCCTCGCGTCACCCCCTCCACCACCACCCCAACCCCGCCCCCAAGCCTTCCCCTAGCCCCATGCTAGGGGGAACTAAATGCTAGAGAATCCATATAGATTAATAGTCTCATCATAAAAAGCAACTTGATTTTAACTTCACCTTATAATTTCAAAATCAACTGCGGCGTTATTTCACTTTGACAAAATGTACCTGAAGAGTTTGAAATGCCTGCTATCTTAATAGACTCGAGGTAGGACCGCCTCACGGGCCCTGGCAAGACATACCTGAAGAGCCATTATGCACAGATGGCTCCGCCCTTCCCTGAAGTCTGAAGCCCACCCCCAGCATACCATGAATTTCCCTGAAGGCTTTCTGTGTTTTTCTTGCGCCCGCGCCTCACTTGGCTTGAGTAACTCCATCCTTCCAACACATACCCACCTGGCTAAGCCCTTCATAACCCAACAGAGCCAAATGAAATGGCAGACACACACACACACACACACACACACACACACACACACACACACTGGTGGATTCGGCTTCTTTATTGTACCTTCAATGTAGTTTATCAAGGGCCTGTTTCTTTCTGCTGAAGGGCCTTGGACTTAACGTGGACTATCATGTTATATTTTGCCAAATGATTATTTTCACTATGTCCTGTGTACCCTGGCATTTAGTCAAGGGTTTTGTTTGTTCGCTCGTTTGTTTGTTTTGTTCTTTTGGAGTTGGTTGCTTTTTTTTTTTTTTTTTTTGTTTTTTTGGTTTTTTGTTTTTTTGTTTTTCGAGACAGGGTCTCTCTGTGTTAGCCCCTGGACTCACTTTGTAGACCAGGCTGGCCTCGAACTCACAGTGATCCTCCCACCTCTGCCTCCCAAGTGCTGGGATTAAAGGCGTGCGCCACCACGTCCGGCCTTGATTACTATTCTATGGGGTACTTATCTTTGGTAAATAGGGAAAAATGTTACATCTCATTTTGTGTGTGAGTGTGTGTGTGTGTGTTGTGTGTGTGTGTATAAAACCTGTGTACAGATGCCCTTGGAGGATAGAAGAGGGCATGGGGTCTCCTGGACTGGCATTATAGGCAGCTGTGAACTGCCTGCCGTGAGCGCTGGGAACTGTGCTCAGGTCCTCTGAAGGCACCGCTTGAGAATGCCCTGATCTTCTGGAGAGGCAGGCAGCGCTCTCAAACCCCCAGCCAGCTCTCCAGCCGACACACCTGGATTTTAGGGTCGAAGTCCATGTGTAGCACCTTACTTCTGTTCGCTACCTTCCTCCACAGGCATTTCAAGCTTACAATGATCTTAAGGGCTTAAGTTACATTCCGTGGTAGCTGTGACTGAAAGCTTATCTGGAATTGGAAATGAAGTGGTTTTCCTTAGCACTGGGCAAGAATGAGGATTCCAGACAACTGCACTGGCGATACAGTTCTTGGCATAATGGAATGCTGGCATCACAAACACATCAAAAGCTGTCCTCTTTTATTTGTTTCTATCTTATGTGTTTGTATGTTTACCTGCATGTAAGCCCGTGTGCCGTGCCGTGTGTGTGTGTGTGTGTGTGTGTGTGTGTGTGTGTGTGTGTGTGTCTAGTGTCTGAGGAGCCCAGAAAGTGTCAGATCTCCTAGAACTGGAGTTACAGATGGTTGTGAACCGCCATGTGGGTGCTGGGAACTGAACCCAGGTCCTCTGCAAGAGCAGCCAGTGCTCTTAACCACCGAGCCATCTCTCCAGCCCTTACACGTATTTTCTGAAAGCCCTGAAGGCTAGAAGACTGAACTGGGGAGCCAGCATGGTGCAGTTCTGGTGAGAGTTTCCTTCCTGGATTACAGGGAGCCACTTTTTTCTCTGTGATCACGCATGGAAGGGAGGAAGCAGGCTCCCTGATTTCTCTTCAGATGGCCCCATGTGAAGCTGGCATGTAACCACAGGCTTATCCACCGCACCCTGGCTCCCAAATAACGGCTCTGAGACTTGTTATTTATGAATAGATGCCTAGGACATAAACTTTGGCCCATTCCCAGACTAGCTCATAAAGTATTTTACCTGTTTATTCTATTCTATATGTGCCACATGGCTGGTTACCTCTCCTCAGTTTGATGTATCCATCTTCCTCACAGCCTGGGGTGAATCTCTATTCTGACCCTATCTTAGATGGAGTTCATTGCTCTCTCTGCCAGACCTCTTGCCTTCTATTTCCTGCCTCAGCTAATAAGCCATCAGCTTTTTATGACAAGTGATGCTTCCATGCAGTATCCAAGAGATTCTCTGCACTGGTGTGTTCCTGATGTGGCCGCTATGGCTGCATCACACATGGATAGGTAGAGCATGCATAATAGGGAAGGCATACTTTTTACAACAGAGCCAATCCTGTAACAACCAGTTACCCCACCAGCTCACTGGTGGATTAGTCATCTACTCCTTAACCCCCATGCCTGCCATCTCCCAACACTGCTACACTGGGGACCAAGGTTCAAACAAATGAAATTTGGAGAACACATCAAATCGTTACAAAAAACTTGAGGAGCTGTTTAACTGAAAAATCAAAAGTCCAGTAAACTACATATTTGCACTTAACTCAGAAAGGCGGGTTTAAAAGGAATGGGCAAACAGAATGCTGTTTTATATTTTATATACAGCGTTATTATTGTTTGTGGTACTGTTATTACAGTCAAGCTGCCTCTACTACAACTTTTTTTCTGGACCCTGATGAGATTGATCTAGGGATGGCCCTGTGTCTCTCTGTTGAAAAATGGAAGTAGCTGAGGGAGAGGTTCTAAAAGCCTATGTATAACTGTCCTGTTGCATTGCCACTGCTACGGAGGCTACTAAAATCAAGTCTTCCACAATTGAAGTTGTCCTGGAAGAAACGAGGACAGTTCTAAAAAGGCACTTGTCTCTCTCACTGAAACAGTGGAATCCACAGGAAATAGGAGCTTCTCCAGGAGTGTCCTAATGAGAGAAGAAAACTGCCTCTACCCAGAGGGGTGGGGGAAGGGCTTATCTTTCTGAAGCAAATTTCACACAGGATGCAGCTAGAACCCAGACAAGGATGGGGCAACAGTGGCTGGACCACACCTTGACTGAGACTGTTTAGATGTGTTTATCCTTGACCTCTAAATTGTAACCTCACTTCAGAATAGATTTGGGGAGTTCTCTGAATTTCTTTGTCACTCTTCCCAATGTGGCCACATTGGATAAATTTCCTTTTTAATCCTCCTTTCTACTTTTAATTTAGCTCTTTAAATTGGCTTGTTGAGGACAAGTAGCTGAACCTGACTTGGGGCACAGGTTATAACCCCCACCCCAAGTCTGATAACACTGTGACACTATGAAAGACTAAGGTGGACCATGCTCTACTGACAGTCTTTGGTGAACAGAAAGAGAACTGTGCTCTCACTGTGTTAGCTCGGGACTTACTTGTTATTGAACTATAACTTGGCCCATCCTAATAGAGGAGAATATAAAAAGAACTGCTTCCAAGATTTAAGTCAGAGGAAAAAAAGATATGATAATCCCAGCACTTGGGGAGGCAGAGGCAGATGGATCACTGTGAGTTTGAGGCCAACCTAGTCTACAAAGCAAGTCCAGGAAAGCCAAGGCTACATAAAGTAACCCTGTCTCAAAAAATAAACAAAACAAAAACAAAAACACCCCAGTCAGCCAAACAAACAAACACCTGAAATAGAAACCTAGGAAGATCAAAACAGTGTCTCCAAGCCATGAACAAACACAATTTCCCACCTTTATTTCCATCCAGTTCTGGATTACATCCAGGCAACTGGTCAACCCGTTTCCTCTACTTTAGCACTTTATATATTATCATACATAACTGTTAACTTTTCTCCCTACCAAGAACTCAAATGTACTTTGGACCACAGAATTATAATTCCCCAGAGTGGAAAATATGATGGCTTCAACCAAGCCTATGTGGGGTATTTTTGGCCCAGTTGTCTCTATGGACATCAATGAGCAAATCTGAACTCTATAAAATTCTTAACTCTAAGGAAAATACTGGTCCACGTTTAGTGACCATCTGATATCCCCAGGCACTCTTCTAAGGGCTTAGATGTGTGAATTCATTCGTTCCTACTTACATGACATAAGTGTTGCCGCTACCCCTACTTTGCAGGGAACACATAGGGAACGTTGCCCACAGTAGTGAAGGCCAGACGTGAGCATAGGCAGCGAGGCTGAGGACCACTCTCTCAATGGCTCCAAACCGAATTTTGAAAGACATGCACCACAGATGAGCTTCTGAGATGTTATCTTCACCTTTGTTTTATCGCAGCAACAGAAAGCATCATAGTGGAGGAGGTGGAGGCAGAGCTCGGTGTTACCAGGCACTGTTTGAACTTCTATCCTCAGATAACTTAATCCGGTTCTCCAGACTCTCAGCGCTGCCAGTGAGGGCCGGGTAATCGAGGACGAGCTGGATGACTTCCACCCAGCTTTTCTTTTCTTTTCTTTCTTTCTTTCTTTCTTTTTTTTTTTTTTTTTTAGCTATCAGATCTGAACTTAATTAATCTATGGTCTGCTTTCCGAAATGAAATTCTCTAGTAACCCCAAGTAGAAAATGGTTTCCTACCCATTTCCTATGAAAGTTATTGTATTTACAAATCATTTAATTTATCAGTGTTTCACAGGCCAGTGACGACCATGAAATTAATTCCATCTTAGAAACAGCTTGGGAACAAGGGACAAATTAAGCAGATAGACTAGGGGCTGTTTCTTTAGAGTACCAAAGGCAGTTTCTCTGTGATGTTATCCATTACCAAAGAGGAGAGCTGAACATTTTGTTAGTTGCTAAGAATTTCAACTGGCTGAGAATTTTTAGGGCCTTGCTATTTATATGTACAGAGACAGCACAGATGGCTGCCTTCTTCCTTCTTCATCTGTAATACAAATCTATGAAGACACAAGAAAGCAAGAACACTATAGAAATGAACAGAAGTGGGATCAGAAAATGCTCTGAGGATGTTCTGTGTCTGTTAACATTATGGGCTGGCTCTCTGTACACAAACAAGGTACTCATGGGGCGTTTATGGCCTCGAACTCAGAAAGGTCTGGTCTTTGGTTTCCACCTTGAAAACACTTTTTTTTTTTAACTAGTTGTGGCAAAATACAGGTAACAGAAAGTCATCTTAACCATGTTCTTTTCAAGATTTATTCTGATTTTATTTGTGTGTAGGTCCAGTGCTCATGAAGGCCAGACGAGGGAGTCACAGCCCCTGGAACTAGTGTTACAGATGGTTGTGAGTTACCATAGAGGTGCTGGCTACTAAACTTGGGTTCTCTGCAGGAGCACCCAGTATTCTGAACTGCTGAGCCATTTCTCCAGCTCTTACTCCATCATGTTTAACAATGCCTGTCAGTGCTGGTAAAGAAATTCACATTCTTGGCGAAGAATCCCCAGAACTCTTCATCTTACAAAACTGAAACTCCATACCCATCAGACAGCTTCCTGTTTCCCAGTCTCCTGAGCTCCTGGCAAGCGCCGTTTAAATTTCTATGAGTCTGTGGCTCCCAGTACTCCGCGTTAAGTGCTCTTCTGTGATACAGTATGGTTAGAACGTCTTTGCTATTTACAGCTATATGAGGAGGTGGGGATAGAGTTCCCAGCATGTACGAGATCTTAGGTAGGGGCAGTTCACTGACTGATAGAAGGAACCATGCCCTGTCTTTGTTCCCAGCACAGTTTCTGAGCTCATAATTTTTTCATAAAAGCTGCATTAAGGAATTTCATATGAGCACTGTCTGTTCTTGACAAGGACATGGGTTCCATTCCCAGCACCGACACGGTGGCTCACAGTGGTCTGTAACTCCAGTAACTCCAGTTCCGGGGGATACAGCGCGCTCTCTTCTGGCCTCTATGGAACATACACATACATGCACACTGGCAAAACACTCAAACATATAAAATGGAAATAATAAATCTTTTTATAAAATTAGTGTTTCATTTATAATTATATTAATTGATACATAGATTTTTGGGTTTGGGGTTTTTTGTTTTGTTTTGTTTTGTTTTTAGCAAGGCTACTTAACTGTGACAGTGCCATCCTCACTTTCCATGGAGGGTGCATCTTGGTTCAGGTGTCCACAGTACTCCTTAGCTTGCAAAGCTGTGAGGGCTGGGACTCTTGTATCAGTGTCTGGGGCCATATATCCAGTGGTGTCACAACAGTCATCGTGCTTCTGGCTTGGAAATAGACTCTCTTCTCGGCATGGACAGATACGCAGACTATTTGGATGAGCTTCCAAGAAGCCAACCAGTGGAGATTAGAGGCTCTCATACCCTGAATGGCAAGAGTGGGGTAGGTCACCAGCTCTCCAAGTGTAAGGGCAGTATCCAGTTTGTAGGTGTCCTCAGCAACAGTGAGCCAGGTCCATAAGAGAGAGTGTTCCAGATTTCTTTTTTTCTTTCTTTCTTCTTCTTCTTCTTCTTTTTGTTGTTTTGTTGTTTTTTGAGAAAAGGTTCTCTGTGTAGCCTTGACTGTCCTGGACTCACCTGTGTAGACCAGGCTGGCCTTGAACTCACAGAAATCCACCTGCCTCTGCCTCCCGAGTGCTAGGATTAAAGGTGTGCTCCACCACTGCCAGGCTGAGTGTTCTAGATTTCAAAGCCCACAGGGTAGGTGGAGAGTGATCAACTATGATCAGCCACATTTCTTGGTCCTGGTGGCTGACACGTGTGTGATTTAATAGGAGAAGTGATGGTCTAGCCCTATTTAACATGGCTAGAGGCTGATATGTCTCTTCTTTCTGTAGTCTTCCACTCCAATAACTCTTAAATCATATCTGATGTATGTAGTAGCCATGTCTCCCTATGATGAAACCGTCCCTATCTATGATGGGCACTGTGATGTCATGGCTTAACCTTTGACTATATATAATTCAGATCAAAGTGCCATCATGTTTGGTTTTAAAAATAAATAAATAGTTCACAAAGCAAAATAATATTTAAGACACCATAGATGGCTACTTGGACTAAGCTATGGATTAAAATAGACAAATTCTTGCTGGTTTGGAAGCAGTGAAGTAGATATTAGCTGTAGTGGTCAGTTCTCTACTGTCGTAATGAAATACCAGAGAAGACTGGCTTACAAAGAGAAAAGATTAAATTGGTGCTCACAGCCTTGACAATTTATCTTCATCAGGAAGCTCCATTGCTTTTGGGGCGAGCTGCCCTCCTTACTACACATGGGAGGCCCAAAGAGAGAAATGATAGGATCCGAGCCAAAGCATTTCAGTGATATAACTTCCTCCAACTAGGCCACACCTCTTGAAAGTCCCATCATCTCCCAATGACACCATCGGAAAAGACCAAGCCTGTCTAGTGGAGCCAGGACAGGCTGGGACAAACAGGTCACGCCTTGAGCTCAGGAACCCTTTAGTGAGAGTTAGAGTCGGGGCCCAGACCCTCGGTGCAGCCTCAAGTGTTCTTTTTCCTAGCACACTCACTCTGCAACTGTGTTCCCCATCCACGCACCTCTGAGCTGGGCAAAGTGTCTTCAATACTGCTTTGCAAGAAGCAATAGTCTGTATGCCGTGAGGAAAAAGTCTACAGTTAAAACCCAAGGCTTCCTAAAGAATCAGCAGTGGTCTTGTTTCCCTACAAAGCTCTGTCATGCTGGAGGTTCCTACTTCTCAGAGCAGAACTCTGGCTCCTGACTCTGACAGTGAGGACCCCCACAGGACTCAAATCCTCTGAGATGTTTAGCAGCACAACTCCCTTTAAAAGTTTACAGACTCCACAGCCTTAGCCATCATAAGAGAAGGAAAGAGTGAGGGTAAAGTTATGGAAAAGCAAAGCTAAGGCTTACGGTGAGTTCTGAAGTCACCCAAGGGTCGTGAGAGCAGGCAGCTGCTGCTGTCACTCAGCGCTGATGTTCTGCCTTTGAACTGCTGGGACATTACAGGAGAGAAGCTAATCTTTTGTGGCTGTGCAGCTTGCCTGTGTTGATAAGTGTGATTAACAACGCTGGAGTCAAATACATTAGCGAATGCCTCATAGCTGCCAGGAACGCTCATGGCCACCCACGCTTCACAGCTAAATAAGAAACACAAGTCTCAGGAGCCTGGGATTCCTGAAACCGTTGTATGTACATGCCTCCAACTTTGATTCTCAAGTTGGTTTCAATCAAATCCGGGAGCGCTATTGTTAGAAAGCAGACAAATATAAACCCCCCCAAATGAGGAATATGCTTTTCCGTTTGTGAGATTCTGGGGTGGGGGTGGGGATGACAACATTTGCTCAAGTTTCAGAGAATTCTATGGAGTCTTCAGGCTTCTCCAAATTTAAAAGCGAATTTTGAAAGAGCTGGAAACTTCTTTGCACAACCCAGGGCTTGCGGCTAACCCTCAAGGCTCCTTAGGAAACTGGGTGGAGCAGTAAGTCAGCGACAAGGGACCTGAGAGGGCTTGTCTTTCTTATCTGACTTCATTGTCCGGATCTATTGGCATGTTAGTTGAGCAGGGCCTGTGCCTGGTATCATAGAATTCTTATTTCTCTGCCCAAGATAAACGGTATCACAGCTGAAATCTTTTTTGTTTGTTTTTTTGGTTTTTGGTTTTTGTTTTGTTTTTGTTTTTCAAGACAGGGTTTCTCTGTGTAGTTTTGATTGTCCTGGACTCACTTTGTAGACCAGGCTGGCCTCAAACTCACAGTGATCCTCCTGCCTCTGCCTCCCAGTGCTGGGATTAAAGGCGTGCACCACCCCCACCCAGTTTACAGCTGAAATCTTGAAGGAATATAAAATCCGATCCTTACAAGTCCTGGGTCACTAGATAGTATGGTAGGAGAGGACCAGACAGAGTTAGAACTGGGGTAGCCATACCTGAAGGTTTCAGGTTTTAGGAGGGCCTGCTCCCATCTCGTCGCCACAAACACTACACAGAGCCTGGCTTGCTCAGGCAGCCTTTACACTTTCTGCTTCACTGTGGACTTTCCCTGGGCTGGGCAGCTGAGTACCAGAGCTTCAAGTGCATTCCCTGCTGGGAGGCAGCTAATAGAGAAATGTACCTCCATCAGCACCAGATTGTATGAGAGATGGTGACTTGATAGACAGCCTTTGTTTGTTTGTTTGTTTGTTTTGGGGGCAGGCGTTTCGAGACAAGGTGTCTCTATGTTAGTGTTGGGTATCCTGGACTCACTTTGTAGACCAGGCTGGCCTCGAACTCACAGTGATCGCCTGCCTCTGCCTCCCCAGTGCTGGGATTAAAGGCATACACCACCACACCCTGATCTTTTTTATTTTTAATCATCATATATATTTTGCGAACTTTTGAAATGAAAAGATATATAGATTATTTTAATTTCATGTGTATGAATGTTTGCCTATCTGTATGAATGCCTATCATGTGTATGCAATGCCTGAGGAAGCCAGAAGAGGGCATTAGATCCCCCTGGAACTGGAGTTACAGATGGTTTTTAGCCACCCTGTGGGTGCTTGGGATGGAACCCAGGTCCCCTGCAAGAGCAGCCAGTGCTCATAAGCACTGAGCCATCTCTCCAGCCCCATAAAGTCATCCTTGTACCATAACATTTCATTTTCTGACTTGCCATATGTACTGGCTCTAGAGTCATTTGGGAAGAAGAAACCTCAGTTCAGAAGATAACCCCACTGGATGGCCTGTACTGTGTTTGTTGACTGATGGCTGATGTAGGAGGATCCAGCCCACAGGGGGCAGAGTCACCCCTGCACAGGTGGTCCTGGATTGTATGAGAAAGCATGCTAAGCAAGTCATAGGGAGTAAACCAGTAAGCAGCATTCCTCCATGACCTCTGTTGGAGACCCTGCCTCTAGGTTCCTGCCCTGGCTTCCTTCAGTAATGGATTTATAAGCTGTAAAGTGAAATAAGCCCTTTCTTCCCCAAGCTGCTTTTGGTCATGGCGATCTGTCACAGCAAAAGAAACCTTAGGCCCCCATGCCACTCCTAAGGCAGTCGACTTTTTGCTGACAAAAATCATCTTTCATGTTTCTTTTTTGGGTAATATAAGCCCACTGCTGTTGGATAGCTTGTGGAATTTTACACACATTACAACTGAAAACGTCTGTGTCCAGTGGAATATCCTGCAGAGGCACAAAACAGGGCTGCCATGTCCAAACTACAGCTGCTGTGGAGTGAAGGCTCTGCCATGCTGCCTCCGTGTATGGCCGCCATCATTCCGCCATCATGCCGTGTGGCCTCCGTGTGCGGGCACCATCACTCCTCCATCATGCCCCGCGGCCTCCGTGTGCGGGCACCATCACTCCTCCACCATGCCCCACAGCCTCCGTGTGCGGCCGCCATCGCTCCGCTATCATGCCCCGTGGCCTCCGTGTGCGGCTGCCATCGCTCAGCTATCGTGCCCCGTGGCCTCCATGTGCAGCCACCATCACTTCTCCATCATGCCCTGGCAGCCTCCGTGTACAGCTTGCCATCACTCCTCCATCACGTCAGAACCTTCCTTGCAGCAGATGTGTGCGTCTGGTTTTCCTTACAGAGTCTTTTTAGGAAAAGGAAGTTCGTTCTTTATAATGCAAGTGGCCAAATACATTACCTTGATTCACCTCAAAGTAAGAGCATCGTGGGCATGAAGGATGGATGGCTTTGAGGTGGGTGGAGCCAGAATGGATCCGGAAGACTTCCCCTTATATGTGGGAGGCCAGAGGGGGCAGGGCCTGGAAAAGGTCCCACGAGCCCACTTGTGTATGCCCACACAAGGACAGAGGTTGGCGAAGAGCATCCTCTTTATCTGTCTCCACTTGCTTTCTTTTTTTTTTTTTAAAGATTTATTTATTTATTACTATGTATACAGTGCTCTGCCTACATATACACCTGCAGGCCAGAAGAGGGCATAAGATCACTTTACAGATGGCTGTGAGCCACCATGTGGTTGCTGGGAATTGAACTCAGGACCTTCGGAAGAGCAGACAGCGTTCTTAACCTCTGAGCCATCTCTCCAGCCCCCATCTTGCTTTCTGATCAGTGTTTCTAACTGAATCCGGAGCTGCCCGTGTCAGTTAACACAGCTGCAGTGAGGGCCCAGGATCCTCCTGTGTCTGACCACACCTTCCCCCCAGACCAGTGCTGGGGTTACAGGCGTGAGCTGTTTTCCTAGGCTTTAACATGGGTGCTGGAGTCTGAACTCAGGCCCTCATGATTGCTGGGCACACACCGCGTGTCAGAGCTTGCCCGTGGTGCAACTCGACTTCCAGCTCTCACAGTTCTGTGCCTCCACGACCATCACGGTAACAATGTGACAGCAGAAGATGGGGTGCCCACCTTGAAGTGAGACAGAGAACAAGGCAAGAGCAGTCTGTCGCCTTTGGAAAGTGAGTGAATTGACGGGACGTCACGTATGAGTCTGTGTATTTCCCCAGTCATTGTCTGGTCACTAGGATATGGGTCTACCTGGAGAGCAATAGCAGTGTCAGATTGCCAGCTTCCGGTGGGGTCCCACTCCAAAGAGGCAGGGGCTTGCTTCTGATGGCACTGGGGAGTGGCGCGGCCTCCTTGGCCTGACTCCCCAAGATCCACACTCAGACTAAAGTAGGTGCTTAACACCCACGGATCCAGGCTATGAGCTTGCTTGTTTGTTCATCTGAACAGCTCGGAGATTTGTTGTCCAATAAACAGAGTAAGTCTGAGACCAGTACAAAAAAAAAACCAGATCCTATTTAGGTGGGAAAGAATTCTTTTCCAGGCATATAACGTGTGTGTGTGTGTGTATGTGTGTGTGTGTGTGTGTGTGTGTGTGTATGTGTGTGTGTGTGTCTGTATGTGTCTGTGTGTGTGTATAGTTTTTTTGTTTGTTTGTTTGTTTGTTTTAGTTTTTCGAGACAGGGTTTCTCTGCGTAGCCTTGGCTGTCCTGGACTCGCTTTGTAGACCAGGCTGGCCTTGAATTCACAGCGATCCACCTGCCTCTGCCTCCCGAGTGCTGGGATTAAAGGCGTACACCACCACGCCCGGCGTGTGTGTGTGTCTGTGTCTGTGTATGTTTTACATACATGAAATGTGTGTGTTTATATGGGACATCCAGAGGCAACTGCACATTTAGATGAAACAAATTCAGGACACAGCAAACTTGTTTATGGAGGAAAATGGAATTAGCAGTTATAAATAATAAAAATGGGCTGTTAAATTTTCTGTCTATATTCTGCAGTGTTGAGAATGTACAATAAGCATTATTTTACCATTGAATATTGTATGTACTGGTTTTAGTTTAAAACATTCTAAAGAAATATTTCAAATCTTATTTTATTAGTTTTTAAATGTGCCTGATGTTCTTTGAAGATAAAAATAATTTATTAAAAATGAACAAAACCATCCTATATAGGAATTACATCTTTACCGTAAACAACAGTGTACGGTATATTTCTAGCTTTTGTTTTATTTCACTAATTACTTAGCATCTAAAAATCTAATTATGATCAAAATTAACATCTCTCTTTGGGCTCTCTAGTCAAGCAAGCCGGAACTTCTTTTTCTAACTCCCTTAGGTGTCCCGTGGACTTTGTGCCCTTTTTGTTTGCAGTGGTGAACTGAAGTGACCAAGCTGGTCTCACACAGCCAGCCACCGGTGAAGAAGTGGTCAGGGTCAGCTACGCCATCGGAAGCCTCACAACCAAATCATATGGCTACCCAACAGGACTAGATCCCTTCAGACACAAAGACGCCTTTGCCCCTTTGTTTGACACGGGTTCTCCTTCTATAGCCTAGGCTAGCCTATAGCTCTCTTTGTAGCCCAGGCTGCCCCGGGACTCACTTTGTAGCCCTTGCTGGCCTGAGACCTGCAGCGGTCCTGCTTCAGACTCCCGTGAGCTCCCATTCTGGGCCAATCCAGACATTCTTAAGCAAAGGGACTGCAGATGTAGCTCAGAGCGGGGCCACGGGAGGTCCTGGAGTCCATCACCAGCACTGGTCAGTTCATAAACAAACACATACCAAACCAGTTCCTATGAGCTGTGTGCAGGCTTGACGATGCCCCAGCTGTTTCCTTTTTGATGTTTCAACCCTAGCCAGAGGCCAACACCAGGGGCAGATTTTGTTACCCTGGTGGGCAGGATCAGACAAACAGAGTCTCTTAGACCTCATGGCTAGGCAGAGACCATTAGGAGATTTAGACAAAATCATGATGGCCATCACCAGACAGGCAAGGGCTTCCCCACACTTTTACATTGCAATGCTTTTAGCCAGTCGGTATTTTTGAATACTCTAATTCTGTCCAGCACACCATCCATAGTCAAGCCTTCCACCCATCAAAACCTATTTCTGAAGCTCAGAATCCTGCTTGTATGGGGGTGAAGTGGGGAAGGTGTTGACAGAGAGATGGTAACCGCAATGCTGGTAACACCCTTCTATCCAGTACAGAGTCCATCTGTAGACTGAGTCGCCAACTTGGAATGCTTGGGCAGATGCGCCTGGCACCGTGAAGGAGGCTAACATGACTTGACAGAACAGGTGCTCAGACACTTAGACACGCTTACACACAAGCACCGCAATCAGCTGTTCCTGCAGAGGATCTGCGGGTTTGTAAAAATTACAGCTTGAATCAAATTCAGCCCTTTTGGTCCTAAGTGAAGTTTCTAAGATTCTGCCAATGGCATAGCGCACATCGGGTGTCGGGTGCATGGACCAAGCTCCACCACAAGCATCTCCCATCTAGTGACCCACTTACCATGTGCAACAGCCCTCCTGGGGCTACCGTTATCGCCCACTAACAAAGAGAGACCACAAGTCACTTGTCCAATGTCACAGGACTTGCTTTGCTTTCCGTGTCGTCACCTCAGTCCCTCCTTCCATTTGCCCTCCTCAGTCAAGCGTGCTGGAGCACGCAAACGCTTTCTGGATTCTCCTGTTCCCCACCAGAGTTCCTGGCCCCGACCCGCAGCCCACTCTGCTTTCTTTGCAGGCCTCCGTGTTCTCACGGCTTGCTTTTGGATAGCAGCATAATCCAGACATCCAAAATCTGAAAGCTTTTGAGTGCCACAGTGATAGAAAGTAGAAAGCTTTATACTGTGAACCTGTGTCTCCTGCACAAAATTGCCGAAAGTATTACATAAAATACTGACGCCATTATTGGGAAAGTAAATATTGTTAAAAAAAAAACTTTACTACCAAAATAGTCTATAAGTTCAATGCAATATCTATCAAATTCCAATGAAATTCTTCAAAGAAAATTTTTACAAAAATACGAACCCCCCCCCCAAAAAAAAAACCCTGGAGGCCACGTGTATGATATAAGTGAAATTTGCATTTAGATTTGGCTTCCCATCCTTAGGATATCTCATTAGAAATGTATACAAATACTCTAAAAGCTGACACAGTCCTGGTCCCAGATACTGCGTACAGCAGTTGTCCTTGTGAACCTGCTGTTGTAGAGAGCCATTGTGCTCACACCTCTGTGTCGAATATGTGTGCTTTGTACATTATAACCGCATGGAGCAATCTGTTGGAGCGTTTTGTTTTGTTTTGTTTTTCGAGACACGGTCTCTCTGTGTTGCCTTTGCTGTCCTGGACTCACTTTGTAGACCAGGCTGGCCTTGAACTCACATCGATCCACCTGCCTCTGCCTCCCAAGTGCTGGGATTAAAGGCGTGCGCCTCCACGCCCGGCTCTTGTTAGAGCTTTTTTTAATCCTAGATTAGAATAGCCCTTTAGATTAGGAGCAAGAGACCACATATTCGATGTCCTGATGGAGAGCAAGAACAGACACCACGACGGGCAGTGAGGTGCCATACAGGACAGGCAAGCAGGCACCACCCATCTCTTCTCCTTTCTCTCAGCCTGGAGTCCACAGCTGCCCAGATCCCAGTACACCGCCCTCATATCGGAGGGGCCCCTTGACTCAGAAGCTCGCTTCTTCCTAGCCACAAGCAAGGGCTTGTAACACCATCTAGGGACATTTACCCAAAAGGTCCATGTGTTTTCATTCAAGGATGTTTACAAACACCCTGGTTCCTGACTCAGACCCTTGTCAGCTGGATGACTTTCTCCAAGAGGAAGTGGGCAAGGGGGAGGATGGGGTGAGGAGAGAGCTAACTGGATCAGATCAGGGAATCGAGCCCTAGTCTGTCTTCTTTCCAGTGGAGAAGCCACTCTGCTGGCTGGAATTCCAGTTTCAAGCGAAGGTCCTCACCTTGATCCGTACTCCAATGCTTGGAGCCAGGAGCCCTTATCTAACCCAATGGTGAATCCACCCATTCACCAGCTGTGTATCTCTGCCCCTCACAGGCTTCCCAGACAACCAGTTCTAGGATTCCATTGAGTGAGATTGAAGAAACTGAGGTAACCAAAGTTTTCTAGTCAGGGCCAGGGAGCTAGCTCAGTTGGCAACATACTGGCTTTGCCATCATGAGGACCTGAGTCCAAGTCCAGAACTCACATGAAAATATCAGGCACGGCATCCATTTTTATTTTTTTATTTTTTATTTTTTTCTGAGACAGGGTTTCTCTGTGTAGCCCTGGCTGTCCTAGACTCACTTTGTAGGCCAGACTGGCCTCAAACTCACAGCAATCCTCCTGCCTCTGCCTCCCGAGTGCTGGGATTAAAGTCGTGTGCCACCACGCCCGGCTGGCATCCATTTTTAATCCCAGCACTAGGATGCAAAGCTAGATGGATCCCTGGGACCTATTGGCCAGGAAGCCTAGCCTACTTGGGAGATTCCTGACCAATAGGAAGGAGCCTTTTTCTCCAAGAAAAGATGGTAAGTGCCCAAGAAACAGCACCCAGGGTTGTCCGTGGCATACACGTGCATACCAGCAGTTCACTGTTGACTGTTCTCTGTGCCCAGCGTTTGCTGCATAGTTTCTCCCTGTAGAATTCAAATACTGAACCTGAGCATGATTCCCACTGCCCTTTTATCTGTTCCTGTCTTTATCTCTGCCTGTGACGTATAGTTTGTTACCATCCCTCACCAGATGAAATATTTATGTTGATTTAATAATCTCTTATTGAAAAAGGACAATATGAAGGCTGACTGGTAACAACAAAGCCCCATGTCGTCGTCATTTAATCTTGCAGTTGCCTGTGTGATCACCGGCGATTACTTCATGCCTTTCATTTTCTCAGACACTGAGAAAAAAAAAACTGCGACACAATAACCAATCGGTGCGCTCGTCCCTGGGGAAGACTTTTTCTCTGAGCCTGCAGTTCTTTGTCATAGGGTTGGGGCCTCCCCATTCCACGTTCACAAGCCTGTTGCTGTCCTTGTCCAGCTAGTGACTAGGCAGCCTTGTCAGTAAGACTTACAGGTGTAGCTTCTGACAGGACTAGGAAACAGTCGCTCACAGCAAACTCCCTCTCTGCCTCTTCCAGATTGATTCTTCTGCCTTAGGTGTGTGGTACATGTTCTGGTTTGTGCTTAGCCGGTACCAAATGGTCTTTCCTGAAAACACAGATATACAAATAGCACTATGCCAGCAAAGCAGTTGTATTAATGTATTTAGGAATATACACACACATACACACACACATACACGCACACGCACACACACACAGCAACAATTGAGGAAAAAGAGGCCATGATTTTGAAAGAGACCATGGTGCTTTGGGAGAGAGGAACAGGAAAGGGGAAATGGAATGATTAGATTATAATCTCAAAACATATATATATAATATATATGTGCATGTGCATGTACATATATATAATATATATGTAACTTAAACTTAGTTCTTCTCACCTGGGATTCCTACAGAATTTAAATTTCATAGCACTCACATGGGCTGTCTGTGTGGCCATCCTTATTAATTATACTTGCTAGTAACTCATCTGGCCATGTATTCTCTTGACCCAGTGACCTCACTGACAATGTAAATATTAGCAATGCTCTGCCTAGGGTATAACATCCCTGCGTGTGAGCAGTGACTTGGATTTGGGATAAACGATAGATGATATATGCGTCAATGTTGTCATGTCTAATTTTAGTCTGTCCCCCTTTTCCATCTTGGTTCACAATATGAACATGTCACGGGGTGTGTGTATGTATATGTGTGTGAGCGTGTGTGTCTGTATGTGTGTGAGTGTGTGTATGTGTGCACGTGCACGCACACTGTCTTTTGAGGCTCACAAAACTTGGCAAAAGTTAAGGCTGGTTTGAAATGTGTCTCCTCATTCTTATAAAGTTTTAGGCTCACTTGAATGTGATTGGCTGGGTAAGGAGCCTGCTTGGCCTGATGGCAGAGGACCTGGGATAAGGAGCCCACTCTTGGCTTATGACAGACAGGCTGGCAGCATTTCCCATTGGTATGTGCAGGGCGGCAGAGCCAGTTTTAAAAGAGCAGATTTATAAAAAATCCAGCTGTGAGTTTTCTTTCTTTCTTTCTTTCTTTCTTTCTTTCTTTCTTTCTTTCTTTTTTTTTCCTCTTAGAGCTGGAAGGCGGGGCCAAAACCAACCTCAAACTAGGCTCTCCATTGATCAGGTTAGAGTGATGTGGGCCCCCGTCTCACAGACTACAGCTAAGCACAGAGGAAATATTAGCTGGCAGAGATAAGAAGAGGAAGCCGTGAGAGGCGGAGGCTCCATCTGTCAGTTTCTGAGCGGCAGTTCTCAAGACAGCAGACAAGGAAAGGAAGAAGAGAGTGGTTTTGTTCCAAAGGCACAGCACAGCCTAAGGACGTTTTCTAACAAAGTAAGTTTGTGCGATGCTCATTTGAAAATGAGGCTGTGGTGGTGGGAAGAGAGCGTCCTTCCCATCTGGGCTGTGAGGGGATTTGTTTCGGGTATATATGAAGTTTGTTCCTCTGGTAGATCTGGCTCCAAGGAGAGCATTCTTTTGACAAGAACTTGATTTGATGCTCACAAGCAGCACTTGTGGTCCCATTATTTATTTTAAAGACATGTAAAAGCGACAGAAGAGTCTACTTTATGTTTCAGATCTCAGATTACACAGACACGGACTTCTGTCTTTCCTTCTTCCGTCTCCCCTTCCCACCTCTCCTTCTTTCTCTCTCACTCGCCTCCCCACCCCCCTTTTTTTTCCTTTTTTCTTTTTTTAAACCTCCTGGAGCTATCAACAAGATTGCTTGTATCTTTCCTCAAAGATAATTTAGTGTGGCAGTAGCTCACCTTTTAGGTTTATGGGGCTGGCAGAAATTAACCGTCGGTTCACTCAGTAGATGAACAGATCATTTAAATCTCCGACTGGCCTTCCAAATTGTGCAGTTGTTGTGACACTGGTTTTTGAAGGCAGCTGTTTTCTGGGTCTTTTTGCAGAACACAAACGGACTCATGAGATAATCCTGCTGTTTACGTGTGGTACATTTTCAGCGTATTCTTTTTCAAGCAAAGCTAGACTGTATGGTTCTGGGTGGCTGTTTGTTACCTCCAAGTGGTTCATATTCAATGTCAGATGCCATGTGTTTTATTAGGCATGGATTTGTCTAATTCCAGTGGGAGATTAAAATAGTGACTTGAATAGCAGATTCTCTGATGGGGGGGGGGAGGCACGTTGGAACCAAAGGTGATCTCTTTTTAAGCCACATGGGCAAAAAGAGACTTGTGTGCGTCTGTGTGAGCTGGCTCTGTAGTATAAACGAAGAGTGGAGGCTCCGGCTGTAAACTGGCAGAGGCAGACACCACTCAGGGTTATGGCCCAATATGGATGTCAGAGCTCTGTTGCATGTGTGGGAAAATGGCCACAGTCCAACGTCTGGAATCATTTATCTTCCACCAGTGCCTAGAAGACAACTGTTTTATGCATTTTACAAAAATCCTCACTGACTGATTTCATTTATCCGGACGGGGTTCAGTGACGGATGATGGGGACAGCTCCGTGGGAGGGGGCTGTGCTGACCTCTTTCTGATTCCCTGACACCCCGAATGACGTGGTGCCACTGCCAAAGCCAAGTGGGTTTCCATACCCATGGTAGTGACCGCCACACTAACGTCTGTTCTTGCTGGGGAAACCAGAAACCAAATGTTTGTTCTCACTGCCCTTGCTGTAGTGTCTGTTTCCTGCAGTGTAGATCTAGAACAAATCAGAGGAAGAAAATGTCAGTAGGCAGGCCCCCATGGAAGCTAGACGGGGTTGAAGTTGAATGTATGATGTTCTTAGGCAAATACTGGAACATTCAGTTGTGTTTGTTTGTTTGTTTGTTTTTGTTTGTTTGAGACAGGGTTTCCTTGTGTACCCTTGGCTGTCCTAGACTCGCTTTATAGACCAGGCTAGCCTGGAACTCACAGTGATCCACCTGCCTCTGCCTCTTGAGTGTTGAGATTAAAGGCGAACGCTGCCACACCCAGTGCAACATGCAGTTGTTGGTCTCTGTATCTGTGTCTCTTGGGGGCATCGTTCATATGCCAGCCGGTGTGCTTGATTCCGTTATTAAAAGTTTCTTATTCTTTGAAGGTTTCGGTGTATATTGCTCCACATCCTCCCCACCTCCAAGGCCCTCTATGTCACCTACCCTCCTACCTAGCTTCATGTCCTGTTGTTGTTGTTGTTGTTGTTGTTGTTGTTGTTGTTGTTGTTAATAACTCAAGTTTAGTTAGTGTTGCCCAC
This sequence comes from Acomys percivali, assembly GCA_907169655.1. Classification (NCBI taxonomy): domain Eukaryota; kingdom Metazoa; phylum Chordata; class Mammalia; order Rodentia; family Muridae; genus Acomys; species Acomys percivali. The sequence continues at coordinate 436,325 of OU015754.1, forward strand.
ATGCACATGGGTCTGTGAGCAGCCACTGGGCAGAGGCAATGTACCAGGGGCCATATCCCCAAAGGAGAGTGAAGCTTCTTCCCTTAGCAGCCTTCCATTGCCAGGAGGTCCTCCACAGGGGTGGGGACCTAGACCTTTTCTGATCCAGCCAGCCAGTGTGTTTTACCTAGCTAAGTTCCCATGAGCTAACATGTGTGTCCCATGGAGGAACACCTGGCTGGTTTTTGCCCCCCATGTCAGATATTATAGGGATATTTAAAACTTGTTATAAACACAAAGCCCATTAGATGCTTTGGGTTTTAGTCACAACTGTTATATTGCATAAAAGACACTTAACCCCTTAATAAGCATATTTCATTGCTTGTAAGTGGAGTGAGTGAGTCTAGCCATCTCTCCTGGAGGAACTTCAAAGTCAGCAGGGTGTTAGTTCTCCACACAGAAGCCATGTATGGCCTTGCCTTCATCTCCCCAGACTGACTCAAAACTAAAACTCAGTAGTCACATGTAGTGATGGCTCTCTCCCACTAAGTGGATTTTTTCTTTCATTTACTCCTCACAATTTTCTAGCATTGTGAAAAACCAGTCATTTTCTTAATTAGCTTTTATGGTTTTAGAAATTTGGATTAAAATTGATGCAATAAGCTCCCTAACATAAAAAACCAGGTAACAGTGCCAGTTAAGATCCCTAATATTGGCCAGGTGGTGGTGGCGCACGCCTTTAATCCCAGCACTTGGGAAGCAGAGACAGGTGGATCGCTGTGAGTTCGAGGCCAGCCTGGTCTACAAAGCAAGTCCAGGATAGTCAAGATAACACAGAGAAACCCTGTCTCAGAAAGAAAAAAAAAAAAAAGATGCCTAATATCTTTGTCCATTTTACAGACCCAACTATATACCGTGTAGAATATGTCCATGTATATGTTTATCATCAGGGAAATGTATATATTATCTTTTTGAACTGTTTCAGTAAAAGTGGTTATGTATAAAATACAAAGCAATGGAGATAGCAGGCCTAAGTGTGCTGTGTTTTAAAGCATTTTCATTTGACGTGATATACAGGTAAACAGCCATTAGTGCTAAGGAAATCAAAAGTCAGACCTCCCTGGGCCTTTTCCACTTGGCTGCCTCTAAATCATGGATATCCTTTAGGTAGGACAGAGTGCACTGCAGGAATTCTGATGGCTCTGTGAGCCACCCACTCAACTGTATGGCCTTAGGCCATACTGAGTCCTACGGACCCACAACTCTGCTTCTGCATTATGGGTGTAAGAGCGTTGGCCTTACCCTATGAGGCTGTCTTGAAGGTCAAATAGCACCATATGCATAGAAATGTTAAACCTCTTTCTTTCTGGAATATTCCATACCCCACCCCACCCCTTCTTATCTCCTCAGAGATATCTTTCTTTCAATGCTCCGCATCTCTACCAGAACCAGCCAGCTTTGTGTGCCAGGCCCCTCGCATCCAACAATTGGCCCCATTGCAGGCCACGATGGGCTCCACCAAATATTTTCTCTGCCATGTTTTGGAGGGTTCTATTTTATTTTATTTTTATGTGTGTATATATATTACTTGGATGAGTTTATGTATGCCGCAGGCATGCAGAAGCCTCTAGAGGCCAGAAGATGGCATTGGGTCCCCTGGAACTTGAGTTACAGACAGTTGTGAGCTGCTGCATGGGTTCTGGGAACAGATCCCAGGTCCTCTGGAAGAGCAGCCAGTGTTCTTAATGTCTGAGCCACCTCCCCAAGGCCCTTTGCTACCCTGCTTTTGAAAAACTATTTCTATACTTCTATCTTTCATACTTTTACATTTGCTTCACTTTTGTATTTAAGTTGACAGCTTTGTTTTAGCTTCTGCCTTATACTAAGTTGTTCGTTCGTAATCGCTCTTTTGGCTTCTAGACCTAGTCTCTAGTATTTTTTCCATTATCATAGTTTTTTTGCACTTTCCCTCTGTCCTTCCTGCTTTACTCTTTGCCTCTTTACACATTCCATCTCCTTGACCTTTTTAGTCATTAGGATGCTTAGATGTAAAATGTGCTTAGTTTTCTTTTCAGTTCCATATGTGAGTACTGTATTGATGTCATCTCTACCTCTCCTTCTCTAACTCCTCCTCACCCCCTCTCAAACCATGGCCTGTTCTTTAATTACTGTTCCATATGCATATATGCACGTTTCTGTGCACAGTCAGTCACATAGGCACGGTAACACACACACACACACACACACACACACACACACAGCCTGATGAATACATTCAGTGTTGCTCATGTTGATATTGGTTTAAGGTTGCCACCTTGGGATTGGATGAGCCATGGGGGACACATGCCTCTGGCGTAGTCTGACTCTCCTCTCCCAGGTCCATCAATTGCATGTAGCGCTTCATTTAGGGGTAGGGACTTGTGCAATTTTCCATGTTAGCATGTCAACTGGTATTGTCATCGCTCAGATCTTGTTTAAGTGACTATTGTTGACATGTCATGGGTTCAGCATCCCTGTGATATACAGAGGAAATAACCTCACAGCAGACATCCTGGTCCTCAGCTCTTACAATCTCTCTTCTCACTCTCTGCAATGTCCCCTGAGCCTTGGCCAGAGGGGTTGTTGAGGGGTGGGAGCTATACTTATCTGTGACTTTAAGAAGTATTTTGCATACAGTTAGAGATTATACTGACTTGGCAGTAGTGGTGTGTGTACTTTTGGGGAAGCCAGCAGTAGAGAACTGTGTTTTCATGATGCCCTGAGATTCCAAAGCTACTTTAAATATCACTAGTCTGTGATGCCTTCTTCATTCCCGACTCCCTTAGTATGTTTGAATCACGTCTTTATCTTGTTCTTTCTTTATTGATACAGTAGCCATCACTTGGAGTTCTTTGTTGATATGTCATCTGTTACTTGACTATCTGGCACTCCCTGTTGTTTCTTCTAACTACAATGTTGATGATCAAGTTATATTTGTTGCATAAATGAAAAGAAAGTGTTGTCGGGTGGTGGTGGTGCACACCTTCCCAGCACTCGGGAGGCAGAGGCAGGCAGATCGCTGTGAGTTTGAGACCAACCTGGTCTACAAAGTGAGTCCAGGACAGGCAAGGCAGAGAGAACCTGTCTTGAAAAACCAAACGAAACCAAAAAAAAGAAAAAAGAAAGAAAAAGAAAAGAAAGTATCCTCTACCTGTTCCTTGTGGTATTTTTCCATTGTACACTTTTTGGGACACCCCAGGTAACCATGTGTCTGGAACTACTTGACCACTATAATGACCTACAGACCCTTTAAGACTGAAAATCTACAGTTTTCAGTAGGCTTCAAGTGTTCACTACTAGATAAAATGCTAACCTACAGGTCCTACCTCAGTGCTGCTAATCACACATTCCCTTTAATTTTTGTGCTTGTTCGTGTGTGCACTTGTGTGTGTGTGTATCTGTACGCCACATGAGTGCAGGGCCTGTGGACGCCAGAAGAGGCTGGAGGATTCCCTGGAGTTGGACTTACGGGAGGTTGTAAGGCTGGTAAAGGGTGTTGGGGTTGGGATGTGAGCTCTGGTCTTCTGCAAGGCATAGTATGTGCTCTTAACTGCTGAGCCATTTCTGTAGCCAAGAGGTGGAAAGCCTAGCTACTTCAAGGTCTCTTTCAAATGAGGATAAAAACAAGAAAACTTGAATGTACTTGTTAAAGGACAGTGAAGAAACTATGTAAATTATGGAAGCTTTCTATAATCTTGCACTTAATGGCTTTTTACACAGCCTAGCTGGCAGAGGTGAAGCCATTCTGCCGTAATTTCTCTGCGTGTTGAGTCAGGATGAACACAGGGGTAACTGGAAACAACCTCCCACCCAATCAGGGCTGTGCAGCTGCCGAACACTCAGCGTACACACTGCGCATCATCTCCCTCTGTGCTAGCAAACAGAGGTCAGCTCTCCAGCGACGCTGAGAGTGCACCTGGTTCTCTGTGCCGCCACGCCCTGTTCTCTCAGGGATGACACCAGGATGAAAGATTGACGGTTAGTACAGCTTTGCCTTGGGGTACATCTCTGTAGTCCTAAAGGTTCTGACACTTATGGACCATCTTTAAAGATGTTTCTAGATGCTTCTGGTTGAGTATATGTTCTGTTCACTGCAGAGTAAATTATGTAATTCCTCTGTTTTCTGTTTAAATGAAAAGAGAATGCCCACTTAACAAATGAATATAAACACAGTAATAAATACAAAAATAAATTCCCAAGTAGACGAGAAGTAGACAGACATGCAGTGTTGGTGTGGACAATTTGAGAGTGTCCAGGGAAGGCAGAATGGAATCCTGGGAGATTAATTCTACTGGGAACCCAAGTCTTAACAATCAGGAAAATCATTTTCATGAAAGAACCCCATTTGTCCTCAGTAAGGCTTCAGAAGCCTGAAGAGACACCTTCATGGCATCATGTTCTAGTTCACTCCTTCCAGGCACTTTACACACACACACACACACACACACACTACATACCACACACACATACTACATACCACAGACACACCACACACATATACCATACACATACCACATACCACACACACACACACTACACCACACACACGCACACACTACACCACACACACACTACATACCACAGACACACCACACACATACACCACACACACACCCCACATATTCCATACACACACATACTACATACCACATACACACACCACATACTATACACACACACACTATACACCACACACACACATATACCACATACATACACCATTCACACACACACACTACATACCATACATATAAATCACATACACACACCATACACACACACTGACATACCACACACATACACTACACATGCATCACATACACACACACCACACACATCCACCACGTACACACACCACATACACATTCACACCACACACATACACACGCACACACACACACACCACACATACACCACATACCACGCACATACACAGTACAGGCAGCGTAGGGCAAACGTTGGCTACAAGCTAGCTCTGGCCCTGGGACTCAGTATCCTTCAACCAAGGAGGAGGAAAGAGGTGCAGACCGAGGTGTGCAATTGTCCTCCCTGATCACCTGCATCTTGCACCTACAGCAAAGTGCAAGAAGCCCCATCAGAATTTACTCCTTGAGAGCCTAGAACTGGAAGCCCCTCACTGTGCTATCGGGCTTGTTGGGCCTAGAGCCATCTCTTGAGAGCCGTCGTCCTTCGGCGCGTGCTTATTTTCCTGCGTCCTTGACTGTCTGTCTGCAGTGTCTGCACCCGGCCCAGCCACAGTGGTGTGTGTGGTGTAGTGTGTGTGTGTGTGTGTGTGTGGTACGTGGTATGTGTATGGTATATGTGTGGTATAGCAAGAGGACCCCAACTAGCCCATGGAAGGCAGTTTCTTTTCTTTTTTTAATTAACCATAAATAACCCCATGAAAGAACCCTGTGCTCTCTCTAGGGGCTCCCTACCTGGTGTTCTTCTGGCTTTGCATGCAATGAATAAAACCACAGAGGGAGTTAAGCAGGAATACAATGGCCTGAGCTCAGTTTAGATGAAAGCAGTTGATTTGTTTGTTTGTTTGTTTGTTTGTTTTGTTGTAGCTGAGGATAAGACTCTAAATTAGATGACCTTTCTATGCCAGGCGTTAGAGCAAAGAACAAGAAGATACGTTTGTCTTTAGAGTTGACTGTTGTCATGCCCTGCTTCACAGGCTTGCTTAAGCAAAGAGGGTATCTTTCTTTTCAGTCCCCTCCACATTTGCTAATTTGGTCCAAATGTTCCTCTTACCCAAGTCCTTTGTCTCTGTTGCTGAGTGTACATAGTAACAGTTAGCACAGTAGCATGTATCTCATTTCAACCCGTCATCTTTTGAGGGCCTACTGTGGAAGGAAGGGAAGTAAACTTACAGCATGCGGTCCCATCCTAGGTCAGCAAGGGTGATGACTCAAGAAAGAGTGACTTCCCTGCAGCTGCAAGGCTTGAGGCAATGTACACATTCAGATCCAATGGGAAGAACTGGGAACCTTGATGGATGGTGCAGAGGGGAGGAGACGACAAATGCTACCAAGCAAAAGTGCAACGACTTTAAAGAGTTTGGTATCGTATAAAGAATGAAGGAGTGGGAGGGGCTGGTACAGTGGTTCTCAGTCCTCCTAATGCTGCAGTCCTTTAGTCTCGTTCCTCCTGTTGTGGCGGCCCCAACCATACAATCAATCAATTGCTGCTTCATAACTGTAACTTTGCTACAGTTATGAATTGTTATGTAAACCAGTGAAAGGGTTGGTTGGACCCCCCCAGAAGACCGGAGTTCAGTTGCCAGCACCCAAATGGCTCCATACCATCTGTCACTCCAGTCCCAGAGATCCGATGCCATCTTCTGACCTCTTTAGGTAGTGCACACACATGGTGCACATACATGAAAGCAAAACATTCATACACATATGATAAAAGTGCATAGAGAGGATTAACTGAGTGGACCCCAGCGTGCTACTAAAAATATCATTGTGTGGGAAATGGGACTTGAAAGGGAGATAAACTCAATTATTCAAAGTCTCGACATTGTCTTATAACATAGCTACATGTGTCTGGAGGCTCATGATGGGCGCTCTTAAGTTTAGGATATGTATCCTGGAGAAGAGCGGATCAGAGAAGAAATAATGATTTTGTGAATAGGCCCATACATCAACCCATTCAACAATTGTTAATAAATGTGCCAAGGCCATTAGGTCATTGTAACACAAGAAATAATTCAATTAGTCAACTTAAGCTCCTCTCATGGAGCTTATGGCCAGAGGGGAGGACAGCCTCCAAACCAAAAGGAGGAGGCTGATGTTGGTGCTGTGACATGAGACTTAATGGACAGTGAATCTCGGCTTACAGTGGGTTTTTTTGTCTACTCTGCAAGCACACACAACACTAGCTACATGCAGCATTGCTGAGCGTGTGCCGCCCTTACAGAGACAATGTTTGCAGATGTGTAAGCTTTCTTCATAGACTGGAGAGCGTGAGGGAGCATCTTTAACTCTGAGGGGCTCGCTTCAAGCAAGCTTTTACTGGGCTGATTGTCAAGAAAGCTGTTTTTGGAGTCAGGCATGGTGGCACACGCCTTTGGAAGGTGGGTCTCTGTGAGTTCCAGGCCAGCCTGGTCTACAAAGTGAGTCCAGCACAGCCAAAGCTACACAGAGAACCCCTGTCTCAAAACAAAAACAAAAACAAAAACAAAAACAAAAACAAAAACATGCTGTTTTTTAAACAAGCCATTCTCAACAGCTAAGTCAGTTAGAAGCAAATAGCTATATACTTCAATGGTAGATATGGCCTATAGTCCTGAGCAGTGAGGGTTCCTTGTGTGAGATATGTGTGCTGTGAATAGGGGTACCTAATGACACCCATCTCTTAGCCCTACACAGGGTTAGCAGGACCTCAGTGACCAACATCTTCATCTGGTGACATCGCAGTACAGAAAAGGCATCATATTTGGAAAGGGTGGAAGCACGCCATATGTGTTCCCGCATGCTTACGGTTTGCAGTGCAGGGGAGATACTGCTGCAAGTATGCAGCAATTTCCCTTATCCAGCGTCTTGTTACCTATGGCTTCTGTTGCCTATCACAGTCAGAAAATAGCAAATGGAAAATTCTAGAAATAAATGGTACATAAGTTGGTTGCAAAGCAGAGTAGTATAATGTAATCTCACACTTCTGTGCTCCATCCCTGTTGGTACCGACTCACCCATTGGCTATAGTATCCACACGGTATTTGCTACCCACCTCTTAGGGATCACCTCAGTTATTACATCATCTGTCATCTGGAGCCTTTGGATGTACCCCCATGATAACAGGTTGAGAGCTGTCAGCAAAGTAATTTGGTTTTCTAAAATTATTTAAATAAAATACACAAAATGAAAGTGCTGAAATTTTAGTCCTCTGCATGCTGTTTGGCAGACCTTCACTTTGACAGGCCGTGTCTGAATTGTGTGCTCCTTAACCTAACGATAGTACATACACCACGTGGCTCTCATCTGCCAATCACAGGATACATTACCTCACAGTGTCCTCACGGCCCCATTGCAGATCAGAAACTGAGACTGAGACTGGGTGAGGCTTACTAACTTTCCAAGATGGTGTTGCTGTGGAGAAACTGACAATTTCCAAATTATCCCTGCCAAGATAGTTTCTGCTCTCATCTTGTGTTCTGGAGGCAGTGGAGGTGGCCTGGTCAGTATAGTACTTGCCACGTGATAATCTAAGTGTCAGTCTCCAGAACCCTTGTGAAAGTTGGGCTTGGCCCCACGTCTGCAATCCTGGTGCTCGTATAGGGAGAGAGAAGGTGGAGATGGAGAAGTCCCAGAAGCTCATGGGCCAGTTAGCCTGTGGAAAACAAGAGATCCTGCCTCAACCGTGGTGGTGGACACAGTCTCTCACACATACACACACACACATGTACACACAGGCACACACACACACACACACACACACACACACACACACACACACACACACACACAGATGAAAGATGTTAAAGATCCTTTGAGTTCTTAAACAGTCTGTTATGAACCTTCCGTGGGTGCCGGTGGCTGGCAGCACTGAAACAGCTGGTTTGTGTCCCTGACACAATCTGGTTGCTATGGGATCCTTCACATAGGAAAATTTTCGTCAGCTCCAGGTGCCTGGAACACCAGACAGGCAGACTTGCTAAGAGTCAGATGAACACAGCTGTGAAAGAGGCTGGGGAGGTTCACGTTGTGTTTGGGGGTGTGGAGGTTGTTTGCCGCTGTTGTGTGGGATGGAGGGTATTGGATTGTTTCAGTGATGCTGGGGATTGAACACAGTGATGCTAGGCAGGAGCTCAACCACGGTGCTGCATCCTTAGCTGCGTCCTTAGCCTTCAACTGCCACTTTGTGTTTTGGCTGCCAAGGCATTTCCAAAGCTGACTTGCAAAGAGATGAGTAAGTCTGAAGATGAAACAGATGGTTGATAAGATGACGTTAGTATACACATCACATTAGAATAAGTGAAGGTGTTGACCCAGTCCGATGGAATTGACATAGCTAAAGTGGCGGTGGCAATGCTAGTCGTCGCTCTGAGCTATCGCCTTAGTCCAAATGTATTCTCGCTGAAGATGATCGCATCCAGATCGTGCCCCCTTCCCAGAGGACAGGAAGAACAAAGGAAAACAAACAGTTTACTTCAGTCTCATAAAAGTTCTTACACACGAAGTAAAAAAGAGCATGGGAAAAGATGAGGGGTTTTCATTTTGTTTTGTTTAAGTTTTTCCTTGAAGTCCCTGCAAGATTGCAGCTCACATAAAGCGTGGGTACGTGTGTGTTTATACAAGGGAGGGCTGGCCTGCTGGAGGAGTTTCAGTCAAAGCCTCTGGAAACCATGGCCATTTTTCAAAATGACTAATAGCATTTATATATTATCTCTCTTAAAAAGTGGTTTATCATTTCTTCTTTTTAGTTTAAAAAAAAAAATCCATTTCTACTTTCTCCAAAGTGAGAGAGAGACATGTCTTGGGGTTGAGAACCCCAAAATAGACTTATTTTGAATCTATTCAGTATTCTCCCCAGTACCAACAGAGCACCAGAGCACCGTGGAGTTCCCCCATTAACAAGCACAGCTGCTTAATATCTAGTCCTGCAAAAGCTGATACCTGAAAATATGTTATGTAAACATGAATCTATTTCCAAACTTTAAAAATGCCAATTAGCATTCCTACCATCTTAGGAGGGTCTACATTTACAAGGATAAGAGATTTTTTTTTTTTAATTCAGAATATATTTTGAAAGTCAAAAGCTACCCATCAGGAATAAAGGTGGTACAGTGGTTATCTCCACAGCTGAAGTAAGCCAATCCAAGCCACATGGTGGCTCACACCTTTAGTCCCAGCACTAGGGAGGCAGAGTCCAGTGGATCTCTGTGAGTTCGAGGCCAGCCTGGTCTACAAAATGAGTCCAGAAGAGCAGGACTGTTTCACAGAGAAACCCTGTCTCAATAAACCAAACCAAACCAAACAAAACAGTATAAAAAGGGCAGGTATATTTGGAAGCTGGGGCTCCTGGGTGAGTTCAGCAGCCTCAGGGGATAAGGCCAGAGGAAGCCACACACGACTATAGCCGGCGGGTGGGGTTTTCAAGGATTGCCATATGCTGGACTTGGGGAGACAAACTGCTGGCTCCAGGTGAGGGGGTTGGGCCAGCTCTCAGGAATGCCAGGAATGTGGAGGCTTTCCTCCTCTGAGGGGGCAGGGTTAGAGAGAAGGAATGAGATTTACCAGATCATGTGGGGGAGGGGGCAGGGGAGGGGGGAGCACCGGGAGCTGAAAACAGAACAGCTGCTCTTCCGAAGGACCTAGGTTCAGGTCCCAGCACCCATGTGGTGGCTCATAACCATCTGTAACTGCAGTTTCAGAGGATATGACGTCCTCCTATGTCCTCCTCAAATGCTGTATGATGTGGTACACATACTACAGTAGGCAACCACCTATACACAGAAAATGAAATGAATAAATCTAAAAACTAAAAATTGAGATGGTTCATCTTAATAAGGTGACTTGAAAAGTAGAATATTTCCAAAATAAAATATTAACCATCTCTCCACATTTAAACTCAGGTTTATTTACAAAATTGCTATGAGCACTTAGGGAAATATCTTGTCTCAAAAGGGATATGTGTGTGTGTCCACACATCACAAACCGAAATGTCCAGTGTTGCACTGCTGTGGCTTTTCCTCTGCTGCGTGGAGGCCACTGGGTGTTAAGGCCACACTGAGGGCAAGAAAAGGCTGCTCTCACTTCCACTCAGCAAGAATTATTTATTTGAGGCTGGAGAGATGGCTTAGAGGTTAAGAGCACTGGCTGCTCTTCCAAAGGTTGTGAGTTCCTTCAATTCCCAGCAACCACATGGTGGCTCACAACCATCTATAATGAGATCTGATGCCCTCTTCTGGCCTGCAGGTGTACATGCAGACAAAGCACTGTATACATAAATAATAAATAAATGGATAAATCTTTTTTAAAAAGGCTCCAAAAATGGGAGAAAAAAAAAACATCAAAAAATAATTCTTTCTTTCTCTTTCCACAGTACATGTGGAAATCGGCTCTAACAATCCTTGGGGTCTCTGGGATCACTCCGAACTAGCAACTAATAGAAAAACAGCACAGAAATCTTGGCTTTAAAATAATATTTTTGATTAAGCTCCAGGAGGTGGGGGGTGGGGGAGGGATGGGGGTGGGGTGTGTGTGCGCAATCGGATTGTCCCCGTGGCCTTGATAATCACCCTGGAGCCATGAAGGACTTAGTTGGCAGATAGCTAAACTTAATTAATAGTATAGGTAACTGGATTGACCTGTCTTTTGTACTTTTTACTAGTCCGAATCCTTTCTCTCCCCTGTCCCCAAGTCACAAAAGTTCAGTTTTATTCTCCTGCTGAAAATACTGGGTACCAGCCATCTGCAGCTACAACAGCCAAAAAGTCAATTTTGATCAGCCTAGCTCTGTGGTTGATGGAAGGCTCGGGGCTCAGGTTGGTCTGGGCCTGAGTCTCAACACCACCATAGGCTCTGTGCATGCTTCCCCACGGCTCTGATGGCTGTCTCCAAAGTGCTTCTGGTAAAGTCAACCTTGGAGTGTCACAAGGACAAGAAGCCGCATGCGGGGCTTTGACTGGGTGGCCAATAGCACACTCTGCTTTGATGGTGTTCAAATGCCCCCTGCCTCACCTCCATAGAACCTTTTAGGGCTCTCACCCCAGCAGAAACCCCAGTGTCCTCCTGTAGAACCTTCTGGAAAGTCACCAAGGCCTTTGGAGAGAGTTGCTTAGTGATTCCACCTGTTCTCATTTTTGTCAACAAGCTCTACTTTTACCAGAGTTTGATGAAGCTCTTCCTTCTAGGTGGCACGTCTCCATCCTTTGTTCTATCTGGTGTAGCACCAACATATGTACATACATACATACATGTATTTACCAATTAATGCATATGTGTGTGTGTGTGTGTGTGTGTGTGTGTGTACACATGCATGTGCGTGTGTGTGCATGTAGTCTAGCTTCTTCAGAAGATTTGTAACAGCTCATAGGTATATGCAAAGACTGGAAACAAAAATACTTGCTTCAAGTATCAATATCGTAATGGGAGACCTGGGTCACCTTCTTTAAGCGCCCTCAGCCTCAGTCTCTTCCTCCTTATGCTGGGGTTGCTTAAGAGCATTCCACATAAAGCTCTGGGTGTCGGGCCTCACCTGTCATGTCAACAGGGGCTATGTAGATTTCTTGTAGCAGAGTCTCTGAACAGGATCTAGGAGGAAATTTTTGCTTTAAAAAAAAATTGCACAGGCTCTGTGACCTTTATAAACCTTTCTCATATGATTTATGTTAAAGAGGACATTCCAGTATGCACCTTTTTCTGGAAAGTTCAACGTCTCAACAAATTAAGGAATATAGACTATGGAACACTGTGTTACCCTTAGCCCCCAAATAGCTCGTTCCCTGTTTAGTAAATAATACAGCTATAGCGAGCGTTTATATCCAGTCAAATAACACAAATACCTAAGGCCTTCACGTGCTCAAGAATTTTGTTTCCTTTTAAGTGACAACTCATGTGAATTTAACTGTGCACCTCACATTGCTAATAAACAGACTCCGCAGGTCACAGCGCCTGTGATTCCACTTCAGAAAGAGACGGCCAAAGCCTCGAGGGCCAAGGCCTGGTGACAACAGCTGATTTGTAGGTTGGTGCAGTCTGAGGTCATTCACTTACCCAGACATTCTAAGATCTGTCTTAGAATAACAGTGACTTTTAAAAATATGACTTTACTCAGGCCCCGAGTTTGGCATCCCGTCTCTATGCTCACTTCTATTAGAGTTGGATCACAAAAACGGAGAGATTAGAAATGTTACATTTAATCCCCCAAATTGAGGAAGAATGCCTCGGGGATGACGGGAGGGGCTGAGAAGCAGCAGCTGAGCCTGTGGTTCTGTGGAGATGCTTAGCCTGCTGTGTCAGAGACCACACTATGAAGTCACGTCAACCACTGGAATCAAGGCTCATCAACAAAGCTTTCCCAGCAGTGCAAAGGGCAGATAAAGCTCAACATTCCACGATGCTCCCTGGCACCCACAGGGTGTTCCTCATCCAGTTAAGCATGAGTGTCGCCATTGTCTGCCACCAGGCAGCCAGGACAGAAGCAGAAGGCATATCCTCTCTGGAGTCAGGCCCCCTCCCAGTGGCATGGGTGGCTCTGATTATAGGTCCTTGTCAGCATTGCGTTTCATCTTCTCAAGGTTCTCGGTGCAGTGAGGAGACTGTGGAAGAGGCTTTCTCTTCCTGCTAAGAAGCGGTCACCCAGCTCGCGAGCCACTCTGCAGAGTCACTTCGTTATGTCTCTTCACCTCACCTCACAGATAATAACCTGACCTGTGGTAAAAGCCCTGCACTCTGAAAACTCATGTATAAAAAAAAAAAAAAAAAAGATTTTGAGGAAGGGATTGGTTTGGTTTGGTTTGGTTTGGTTTAGGTTTTTTCAAGACAGGGTTTCTCTGTGTAGCCCTGGCTGTCCTGGACTCACTTTGTAGACCAGGCTGGCCTCAAACTCACAGGGATCCACCTGCCTCTGCTCACGAGTGCTGGGATTAAAGGTGTGCGCCACCTTGTCTGGCCATGAAAGGAAAGTTTTATGAGTGTTTTGGTAACAAGAGATAGACTATGACCAATGAAATAATTTTTTTTTAAGTAAATTTAAATCACCTTAAAATCACTTTGCTTATGGTCTAACAGCTGAATCATCAAAACTTTCCCAAGAAAAGTACACTTCAAAGTTGGGAAGTGTGGATATAACTTTTGTCACAGTTTCCCTTTCGGAACTCCCCCCCTCCTTCTCTTTTTCCCCCCTCCCTTCTAGTCAGGGTTTCTGTGTTATCCCGGCTGTTCTGGGCTCACTTTGTAGACCAGGCTGGACTTGAACTCACTGCGATCCTCGTGCCACCACACCCAGAGGGCTTGGGAGCTATGTATGATGTTACCAAGCATCCCTTGTAAATTGTTTACAAAATTCCAAAGGCTTTTGTTGTTGTTGTTGTTGTTGTTGTTGTTGTTGTTGTTTTGTTTTGTTTTGTTTTGAAATCTGAGTAGCACAGGAGTGGGAATGACACGGAGGGCTTCGCAGCTGCTTTGGTGAAAGGCTTCTCTTCCCATGGCGTGTCGTCTGTACTGAGCACACGGACGCTGGGTACAGGACTGTCCCCCAGCCCTGAGGCCTTTGTCATTGACCCCTCACAGCGGTGCTGCCAAGAGCTGCGTGCTTAAATGTATTAGGGCTTTTGCTCTTGTGATAGCTCAGTAAATCTTTGCAATACATTTTATGCAAGCCACATTGACAAAGAGAAAGAAACCTCAAGCTGGTGCTCACTGCCTAGCGTGGAACTTTAGCCAAATAAGAATTCTTAAAAAAAAAAAAAAAATCCTTAGCTTCGCGCCATCACAGTATACCTTTCATAACAGGAAGATTGCTTTTGTTCTAAGGAAAGCCAGATTCTAAAATTTAAAAAAAAAAAAAAAAAAAAAAAAAAAATCAGAGTCAGGTTGCGGGGTGTCATTTTCACAACAGCATTTAAAGATTTAGAGTGGGTTGAAGCCAAAAGCTGTCAGGTGTCCTATTTCAGTCAGGTATCCCCACTTATCACCTGCCAAAAGCCGGGGAGCCAAGCATGGGCTAAGCAGGGTGAGCCGAGGGGCACCGTGAACCCAGGAGGGTCAACCCAAGGAAGACAGCACAGTTTTTGACTTAACATCTAAACTAAACAATACTTAAATATTTACCTAAAATAAATGATGCTTATTTTTTATTTCTATTTTATTTATTTTTGTTCTAAGAAATAACTAGAACACACACACATGTGTTGTTCGTTTGTTTGTTTGAGATAGGGTCTCACTATGTAGTCCTCGCAGGCCTGGAACTCACTCTGTAGACCAGGCTGGCCTCGAACTCACAGAGATCCTCCTGCCTCTGCCTCCTGAGCGCTGGGATTAAAGGGGTGCACCACCATACCTGGCTAAGTATCAGTTTTAAAAAATGCACTTACTCGGGGCTGAAGAGATGGCTCAGTGGTTAAGAGCACTGCTTGCTCTTCCAAAGGTCCTGAGTTCAATTCCCAGCAACCACATGGTGGCTCATATCTGTAATGTGATATGGCACCCTCTTCTGACTTGCAGGAGTACATGCAAGCAGAGTACTGTATACATAATAATAAATAAATCTTTTTTTAAAAAATGTGCTTACTCTGGAGCCTCCTGCTTAGGTACATCGGACCTGCTATCAGTGTGAGAAGTATGCTGAAGGAATTAAAGTCCCCAGTATACAACTCTTCCTTCTGGTTTTATGGCACAGCTTTTTGCTTGTTTTGTTTTGTTTTTATAAGAAAACTTCAAGAAACAGCACCCTTTTAAATGACAAAAGAGAGGCAGGACTACAGGGCTTCGGAATCCTTGGCTCATTCCTGACAGACACTGCTGCCTGGCCCAATGATAAAGAGCAATCACAAAGAAATGCCAAGTGTCCAGGCAGTCTGAAGCCTAGAACTAGAATTTAGAATGCAGGCATCCAGGTGAGTTTGTGGGACTTTGAGGGAAAGCATCATGTTCCATGGACTGGTGGTCTGACAGGCACAAAAGCTTTCTTCCTGGCAAGGAAAATTGAGCCACCTTGTTGGTATCCCACTAAGGAGTTTGCCCTTCAAGTATTAAAAATCCCCAGTTTCTTTTTAAAATGCATTTAATTGCTGGATGTGGTGGTGCACACCTTTAATTCCAGCACTTAGGTGACAGAGGTAGGCAGATCTCTGTGAGTTCAAGGCCAGCATGATCTACAAAGAGAGTTGAGACTAACCAAAGTTACACAGAGAAACCCTGCCTCGGGGGAAAAAATGCATTTCATTCTCTAAAAACTAAACAGGGCTAAAACAAATTTCTTAGGTCAACTGAAATAGTCATTTAAGGGAAAAAATTGAATCCTTTTCAAAAGCAGCCGTTACAAAATCTAGCTTGGTGCAGTGCCTGGCGAAAGTTGCGTGGTTTCCATGGAAGCAAAAGTGAAAACAAGAGACAAAGGAGTTTTTGAGTAATATTTAGAGTGAGGGTGTGTGTGTGTGTGTGTGTGTGTGTGTGTGTGTGTGTGTGTGTACACGGAAATTTGCTACAGAACTACTCCTTTTTTTTAAAGTATATATAACTTATTCACTATATAACTTATTCACTTTCAGTGTTCACACAAATGCTAGCTGTACAGTTTTGCAGACATATGACAGCCACTGGGGACCCAAACATCCAATAAAGCAGAGTTCTCTGTTCAAAATGTTCGTGGTCTTTAAGAACCACAAATGTGTCTCCCTCCCACCCTGGAGGTGGTGACGTCATCACATCTGGGCACACTAAGCTCTTGCCTCTTCCACATGTAGCCTCTGGCACATCTGGGGAAGGAGAGCAGGTGGGGATCCCTGGCCAAGTGACCCACATACATGCCTTTGGTGAATTCCCTCTCAAAGCCTAACCACAAAGGATTCTGGGAACCCACAGTTGTCAAATTGCCACTCTGCTTCTGTCACAATATTCTTTAAGCTTTTATTTAATTTTTGTTTTTACAAAGGGAAGGTTAGCAGCAAGTCTGAAAGACAGGAAGTGACTCAGCAGCCCGGGAGTCAAGTGTGGGTAGTGAGAGGTGAACTATAGGTCTGAAAAGGTTTCCCTAAGGGGAAGGGAGCAGGGTGGGATGTCAGAAATGACAGTGATGTCAGCTCCAGGATTACTCCTCCGCTGTCCCGCTGTCCCGAAGTAGGCATCTCAGATCTGCACTGGGACACAGAAGCTCCTTGTGCAGCCTAAGGGAAAGAGCACAAATGCCTGAAGTGGCTTCACAGGCAGCCTCTGGCGAAAAGCCTTTGGGAAAGAAGTCATCATGCTTCTAAAATTAAAAAAAAAAAAAAAACAATTTTTTAAAAATCTACAATGTGATAAACCTAAGAGTGTGTGTGCTCTTGTTCATTTCAAATATTCCAAATGTACCATTATGGAATACATAATTAATAACATATAGCTTAGAATGTACATAGAAACCGCAGTTGACAAAGACATCTGAAACGTCATATGCATTCCGGAAGTGGAGACAGGAAGATTGCAAGCTTGAGCTACAGTAGTGAGTTCAAGGCCAGCTTGGCCTGTACAACAAGCCTGTATTTCAAAAATACCAAAGTTAAATTAAACTTAAAAACAAGAGAACTCATGGACACTGACAGGCCTGCTTTATACCTTTGCGCCAAGGAGAAGGAGGTCTCTCAGAAACTCTATCTTGGCTGCATTTAATCAGCTGTGGAATGTGTTATATTTTTGGTTTTTCATTTGTCTTGTCTAGCCAGAGGCCCCTTTGTGTTCTCAGCAGGGAATTCTACCACCATACTACATCCCCAGCCCCAAGGAACATCTTCAATGTGTTTAAAATCTTCAAGGATGTATATGGAAAGATCTGGAATTTTCCAAGTGAAGATAATAAGCCATTGGCATTTCAGAATGACTCGTGAGCTACATCTTTATGGGTGACCAGTTCCATCTCCTTCTGAGGACACTGCTATTAAAGGGGGTCTGTGGGGCATACCCTACTTTATACTTGAGGCTCCTTGAGGGTTTTGCCTTGTCAGACCCTGCACACTCCAGTCCATTCCTCTCCAGACAGAATCTTCCTTCTTGTGGCTCTGATGCAAATTCTTGGTGTTTCTTTTTAATGTGAATGAAAACAATGGGGAGAGGAAGTGTGGAGGATTGGAATCTCGGCTCAGGCCCCACAGGTCGCTGGGGACCAGTGAGGCTCCTTTCTGCTCTCAGTGGCCGGAAGTGGGAGAGAGGGTGATCCTCTGTTCCCAGCTCTGAGTCTGTCTGCACCTCCATGCCGGAAGCTTCCTCAATCTTCCCGAAAACATTAGTTAAGCCCCTTTGGGGTACTTAGCACTGGGCTGACGCAGGGCCTGGTGGCTGTGAAGGGAGCAGGAAAGTGGAGTAAAGGAAAAAGTCTAGTGCTGTGGTAAGTGTGCGTGGGAGGGACCCGGGACACTGAGGGAGGGAAGTGTGAACAACGTTGGGTGGCAGGAGAGGGAGACAGCACAAACAGCTGAGAACTAAAGATGAAGAGGAGGGGAAATGAGTGAGAATTAGCTGGCCTGATGAAGTAGGACAAGGTCATCCTGGAAGAAAAATGACATCCAGGATATGGTGGGGCTGGGGGTGGGGCAGTTCAGAGAACCCCTGGTTCTTTGGTACCCCTAGTATGCAAGTCTAGGAAGTGGGAGGTACAGGGTGACCTCCCACTGAGACCTGTGCCTAGGGATCCCATGATGTCCTGAGGTGTGTGCCTTTTCACTGTGGAGAGATTGGAGAACCATGGATACCATCTGTAGTCATCTCCTTGCTAAGGACGGCTGCATTCTTGAGTGAAATGCACATGAGGCGTCCTGCTGTTTCATGGAGTGTGTCCGAGATTGTCCTTGTTTGTTTGCAAGCCAGCATTTTTTTAATGGCTGAGCAGAGAACCTGCCTTTTCCTGTGATTTTAAGCTTAGCTAAGCTCTGCTCCTCCACTAACCCTTGGCCACCTGTCTCTTGCTTCTTTAGACCCGAGCCTTTGGGTTCCACTATGGCATCAGAACGCATGTGGGACACAGAGGGGCAGTTATAAAATAATAATAATAATAATAATAATAATAAATAGATCTCTCTAAGTGAGATTTTTTTTTTTTTCTTTTAAGTTGCATATGAGCTTCTTCAGGCCAGGAGTCTTGAGAAAATGCAGACTCATACATCTCCCTGGAGCATCGTTTCCTCACACTTAAGAGCTTTTTGTAGTTAAAAAAAAAGTATGTGCATATTACATTCTAACTACGTATAGGAAAATGCAAATTTCATTAGGGCCGCCTTTTCTCTCTGCAGTTCAGGTATATCTGTGGGAAAAGGAAAAAAACACAAGATTCATTTCAAGGAAGAATAATGGCTTCAGAGTATTTATTTATTTATTTATTTATTTATTTATTATGTGCTTTATTATGTATTTTGACTGCATGTCTGTCTGTCTGTCTGTCTGTGTCTGTCCAGTGTCTGGAACTGGAGTCACATACAGTCGTGATCTGTCATGTGGGTGTTGGGAATTGAACCTGGGTCCTTTGGAAGAGCAACCAATGTTCTTAATCATTGAGCCATCTCTCCAGCCCAGGCTTCAAGTTTTTAAATGAATGTCTATATAGAAAATCTCATTCTGTTCAACAATTGTTAAAACAAAACAAAGTCAAAATCCCTGTGTCCAAGACAGGCTTGCAGGGTGAACTAACTGCCCATCCTGTCCTGTGCTCCTCACACCCTCGGGGACTCTGATAAGTACACATAATGGAAGCCGGGCGTGGTGGCGCACGCCTTTAATCCCAGCACTTGGGAGGCAGAGGCAGGTGGATCGCTGTGAGTTCGAGGCCAGCCTGGTCTACAAAGCGGGTCCAGGACAGCCAAGGCTACACAGAGAAACCCTGTCTCGAGAAACAAAAAAAAAAAGTACACATAATGGGATGTAGGTTTTGCAGATGAGGAAACTGAGGCTGTGGGTTGCAGAGCCCTTTGTTTGGGGAACCCTAGAGTGCAACCACCTTATTCTCATGGTGGCTTTTTTTTCCTCATGGTGGTTTGTTGTTGTTGTTTTGTTTTGTTTTGTTTTTTCCTCATGGTGGTTTTTGGTTGTCTGGTCATTGTCTGGAATATCTACTTGTTCTTCTTCCCCCTCTCTCTGTTCTTATTTTATTTAGTTAAGACACTCTGTCCTTTCTCCTGGCTTGTAGAGATTAACAAAAGTCACCTACATCATTGTCATCATCATCATCATCATCATCTTCAGCCATGCCATGGCTTTTTCTCTGTTATTGACAAGAGCCACAAGTATCACAAGCCTATATTGAGCCCCTACTGTCACCATATGCACTGTGCTCACAGCTTCAGCCTATAAAGAGATGGAAGTCCTGGTCACAGAAAACAGATCACGTGGTAATTCAAGATGGCCATGGGTCGTAGTGCAGGAGTAGACACCTTGTTAGACAGTTCCAAGAACACTCCTTCGAAGTAGTGTCTAGTGAGCTGCGCCTTTGACAAAGGAAGTCTTTCTTTAAGCAGAATAGAACAAAGGGTGCTCCAGGTCAGTGCACCCTAAAACATTACCCACTTTCTCCCTCTTCCTGAGAATCCAAATAGTTATAGTTGAGCAGGGTTCAGGCATTGCTGTCATTAATAGTATTCCATGTCCCCTCTCCATCATGGCTGATGGCCTCTGGATGCACATGAGGCAGCCAAGTTAGTTGTGGCTCCTCGGGGGATATCCAGGGAGTTCTGGCATGTCCGTACTGAACTGAGCCTCGGATCTTTGAGCCAAAAATGAGGAGGAGTCCTGATCTTTGGCTCACCACCAGAACTAGCCTCATTCTCCTAGGACCAAGCTCTGAGCCACAGCTGTCTCCTCAGCACTCTTCCAAAGCCACATCTGGAAGGCCTCTAAACTGCATGTCATTGATTCGTTATTGATTAAGCCTGGGGTCTGGCATTCTGCCCAGCATCAGCCCAGAGACAGGTGCATCACGTTTCTCTAATGGGGTGAAACAGAAAGCTGTGGCTCCCAGCATGTGTCCCCCAGCCTCCCTGAATCAAACCAGGAAAGGGAAAACAAAGGAGATTTTCCAGGGAGAAGAAGGTTCCATGGCAGAGTCCTTTGGCAGAATACATGTACAAAGCACTCTGGACCCTGCAGAACAAGGAAAACCTTCCTAGCTGCTCCTCGGTTCAACACCTACGGAACACAGGCCAAGTTCCGTGTGCTCTGCCAGGCATCGTGGTGCCAGAGTGAGCACGGTCCTCCAAGAGCTGTGGTCAGATGGAAGAGGCAGATGTGCTCTGTAGAAGAGACCAGGGTAACCTGGGATTTCAGTGTCTCACTGAATCATAGTAGACGATAAATGATAGCAAGTCAGGAAGGGAAGACACGGGACTGTGACAGATGGAAAGATAGAGGAAACAGCTGGAACTAAGTGTCGGGTGGGAACCACAGCCTGGGCTGGGGAGCACTGGGCAGTGCTGGCCATATGGATGTGAGCCGTGGCTGGCAGCGGCCAGGCCAGGGAGGCTTAGGTAGCCAGACTGCTGAGCTGGTGACAGAGGATTCTACTGCAGTAGTAGTGGGTCCAGGGCCTAAACCGGGTGGGGGGGGAGGGGGATGGTGTTAAAAAGGAGAAGAGAAGGGGTTTAGGAAATATCTCATTGCCACATTTCGCGGGTTCCGAGATTGTCTTGTAAATTTGAAGAATTAAGGAAGAAGGAGAGTCTAAGGAGACCCCAAGATATTTGACTGATAGAATGCCGTAGGACTTACTCATTTATTTCACTAGATTCTTCTCTCATAGCCAAGTGTTACCTAAGGCACAAAGGCAAGATGTGTGTTAGCTAGACTTCTGTGGCTGTGACAGACACAAGGAAGAAGGGGTTATTTTGGCTCAGGGTTCCAGCAGTTTCCCTACCATGATAGGGTGGCCATGATGGAGAAAGGGAGTGAAGGCTTTTCTTATGCCATCTGCTGCCCCCACCCTCACCCCCTTCCCACACTCACCCCTCCCCACCCTCACCCCCTCCCCACTGCACCCCCTCCCCACACTCCTCCCCATCCCCACCCCTACCCTCACCCCCTCCCCACCGCCCCACCCCTACCAGGAGCCTACAGGATGGTGCTGCCCCTGTAGGTCAATCTTCTCCACTTAGGGCATCCTCTCTGGAAGCTCCCCCACAGACACACCTGGAGGTGCACCCACCTAATCTCTGAGGTACTTTTCATCCAATCAAGATGGCAATTAAGACTAATGGTGTTAGCATATGACCAGCAGTGTCAGATGATGTAGGATGGAATAGGAAGGGGAAGGGGAGGGGAAAGAAGAGAGGGGGAGGGGTGAGTTTGGCTACATAAAGGGTAGATATTACCTGTGAAATGTCGTGTCATTCTATGTGTGTGTAGATGTAAGTATGCACCTGTTCACAACTATTTGAATTATACGTCATTCATCTTACAACAAAGATTATGGTCGAACATTTGAAAGTCCTACAGTGTTGTTTTCTATCATTGTGACTCAAAGATGAGTGATTTTCAAGTAGGACTATCTCCCTCATGGCCTTGATTACCTTAAAAAGGGACACCAATTCTTTATAAGAGTAAAGTGAGGCAGCATTTTCTTTCCTCTCTCTTCCTTCCTTCCTTTATTTTTTATTTATTTACTTACTTTTTGACACCACCTTACACTGTAGCCCAAACTGGTCTAGAATTCACTATGTAGAGGAGGCTGACATCAGACTCTCAGCAATCCTCCTGCCTTCGCTACCTCTGGGGTACTGGGATTACAGGCATGACCTGCGTCGCTGCCTTCTGTCTTTTCTTACAGCTGATCTTCTGACACCAAACCTTGCAGTTTTGTGTGTGCTTGGAATTCCCAAGGGTTGGATCCAGTGTGTGTTGGGGGGGGGCAGGGTGAGGGGTGGTGGTACAAGGGATCGAGCCATCAGGAATAATTGTTCCAGTCAGGGGACAGGGGCAACACCCAGATGTGCAGGGACAGTGCTGCCCACAGTTATCACAGACAGTTCCCCACAGGCACACTCACAACTAGAAGTGATGCTTTCTTCTTTTGCAGTCTTATTTGGTTTTATATAGTATGTGTGGCTGTTCTGCCTGCGTGTATGTATGTGTACCATGTGTTCAAGGTCAGAAGAGGACATCAGATATCCCAGAGCTGGAATTAAGGATGGCTGCAAGCTGATGTATGGGTGCTTGGAACTAGACCCAAGTCCTCTGCAGGAACAGGTGCTCTTTTTTTTTTTTAAGATTTATTTATTTATTTAATGTATATGGATTATATCTACACACCAGAAAACAGCATCAGATAGTTGTGAGTTACCATGTGGTTGCTGGGAATTGAACTCAGGTCCTTCAGAAGAGCAGTGAGTGCTCTTAGCCACTGAGCCATCTCTCCAGCCCCGGAACAGGTGCTCTTAACTGCTCAGTCTTCTCTCCAGCCCTATGATACCTTCTTTTAATAGAGGGGTTTCCCAGTTCCAGGGCACTTTATCATGCATTCTTCTCCCACCGGCACACACCTGTGAGACTGGGGGAACTTGAGATTCTGAGAGATGTATCTTTGAATTTGTTGGCTTCCCAGATCCGCGGTTTGTTTTTAATAGAGCACATGGGCCTTCTGGCAACATGCACGGAATATAAACCGTTTACAAGACCTTCACCTCGGAACTAGAGATGTGGACTAGCGAGATGGCTCAGGGTATGCGGGGCGTGCCAAGCCTGAGAACCCAAGTTCTGTCCATGGGACCTGGGAGGTGGAAGGCGAGAACTGACTCTCTCAAATTGTCCTTTGACTTCCACGCATGCACTGTGGTGAGCACCATGATGTGTGTGCACACACATGCATGCACACATGCACAATACAAAATAGACAAATGTTTAAAAAGCTGGTTTTTTTTTTAAAGGAATT
>OU015754.1:462666-490433 GCA_907169655.1 Acomys percivali
AGAAAGAAAGAAAGAAAGAAAGAAAGAAAGAAAGAAAGAAAGAAAGAGAAAGGAAGAAAACTTGAGCAGGATGAAGCTAAATACATCCTCTCTTTTTGTTTGTTTTCACCTCCCTGGAAAGCAATAACATTAACTTTGCATCAAAATGAACTCATCTTGTCTATTGAGATGTTTCTGATGGTCTTTTAAAAAATTTGCTAATTTCAAGAAAATGGGTCATACTGTGTGTTTGAATTTGTTATATGACTTGTGGAGGTTATAATCTACCAAAGGTCACGTGTTCATTTTTAAAAGATGTAGATTTTGCCTTTACTCAGTCTTGTTGGCTGGCTTTTTCTTTTCTTTAAAAGCAAACCTTGACACTTGATCAGTCAAGAAATACCAGTTTCGGGCTGGAGAGATGCCTCAGAGATTAAAAGTACTGTCTGCTCTTGTAGAGATTCTGAGCTCAATTCCCAGCAACCACATGGGGGCTCACAACTATCTATACTGGGATCCGATGCCCTCTTCTGGTAGGCAGGTAGAATGTTGTATACATAATAAATTTTAAAAAAAAAAAAAAAAAGAAAGAAAGAAAGACAGAAAGAAATACCAGTTTCATACCTAAAGTGAGATTTGTCCTTGAAACGGTGTAAATTGCATAGGAGGTCAAAGGTAAGGGAGCAACTGTTACATAAGCTACCTGCTGTGTTAATACCTATGACTTCCAATAGGAAGACATGGAAACATGTCTTAACCCTTGACCTTGACTTGTGTTACCTTTAAGACATCCCCATGGCATCATTGAAGCAGAGCACTGCTGCATGGATAAACTTCCACTTGGCATTTCCTTTGTGAGTCTGCTGAGACTCAGAACCATATGAGATGTATCTTAGTCCAGAAGGTAAAATACCATGGGAAATGTCAAACCAGAAAGGATCTCCGCAATTCGTTCATTAGGATGCACATGTTGTTGTTGTTGCTGCTGCTGCTGCTGTTGTTGGCGTCGGCGTCGGCGTTGTTGTTTTACTTAGAAAGAAAGCCCCAGGAGAAATGAATTTACTTTAAACTCAGCAGTGTGGAAACCTTGGAGGAGGAAGAAGAGGCGGAAGAAGAAGAGGAAGAGGGAAGTGTTAGGTCCTAGGGGCCTAGGGGCGGGCCTTCCCCTCTCCCAGAGATTGACTATGTAAACCACTCATTTTGGTTCCAGGGCCCCGTCTTTCCCCATCTCCCTACACACCCCCTCCCAGTGCGCGCTACCCCATCCCTTCCCTGTCCCATGCCGCTTCCAGGAACCCTGCATTGAAATATTATAGCGTCATCTCCAGTTAGCTCCTTCTGCTTAGTTAATCATCCAGGAAGCCTTAAAATAATGCAGCAGGGGTATTATTTAGCCACCTAGAATGTTTGATTTTTGGGATTTTGTTTGTTTGTTTGTTTGTTTTGAGACAGGGTTTCTCCGTGTAGCCTTGGCTGTCCTGGACTCACTTTGTCAACCAGGATGGCCTCGAACTCACAGCAATCGGCCTGCCTCTTGCTGGCATTAAAGGCATGTGCCACCATGCCCAGCCCCACCTAGAATGCTTGAAAGGATATCTGTTGGCATTGTCAACTGAAATAAGGATTTATTAGGAGATTATATAGCGGCCGACAAGATGGCTCAGCTGGTAAAAGTGCTTGTTGCTAGAGCCAGAGAGCCTGCGTTGGATCCCCAAAACTCACGGTGGAAGGAAAGGACCAGCTCCTGAAAGCTGTCTTCACACACACACACACACACACACACACACACACACACACACACACTAAAATAATTGTTTAAGGAGCTAGAGATATGCTCAGTGGTTAAGAACTCTTACTGCTTTTTCCGGAGGACCTGAGCTCAGTCCTCAGCACCTGCATTCGGCCATTCACAGCCCTCTGCAGCCCAAGCTCCAGGGGATCTGGCACCCCCTTCTGGCCTCTATGTGCACATGCACCCTTGTGCACATTCACACACACAATTAAAATTAAATAACTATTTATAATTAATAAATAAGTAGTATACTTAGCCCACATATATGTACACTTTTTTAAAAAAGTTTTTGTGTGTATGTGTGACATGACTTCTCTGTGTAGCCCTGGCTGTCCTGTAATCACTCTGTAGACCAGGCTGGCCTTGAACTCACAGCGATCCACCTGCCTTTGCCTCAGGAGTGCTGGGATTAAAGGCATGCACCACAACCACCAGGCAGTATGTACACTTTTTTTTAGATCTTTTTTTCCCCCAGAGCTGAGGACTGAACCCAGGGCCTTGCACTTGCTAGGCAAGCGCTCTACCACTGAGCTAAATACCCAACCCCAATATGTACACTTTTTATAATAAAATGATAAGTAACTGCATGCTAATTAAACATGTTCATCTCTAAGGGCATTTTCTTTTCTTTCTTTCTTTTTTTTTATTTTGTTTTTTGTTTGTTTTGTTGTTGTTTATTTCTTGAGACAGAGTTTCTCTGTGTAACAGCCCTGGCTGTCCTGGACTCGCTTTGTAGACCACACTGGCCTCTATCTAAGGGCATTTTCTATTTCATTATTTTCCTTTCATTTTCCCCTTTTGTTTATCTTTTTACTTATAAAGAGAAAGTTTATCTTTTCTAGTTCCATCCATTTGCCTGCAAATTTCAAGATTTCCTTATTTTTAATAGCTGAGTAGTGTTCCATTGTGTAAATGTACCACACTTGTATTAACTATTCTTCAGTTGAAGGACATCTAGGTTGTTTCCAAATGAGGGAGAAGGCTACAATTGGGATGTAAAGTAAACAAATGAAAAAGAAAAGGGAAAAGAACAAATACTGATAATAATGTGAAGAATTTGGAACCACCATACGTGGCTGCTATGGAAACCTGGCTCTGTATTAAAATGTTCTATCTGCATAGGGGGGAGAGAGAGAGAGAGAGAGAGAGAGAGAGAGAGAGAGAGAGAGAGAGAGAGAGGGAGAGGGAGAGGGAGAGGGAGAGGGAGAGGGAGAGAGAGAGAGAATATTGAAATTGTCTTTGCCCGCCCCCCATCATCATCCTGGATTGGTTGCAGGGTGCTCCACCCTTCAGACACCAAGATCTTGAAAGCCTCTCACTTACTGACAATAGTGTCTTTACACGCATCCTATGAACAGCTTCCTGTCTGTTCTGGAGTCTCTAAATGTCTTCCACCAAATACCTCCAACGATAGAAATGCTGTGGAAATAGTTGTTTTAGTGTGTTGCTTATGGGGCAACGACAAGGGAAGGTGTCTGCACTGTTCAGCTCAGGCCTGTTTTCCTTATCAAAGTCAATGGAGTTCATGCAGGCAGAATACAGAAGATACAGAGAGCCATCTGTACTTTTATTTGATGTTTAAAGGAAACATTGTATCTTTACAAGAAAGTGTTCTTTACATCATGGCCCTCTTTGAGGTGGTATGTCTTACCATGCTTTCTAAGCACAGCTGAAAACCAGTGTTGTCCCTGGCTCTGCATCCCTCCTGGGCGTCCTCACAGCTCTGCCAGCTCATGCAGTTGTCAGGCTTAGTGTCACGCTGAAATCAGCATCTCCAGGTCTTGTGATTGTGTCCCCTCCCTGTTAGCTGGTGCTGCGGTGGTGAGCAGAGCATTGTGGTGAGCAGAGCATTGGTAACATTTTGAATTGTTGAATTGGTTTGTATTCATAATACTTCAGCCATGGTTTGAGTGTCCATGGACGCATCCCTATTTGTCCTGCGGCTGGAATATGCTACCCTTCTATTAATTCCATTTAAGGAGGAATAAAAAGTTACTTTGCTACCTCTTCAATTCTGTTCTTATGAAAGCTACCCTTTTTAGATTTTATTATTTGTATTCCAAATATGTATGAATGTTTGCCCCCCACCCCTCCGTGCATGTGTGTGTGTGTGTGTGTGTGTGTGTGTGTGTGTGTGTGCGCGCGCGCGTGCGCGCGCACGTACAGTACCCAAAACAGGCCAAAAGAGAGTTCAGGGTCCCCTGGAACTATAGTTCTAGATGGTTCTGAGTAGAGATGTGGGTTTTGGGAACCAGCCAGTGCTTTCAACTGCTGGGCCACCTTTCCAGCCCTAGAAAGCTATCCTTTGTATTTGAATATAGTCAGTATTTGGACAAGCATGTTAGGCAAAGCTCCTGTCATAGTGACAACACAAATAACGGGATATGCCCCTGAAAGTAGGTGTGGCGCTTCATTTCATCCGTGTCGTATGAGGTATGTGTGTGGGCAAACCTCTGATTAGGAGTATTTCTGTACATACATGACCCATGTGTCTGTTGTTTCCTATGTTGTTCCTAAGACTTTGGAACAAGTGACAAAAGCCACAAGAATCCTTTATAATTCTGAGTTACATGACACTCAAGCTGAACTAAATAAGGGTTTAAGAAGCTTAAAAGCACACTTATGTTTTATTTAATTACTACCTATAGATTATATTTATCATGCATTTGTGGAGTATCTGAATTGTCTTTGGCTTTTTGAATTTTAATTACTACATGAAAGAGTGTTTTGTTATGACCTTTTTATACTTATACGTCATTATGTTTGGTACAAAGTCACCCCCCAACCACTTTTACTGCTTTTCCCTATTTGCTGGTCCCCTTCTCCCTCACAAATGATCTTCTGTTTAAATGTTACATATATTCACCTACATACACTCGTTTACTTAAATCTAGAATTCTCTTATAAGAGAAACATTGTCAACTGACTTAGTATCAGTGTGTCATGTACTTAGACCGTAGCCCAGTACTGTGTTTGTGTGCCTGGTGTAGAAGACAGTTGGGTCTTAGTCACTGCTGTGAAAGGACACCACGAGCAGGTCAACTCTTACATTTAGTTGGAAGCATTTAGTTGGAGACTTGCTCGAAGTTTCATAGGGTCAGTCTATTACCATTATGGCAGGAGCATGGTGGCACACGTGGCTCTGGAGCAGTAGCTAGGAGCTACTTCCTGGTCTGTAAGCAGTAGGGGAGGGACAGAGGGAGGGAGGGAGGGAGAGAGAGAGAGAGAGAGAGAGAGAGAAGCCAAGCCAAGCCTGTCATGGACTTTTGAAACCTCAAAGCTCACCTCTAGTTTCACACTTCCTCCAACAAGGCCATACCTCCTAATTCTTGTAATCCTTTTAAACAGTTCTGGTACTAAGCCTCCAAATATATTAGCATGTGGGAGCCATTCTTACTCAGGTTACCAAAGGTTCCGCTGGCCCAATCCATATCTACCTCTTCAGTTAAAGCTTGGGCTCCTCCACCCCAAGTCAGGTCAGTCTATTTCAACTATCTGAATTTATTTATAAATTCCAACCGGATGTAGTGGCACACGCCTTTAATCCCAGCAGAAGCAGGCAGATCTCTGTGAGTTCCAGGCCAGCCTAGTCTATAGAGCAAGTTCCAGGACAGCCAGGGCTACACACAGAGAAACCCTTCTTGAAAAAACCAAAAAGAAAAAAAATTTCCTTCTGCAAGGATTGTTAATAAATGCCACATACACACACAAACACACCCAAAAAAAATCCCAGTACTTAGCACATTTTTTCACTTGATAGTCTCCTTTTCCTAGAAGGGCACAAAGAGAAATGATTCAGCAGTTGGAAACAATGAGAACTTAATTTCTCGAGTCCTATTCTTATGCTCTGGGATGAGTGGTGTGTGTTTAGAAAATCATCCACAAGCCAGGCGGTGGTGGCGCACGCCTTTAATCCCAGCACTCGGGAGGCAGAGGCAGGCAGATCTCTGTGAGTTTGAGGCCAGCCTGATCTACAAAAAGAGTCCAGGACAGCCAAGGCTACACAGAAAAACCCTGTCTTGAAAAACCAAAAAAAAAAGAAAAAAGAAAAAGAAAAAAGAAAATCATCCACGAAGCCAGTGCCACCCTCAGTCAGCAGCCAGAGGGAAAGGCTTCCTAAAACCTGCCAAAGGCACACTGTAACACCTCCAGGAAATAGTCTATTTACAGCCTAAACCTATTTTAAAGAATAAAGGAAGCACTTACACACAACAGCAAGCTCTCACACAGGTCACAACAGTTATTCCTGAGGTGTACAAACATTTCCTTGGGGTTCAATGAAACGAAAACTGGTTTTATTTGATCCAGGTGTTGCAGTTGGATAGCAAGACCGTCACGAGTCTCAAGGCAGGAGCCAAGCCCCTGGCCGAGTCGTATTATGCCGTGCCAACCTATGAGGAGTGAAAACGTACAGAAAGCATGGGGGAGGTGTGGCACTGCTTTTTTTACCCTCAGGGCAAGGTTTTCACTGATATTATGGAAGTCTCTGGTGTCCTTGGAGTCACAGAGCTGTGGAAGAGTTGAGCTGAGCTGGTCAGAGGGTAGGTAACCTCTTCCAAGTACAAACATCCAGATACATCCTGAAGATATATATTGCTAAAAGAGAAGTTTGAGTCCCTAAGAACATTCATACTTCTTAATATTTAAAAATGAGCTTTAAGGCCTGGAGAGATGCCTCAGCAGCTAAGACACCATCTTTTCTCCCAGAGGACCCAGGTTCCGTTCCCAGCACCCACATGTCACCTCACAACCATTTGTATCTCTTGCTCCAGGGGATCTGGCACCCTCTTCTGACCTCCGGAGGCACCTGCACATGAAAGCACATACACATAGAGAGACATACACTTACACATAAATAAAAACCAACATTTTAAAAACGCTTTTGAGAGCAATGTAGAATGGAATAGTGCCTCTTGGGAAGCAAGAAACCGACAACCTGGCAGCCTACACACCTTGCAGGGAGGACTTCAGAGCCCCTCCAATGTAGAGTTTAGACCTCCTCCTGCTGAGGAGCCAACATCAAGTCAACTCCTGCAGGTTCTTCTTTGCCTTTCTAGAAAAAGATAGGACTAGAGGGAGAGACTGTACTAGTTCCAAAAAGCACTGCCAGAGCCTGTCACATGGTGGGTCAAGGCACTTTAGCCGACACCTGAAAATTCTAGCCTTTGGAATCGAATCAGCTGTTGTCTCCCTACCTTGATTTCATTTGCCTAACTGGCTCCATCTTGAGAATTTAGCGGTAAGCAGTATGTCCGTGACTTCAAAGGGCTAAGGATGTTCACACGCTTGTGGACGCATACAACCTTCCTGGGAAATACCGCCTGATGGGAACAGGCTGTCCCAAACCAAAGAGGAGACTGAGGCTCTCTCCTCCCTAATGGAAAACGGGAGTCGACACAGTCCGTTCAGAGTTACTTGGCTGGACGAGCATGTCGCTTTTTCTTTTGGTACTGACTGTGGGAGAGATTGTACGTTTTTATCTCACTAAATACTGTTAGGATTATTTATGGTGGAGAGTGGCATTTATATCCCTGAAGCTCTCTTGTTCTCTTGGAACCAGACGTTGTTTTTTGTTTTTGTTTTTGTTTTTTTTGTGGTACAAATGGGACCTTGTACGTTCCCCGGGTGCAGTAGGCAAGGATGCAGATTTTGCAGAAAAAATTATCGCAGCTATATTCATTTCTGTGCCATACCAACAGACACACAGGTTTCCAGCTGAGATAATGGCTCGTCGTGTTTTCTGTGTGCTTGGCGTAGGGAATGACAGCCAGCGGCTGAAATTAGCTCACGGGGGGGACAGTGCTGCTTCAGCAAGTCTCTGAGACCACAGTGGGACAAAACAGCGGAAGTCTTAGTCCTCGCTCTGTTCCATGCCCATGGCTGATTTGCTGTGACCCCTCTGTCGTCATTCTGAGACCTAGACTGAAGTGTCAACT
Source organism: Acomys percivali (assembly GCA_907169655.1). Taxonomy (NCBI): domain Eukaryota; kingdom Metazoa; phylum Chordata; class Mammalia; order Rodentia; family Muridae; genus Acomys; species Acomys percivali. The sequence continues at coordinate 470,374 of OU015754.1, forward strand.
CTACCTGGGACATGCTGACTCATAGTACAGGGACAAGAAAGAGAAAGCTGGCAGGGCAAAGTGACAACCCCTAAGTGTTTCTGTTTTAAATTAGCATACATTACTTCTGCTTACCTCTGACTGGGTGAAGTGGGTCTTATGGTCACACTACCATCAGAGAGCCACATGGCTGCTGGAAAAGGGTAGGAGCCATTGGAAGCATAAAAGGAAAAACTAGTGTGTGGGTATATGCTTTAATTATTATATATTTGATTATTTAAAAAAATAATGCAATAAGTGTCTGTAAATACTTAATTAGTAAGTTTATGTATCTTATAGATATCGTTGCTATATGCTGTGTGTCATATACACATACATGTGATCTTTCCCAACTTCAATGAAAAAGAATAATTTAAAACAGCTCTCTAGGTAACTAGGAATAAACCTATTTCTTAAAATATACTTACCCCCTGCTACTCTAATAGAATTTATTTTAGTGACTAGATTTGCTACTATTCCAACTTGTAGATGATATTTCAAAGGCCAACATTAAGATGAAGGTGCTCAGCTAGGTGCGATGGCACACACCTTCTTTTGGGAGGCAGAGGCAGGTAGATCTCTGTGTGTTTGAGGCCAACCTGGTCTATGAAATGAGTTTCAGGACAGCCAGGGTGACACACAGAGAAAGCTTGTATTGAAAAACAGAAACAAAAGAAAGGATGAAGAGCCTAGAGAGACAGATCCAAGGTTAAAGGAGCCGGCTACTCCTCAGAGAACCTGGGTTCAGTTCCTAGCACCCTTATGGTGCCTCACAACTATGTGTAACTCCAGCCGCAGGAGATCCTATGCGCGCGCGAACACACACACACACACACACACACACACACATACACACACACACCCTCGGCTTCTGTAAAAACTGCATTCACAAGAGCATGCCCACACACAAACATAGACATAAAACAAATCTTTTTCTTTTCTTTTCTTTTCTTTTCTTTTCTTTTCTTTTTTTAATGAGACAAGGTTTCTCTGTGTAGCCTTGACTATCCTGGACTCACTTTGTAGACCAGGCTGGCCTTGAACTCACAGTGATCTACCTGCCTCTGCCTCCCGAGTGCTGGGATTAAAGGCGTGCGCCGCCACCACCTGGCAATAAAATAAATCTTTAAAAAAGAAGAATTGGTGGTGGAACATTATGTCAGCATGTGACTCTGGCCTTGGAGAAAGGAATACGCATGCCCAGAGCCACGTACCTGTACCTCTGTTTTGATAGAATGGAATTAGGTGCCACAGCATGGTATGTGTGAACTCCTAGGTTTTGCCTTCCTATGGTCACATCCCTGCTGGCAGCAGTGTGTTTGTTAGCAACAAGGAAAGAGTTGCTTGAAACCGTGGCGAGATAAAGCAGGTGCTTATAAATTGACTCGATGTTTTTGAAAAACATTAAGTAATGATTGGTAATCTTAAATTTGCCCTAAATGACCTGTGTTTTAGCTCCCTGTCCTTAATAAATACCATGTAAAGAAAATGTTATACAGAAAAAGCATACTTGGGGTGTGTGTGTGTGTGTGTGTGTGTGTGTGTGTGTGTGTGTGTGTGTGTGTAAGAATTATTCAGGTATTGAAAACATCAAAACAAACTTAATACAGATTCACAAGGGTGCAGGAAAGGATCCTGACTTCAGGCGAAACTGAAGGTGGAGAAAACCAGACCATGTTCCGCACACCTGTAATTTAGGTTATAATGGCCTCCTAGGAGAAGGAACCGGGGGAAGAGTACACTCTGGGTAATCTTAATGAGCACGTTATTCACGGCCATTTGAAGATGAGGTGGAAAGCCTGGCATAAATTTGAACAGAATCCACCTAGTATCTGGCCGAAGAAATACACATTTAATAAGCAGGGCCTTCACTTGAGAAGCTCTCTCTAAAGGCAAAGGTGTCATCTGCCTTAAGTAGTCCGTTACTCATGAAGCTAACTCATTACCCAAACCATGAGCCTGTTGAAGTCTTAACACCTTCCAGATACTATAATCCTGGTCACTGCTTCCAAGGAGGCATCTTGCAACTGAGTTAGCCTTCACTGCTAGTAAGATCTTTAGGAAGAAGACACAGTATACTGGCCGGTTCGATGTGGAGTTAGGAGCGAAGCCAGCATTCCCCGAGCCCCCTTTCCTGTATCACTACTGTTGAATGGTTTCATGACCATTGAGGAAATGTCTGCTTCAAACTGTAGCCAGCTTGTCAGTGAGGTTTGCAGGAGATTTGTAAGGACAATGGTAGTGAATACACCAGTACTAAAACTGCAGTACTAAAGGGCCCTGGCTCCTTCTAGGCAGCCAGATTTCTGATCATTCATTCTAATATGGCCATTTAGAAAGGCTCCTTAAGGCCTCTCTGGATTAGCTCCGGACGACTGTAAGCTATGCGGAGCATGCCATGAAGCCACTCAGCTAGACATTTGTGCTTTGATGGGAGCACCAGTTGAAAACTACATTTAATCTTTAACTTCAAATATCACATATTTAAGAAATCATTTCCCAACAAAATTTATAAATTACATTATTATATGGGAACATACTCACAGTGCATAATTATATTTGTGAGCAGCAAAGCTAAGATACTATGATGTCACCAGTCAGGCAGATAACCTACACTAATGATGTGTTGGGAAATGGAACAAGAGTTAACTTCACTTTTGGGCTTTCTTTGATAAATGTTTTACAATTGAACATGTACAATTATTAAGAAACGTGACACTATTTTGTGTAAAAAAAAATATATCATTAGTCAGGGTTTGTCTCTACTGTGCCTTGATTCTCATACCCCTAAGAACATCCAGCCTGAGACAGCCCCCCCTCCCACAGGCCTCCATCCCCCCACCCTCACTAGGTCCGTCCCTGAACAGATTCTCGGTCTCACACTGAGCAACTGGAACCTAGGGGAAGATAAGGCAACTGAGTCAAGGCCTGCAACTTTCTGTCAAGTGGAATCACAGATGGGTGGCATAGAGAGTACCCCAGCCAGACGCCTGCTGATCTCGGTGCGTGAGCCAGTCAGAAACATGCTTGCTTTTTGTACAGACCTGCCAGCCACTAAAGGAAACGCTGAAAAACAAGTTGCTTTCAGCCCCCAAATGCAGTTGATGTGAGATCATAGGGCTCCTTGGTCTGCACCTAGGGAGAGGAAGGGGGCTTTTTAGGGACACAGCAGTGGAGTGTGGCTTGGGAGACAGGGTGGTCACCCTCACTTACACCAACCAGTAGAGGCTCCCCACAGAAAGAGGTTGTGCTGGTAGAACTGGGTAGTGTCCCTAGCATCCAGGCCACACACGCTCTCTTTCCTTCACTTGGCAGACATCTCTGTTATCTGATGGAGATGCTTAGTGTGTACTGGGTTCACAGTATGCACAGGGTTTGGGGCCACCACCAAAACACCATTGCACAAAGTTATGTAAGTGATATAGACCCAAATGACATGATTATCACCTGGCCCGCTTACAAACTGATAGAGGAGGGGCTGGGAAGAGGGGGTCCCCTGGTAAAGCACTCACCACGCAAGATGCTCACCTGAGTTTTATCCCGGTGGCGGTGCAGAGTTCCCCAGGACTGGTAGCCAGGAGAGCTAACCCAATGTTCAGCTCTCGATTTAGTGACAGTTGCCTCAAGCAACAAGATGGACAACACTAAAGGAAGGTCAACCTGAGGCTGCCACGTTCTCATACTTGTGCATCTGCACACGTGTGCTCACTTGAACGTGTGCACACTCATGTAACACACACACACACACTTCTTCCTTAGTTTTGTAAAAGTTTTGTCATGATGTCCACCCAAGTGGACTGCATTCTCCCCAGCAGAGTACAATAATCCATTCAGCTTCTCTTCCCATGACTTCAGGTACTTGAAGTCTACCTCAGAAAACATTGAACAACCAAAATAACAGAAATAGTTCATGAGTTCTGGGAGCACAGAGGAACCTCACAGAGCCCCACAGTGCACACTGTACCTGTTTACCTACCTGATAGTCACTTGGAAGCCATCCTCAATTATCAAATCACAAGGCCTGGCATCTGTTGGGTTTAAACTACACACGGGGTCTCAGCATCTGTTGAGAGCTGGATTTACATCCCTGCAGGTAAAGGGGGGCATCTCTAGTCCAGTAATGTTGGTAGACGTCTCTGGGCCCTTTCTTCCAGCGGCATTCTTGGGTTCCACCCCACAGAGTCTTCAGTGAAGACTGCAGTGAATTGATACATTCCTAGAGCTGCTACAGGGGCAGGTGAGGGTTGCAAATGGGGAGCAACCAGAATCGTCAGAATGTGATTTTAATGGCCTTTAATGCTCTTGTATAATACAGTGATAGTTACCAAGATCGCATTAAAAAATAAATGTCCCTGCTTTCCTCATCAAGTGTCATTTAAATCCCATTAGACAGATCTTTGTGAAATGACACTGGCAATGTGACTCCCCTCTAATTTTCCTGTGTCTCGGCCGCTGCAAAGGCCCTGGGGAAACAGCTTTTGTCTGATCGGCATTAGATGGGACTATGGGTGAGCCAGGGACATCACGAGGCCCCTTGCCAAGTCAGCTCAACAAAGTGAAATGTAATGGCGGTAATTATACAAGATCGATTTGTCGCTGGTTGGCAAGTTTGTTTCGCTCTTCGACCGAGATGTCAAGACCCTAGGCCAGCCCTTTGGTCTCTTAATATTTGCTTTGCCTGTCGAGGTGCCTGATGCTTGCTGCACAGACATCTGTTGGTCTTCTAGATGAATCAATGCCTTTATCACTGCGTGATGATCTTTGTCTCTTGATAGACTTGATGGATGCTGAGTGGCATTTTCTAATTTATTTACTTCTTGCAATTTGTGATTTTAGCATGAAACCTAAAAACTTGTTATAGGAGGTTTTTACACGCTAGCTGACTTGAGTGCCTGAGGTAGACCATGCTGGGTAAGGTCTGATGATTTGTGTTTGTGTACAAATAGTGTTTCAACTCATCATCAGTGTTCCTCCTGGAAGATGACGTGGTCTGAGGGAGGCTTTACGCAATCTGCCCTGTCCTATAGCCTGACTGTAGTAGTTCTCAGTTCCAGCAGATTTTCTAACAGATCCCTGGCTCTCAAGTTTCCCCACATCTTGTCATCATTTTGTCCCAGGGGTGTAGTGTCCCATGTTTCCCTGAATTTCTCTCTGAGTTTTCCTCCAGCTGTAAGGCACCTGACTCGTAGATTTCTCCTTGTCTTCATTCCCTGGCTCTCTGGGACTTTTTCCACTTAAAACTGTTTTGATCATAGTGCGGACAAAAAAACAAGACAGAAAGATGCACAGACTGATGTGATGTGCTAGAAAGTGCAGGACTCTGTGATCCCTTCCCAGCTCGTACCTGAGCTTAAAGCGTGTCTGGAACTGTGTTTTCTCACCTCAGCCCTGCGTCATACCAAGGCAGCTGCAGATGCTCAGCCTGAAACGACCATGAGACCCATGCTGGTCAGAATTAGCAAAACCTCTTGACTCTGACAAAAGCCATCGCCAGGGTGGCAGCAAGCCAGGGATGCTGAGGGACCCTCAACCCCCGTGAAGTTTTGCTTTTGCACATGTTTAGTGGCTAAGATCCGGCCTTGGCTGGTTCTCTTAATACACAGTAAGTGGCTTAGCCGTGTCAAACATGCCGAGCTTTTACTGAGAGGGGGCCCAGTCTCAGACCTGTGGCCCATGCTAGTGCAGACGGTTTTTGTACGAAGGATTCAAGAACAGCCTTTACTAGCAGTTTTGACTACAGAGGAAAGCAAGCACCATCAACTGAGCGCCCAGCGCCTGCCTAGGAGAGCTTCAGTTGGGTCCTCTCTCTAGGCTTTTCCCTTCTATGTGGAAAAGCTGAACTTTTGACAGATGAACCTCTTTTCCCTAGGCTGATGTTTATATAGCAGCATGGTGGTTGTAAAATAATCCAGAATTCACAAGGTCAGAGAACGACCCTCAGGGAGGTGGCTGGGTGGGCTGCGGGGTACCCACCGCACAAATGGTCACCCAAAGGGCCTGCCAGCCTCGTGAGTGTGGCCCTCCCCATTCTGGCAGCTCTGTGAGGCTTGGATGTGATGTCCTTTTCTCTCTGCTCTCTGAGTTTGAAGTCATTCCAATATGCTTGACCAATGAATATCTTCATACAATGTATTGGGAATTAAAACCATCGGTGAGACTGGATTTTTGGAATGCCTCCGTTCGTGAGAAAATGGACTACCCTGTTGTGTTTTTTTATCCTGAGTGAAAGAGTAAAGCAAGGTCAAATAAATAATCCTAGGCTTGTCTTGGAAAGTTTTAAATGGCCCATTAAAATGGGGGTTATAATTATTATAAGTCTTTCTTCTCCTCCCTCCTCACTCAGTTCCTTGGTGCACACATCAGGTATTTTTCCCTGTGGGACACTTGGCCTTAGTGCTCTGCCCTCTGTGCTTGGTTATCATCCATGAACCATGGCTCCACAGAGATGATCTGAGCAGACATGGAGCAAGTGCTCGAGTGGCCTTTCCATTCTCTGTAGCCTCCCTTCTGGGTAGGCTGGCTTGCACAAGACTACGGGGGGGGGGGGGGGGGGGGGGAGGCTCTGCCGTGTCATGACTCAGAACCGGGCCATGTCTGTCAGACTCATGGTGCTCTTTTTCTTGCATCTTCCAGAAATCGAGGCAAAGGAAGCATGTGACTGGCTCCGAGCTGCCGGGTTCCCGCAGTATGCTCAGCTGTATGAAGGTATGTGGGCCTTTCCATCCATTCTTTTTTGTTTTGTTTTGTTTTGTTTTTTGAGACAGGGTCTCTCTGTGTAGCCTTGGCTGTCCCAGACTCACTTTGTAGACCAGGCTGGCCTCGAACTCACAGCGATCGCCAGCCTCTGCCTCCCAAGTGCTGGGATTAAAGGCGTGCGCCACCACGCCCGGCCCTCCATCCATTCTTTACAGAGGGAACAAACTCAGGTCACGCCAACCATGTTGACCCTGCCTGGTGCTTTCTGGGCCTTCGCTCTGACACAGATTTCCAACAGGCTCTCAGTTTCTTTCCAGTGTCCACCATGACTTGCCTTCCAGAAGATTTTGCATGGTTTTCTTGCTTTATCGTTGTGCTCAGTTTTCTTGAGATTGCAACAACTTTGTTGTTAATGAATTCCTTAGAGGTCTCAGAACTAGTTGCATTGAGATAGCCCTTATTTGTAAATGTTATACATGACAAAACGTTGTAGGTCAGATGTCATTCTCCTGAGTTTTGGGTAAGTGGCTCCTCCTACCAGCGTTACTCTTCTGGTCCTTGATTCTTTAGTTAACAGTTAATAATCCGCTGCCTTGGTTACTTTCTATTGTTGTGATAAAAACACTGTGACCTGAGTTGGAGAGATGGCTCTGGAGTTAAGGGCACTGACTGCTCCTCCAGAGGTCCTGAGTTCAATTCCCAGCAACCACATGGTGGCTCACAACCATCTATAATGAGATCTGATGCGCAATTCTGATCTGCAGGTGTATGTGCAGGCAGAGCACTATATACATAATAAATAAATAAATAAATCTTTAAAACAACAACAACAACACTGTGACCGAGGCAGCTTACAGAAGAAAACGTTTCTTTAGAGCTTGCAGTGTTTGAGGGTTAGAATCCGTGACCCGCCGGGCGTGGTGGCGCACGCCTTTAATCCCAGCACTTGGGAGGCAGAGGCAGGTGGATCGCTGTGCGTTCGAGGCCAGCCTGGTCTACAAAGTGAGTCTAGGACAGCCAAGGCTACACAGAGAAACCCTGTCTCGGAAAAAAAAAAAAAAAAGAATCCGTGACCCATCATGGCAAGGGGCACAACAGCAGACATGGTGCTGGGTCAGCAACTGAAAGGCCACGCCTCCTCATCCTCCCCAAAACTATTCTACTACTAGGGACCAAGCATTCAGACATAAGGATCCTGTGGGGGCCGTTCTTGTTTAGCCATCATATCCGCTTATCTACATCTTCCTGATGTCTAACACAATGATCACACCTTTGCTGTTCTGTAGCTCGTCCCTATACATCACCAAGCAGTCAGGCCCCAGGAGTGAGCAGGGGGTGCTCTTGAGATCATCCACGGAAAACTGTAGCTAGTAGTACTTATTACAAAGTTGTGCATATACAGGAGGAGCCAAGGGCTTGTCGTTCATGGAGCTGTCACTACCACAGGCCCAAAGCGGGAAGGTGTCACAGGCCAGGGAAGAGGAACCTCACACGTACCCCTGGGGGGGAGCACACAGCTGGCCATGGCAGAGCCAAGGGATTCCTCCTTGCATTTCAGCCATGGTTTCCCGTTGACCAAACACAAGAGGAAGCCAGAGGGTACAGGCTTCCTGGACACCATCCACCTGCACAGTGGCTCTCAAAGCATAAACAAAGTACAGTGCATCTGAGGGCTCAAGAGAGGATACTTCGCACATGAAAACAGGGCAATTTCTCCTCCTAATGGCACAAGCATTGTGTAGGATGGAAAGAGCCAATAAAATTAATCTTTGTTTATAGACAACAGTCCTTTCACCAAAAACCTTAATTTTATATTAAAAATCAAAAGGCTTGTTTTTTTTCTATTTTGTTCATTTAAATTCTGTGAGGACAAAGGAAGTTAATGTTGGAATGTAGTTTGAAATTTATAATCTCTGATAAAATTTTTCATAGGATTGTACACAGCCTTTTTGATCAAAAAAGAAAGAGAGGGAGAGAGGGCAGATTCCTATAGCTTAAGTCTATGCAATCCCCGTCTCCTTCTCTCCACCAGCAATTTACTAATTAGGAAAGAAAAGCCCAGACTATTAGCCAACTCTCTGTCCTAGTCAGTGTTTCTGTTAATGTGACAAACACTGTGATCAGAGTAGGTAGGAAAGGGTTTGTGTCAGCTCACCACTCTCAGGCCACACCCCTCACTGAGAGAAATTGGGGCAGGAACTCAAGGTAGAAAGCTGTTGACAGGAGCTGAGTGGCACAGAGGCCATGGAGGGGTGCTGCTTACTAGCTAGCTACTTGTAGCTTGCCCTTCCTACTTTCTTATAGAAGCCAGGAAGGACCACCTGCCCTGGGAGAGCATCACCCACAGTGAGCGGGGGCCTCCCACATCAGTCATTAAGTGAGATAATACCCACAGATTTGTCTGCAGGCCAGTACCATAGAGGGATTTTCTTAATTAAGATTCCCTCTTCCCGCTGGGTGTGATGTCACAGGTCTTTAATCCCAGCACTCGGGAAGCAGAGGCAGGAAGATCGCTGTGAGTTTGAGGCCAGCCTGGTCTACAAAGCGAGTCCAGGACAGCCAAGGCTACACAGAGAGGCTCTGTGTGTATGTGTGTTGGAGGGGGTACGAGGGGTGGGGGGGAGATTCCCTCTTCCCAAAAATGTGTAGGTTTATGTCAAGACAAAAGGGAAAAAACTGACAACAAGCAACTCATTCTCCTTACATGGAAGGATGAGAAGTAAAAATCCCAGCCTTTTTGATTATCCATCAGTCTATAATATAAACACATACACACACTATAATGTATATGCTATAGCTACCATGAGACACAAATGTGAGCAGTCCATAGGTATCAAAGATGTTCTGCTAGCTCAGGAACATGCATGCATCAGATTGTGTCATATAAATAGGTATATATATAAATATTTATATATATGACATATATATGTATATATATATTTATATATATACATATATATGTATATATATACACACACACACATAATGAGAACAGAGCTCACTCTGTGCCCACTGTTATTCAAATACCAATATTCACTAGTCATACTTCTGCCATAAAATAGCCATCACGACTGTGATACTTCCTGTACAGCTGGGGGAAAACTACTTGCCCAGAGCAACACAGCAAAGAAGTCATCAGGACCTAAAACTAGAGGCCTCCTGTGTCTCTGCTTCTCAGTGTGATGTGCATTCACATGCCAGGAGAGTGAGGTGGCATGCAGTGGGAACCATGAGGGATGCAGTCACTGCGAAAGACTGAGTTCATCCAGCTTGACTGGATTTTTTGTAAAGCCAACTGGTTACGTCTTCAGATCGGAACATATGGAGCCAAGCAAATATATCAGTAAAGTGATGTGTTTAAGCTTTTACTGTGTGGCCCATGTGTCCCCGGAACAACAGGGGTGTGTCTGCTTCCAGCTCAGAGGAAGGTTAAAAAGCATTAACTTTATTATAACTGGGAAGATCTGGGAAGTGCAAAGTAGGAAGGCGTGGCGGTCACCGTGAACTGACATTAAGTTTTACATTAGCTGTTTTGTCAAGTGATATCAAGTGGTTTTCCTATGTAAAATAGGTAATTTTTAAAAATTAAAATTATCACCACATTCTGGGTATTAACAGTAGCCACCCAACCTCGTTGGCAGGAGTCCTATTTTGGGGAGCACACATGGGGTTAGGATCTCTTCTCTTGTAGCATTAGTGAGGGGACTTCAAGATGACTGAAAACTTTGTTACCAAAAAAGAAAGAAGGAAATAATTAAGGGAGGGAGAGAGGGAGGAAAGAAAGAAGGAAGGAAGGAAGGAAGAAGGAAGGAAAAGAAAATCTGAGTCCATTGAACTTGGGGTGTTTTTAGAAATGTCCTTTGTGAAGGGAAAAAAAATCTGCCCAACTAAGAGTTCTATGCAGTCTGTCTGCAGCCTGTGCTATGGTGAAGGGACGACAGTAGAAACTGTTCTCCATGTTCTCTGAGGAATGTCTGCGAAGAGTGGACACAAAGGCCAAGGAGTCCTGTCCAAGGTTCAGGCTCTTATTTTTGTAGTTCACTCTTGCACCGTATCTCAGAGCGTTTTCTGTGATAAAAATAAAATCACATGCTATTTTTAAATGCCGTCAGCAACAGCAATAAGCTGTAGCTGTGGTTAAGGTCGGTGGTTTGCTTTGCGCAGAGCCCGGTGGCCTGAGTGCGCGGGCCAGCGGTCATATACAGCAAAGGGCTTAAGCCTTTTCTCCCGCTTTCTCCCTCAGATTCGCAGTTCCCCATCAACATTGTGGCTGTCAAGAAAGACCATGATTTTCTTGAAAGGGACCTTGTAGAACCCCTTTGCAGGTAAGTCAGATCAGTGAAGTGGCCCTGGTTTTTATTTCTTCCCTTGGTCTGTCTCCATTTGGCTAGCACAAAGTTGATGGTTGAATTTACCAACTCAGTAAATACTTACTGTGTGGCAGCTGTCACCAGTAGCATGTTCTGTTCCCACTCTTGTAGAGTTTAAATCTTAATAGGGGGCTTCAGGCATTAGATTAGGAAAAAAGAGAGAGGAAGAGGAGGAGAGAGGAAGACAGAAGGGGACAGAGAAGAAAGAGGGAAAGAGCGATGGATATTTCAGAGTATGTTAAATATCTTTTTTTTAAAAAAAAAAAAAAAGTAAACCGAAGATAAGGCCAGCGAACAGACAGCGCAGACCAGGGGGTGGAAGGAGCCAGAGCTGGCCAGCCATCTCAAGCTTTGTCAAGGAGAAGTCTGAGACATCCTTTGAGTGTGTTCAATTGGACCTAAGGTTTATTTTTTACATATATAAAGTCAAGTGGTTTTATCTTCAAATTGGAATAGGTAAGGTCAAGTAAATACATCAGCAAGCAGATTGACGTATTTAAACCTTTCTTATGTGATGAGTCCTCTAAAGAGGCCAAGATGTGTATGTGAGGATTTCCTCCCCTCAGAACACTTCACAGGGTAGTTGGAAAAGCCCAGGTGAGAAAATAAGGCAGGAGCAAATGAACAAATAAATAACAATTAAACTTTAGCTAATAATTTAAAAGAGCCAATGGAATCCATATTGATTCTGCATGAACAGTTGACTGTGCCCCTGAACTTTGCAGTACCGTGGCTAATGCTCGTGGGGTAGGTGTCAGCTACAGGATGCTCACTCTCCAGGCCAGCCCACACCGGTGACCCTCAGTCCACTTCTCTTATGTATGCTGCATTTGGTAAACATGACTATTTAAGAGGAACACAGAGATGCTAAGACATGCCAGAAACAGCGTAAATAATCCCAGGCTTGCTGGATCCCTAAATCTGCTTTTGTGTTCTGAGCTGCTCAGCCCATGTTCCTGTTTGTCTTACAGGATTTGTGGTAATGAATAGTCTTAGTATTCACAAAAAACGATACTGTGTATCTGCTTAAGTTTAGTGTATCAATCCTGTCACTTAAAAAAAGGGGAGGAGGGGGTGGTGCTGAAGAGATGGTTCAATGGTTAATGGCTGCTCTTCCAGAAGACCCGGGTTCAATTCCCAGCGCCCACATGGCAGCTCACAACTGTCTGTAACTCCAGTTCCAGAGGATCTGATACTTTCATACCAATGCACATAAAATTTAAATAAATAAAAAAGGACTCTGAATCATGAACTTGGGGGCTGGTTGGTTACACTTGCTGCAAAGCATAACTGCCTGAGTTCGATTCCTGAGACTCACAGGGTGGGAGGAGAGAGACAACGCCCAAAAGTTGTCCTCTGGCCTCTGTACATGCACCGTGGCATGTGTACATCCACCACCCATGCATTCAATCATATATTTGAGTGGATACAAGCTATTTAGGCTGGAAGACAAATAAGCACACCACGCCTTCTCTGGGAGCCTGTGAGGTGAACTTTGACTTGGAAGAGCAGCTTCTCTTCTTCACCCAGAAGGCACATCCTCAGCATGAACAGATCTTTCTGAAAAAGCTCCACTCCACTCAGTACAGTCCGATCAGTGCTGTGGGTTGTTTTTTCCCCTCTAGGTATTAAATATATCCCTGTTGGCTAGCATTTTAAAAATATTAATTCATGTTTTTAAAATTATGTTTTACTTTTTTTTCCGATTGAGTCTTCTAAATTTGTTTTCTATAAATGAGCTTTTTCTTCCCCCCCCAGTTTTTGGTTGGTTAGTTGGTTGGTTGGTTGGCTTTTTCAACACAGGGTTTCTCTGTGTAGCCTTGGCTGTCTTGGACTTTCTTTGTGGACCAGGCTGTCCTCGAACTCACATCAATCGATCTGCCTGCCTCTGGCTCCCTAGCGTTGGGATTAAAGGCGTGCACCACCATGCCCAGCAAATGGGCTTATAGTTAGCATTATATTTATATATACATGTATACATGTACATATACATACACATACACAAAATGGACTAGTACCCGTGTGCAGGCAAGGTTTGGAAAGGCTCCGTCTACTGCTCCTAAAGCCACCACTTCCACATTGTGCTCCATGTCCACAGGTCAGTTTTCTGTGCCTTCACTTCTGACTCTATGAGGCTGTCACAGAGATGACATGGAGCAGTGTATGGATGCTTTGCTTGGCTCCTTTTTGTCAGTGTAACGTCTTTAAGGTTAATTCATGGCTTTTTTTCCATTTCAAAATATATTACTTTCCATTGTACAGACAGATTTCATGGCTCTCCAATTTAAGGATATATGGACACGCTAACACTGATACATTGTGTGAGCACAAAAGGATATTTCTTTCCAATTAAATCTTAAGAATGGGACTGTGGGGGCTCATGACAGTTCTCTTTTCTCTTTATAAGGAGCCAGTAACCACTTCAAGTGACCTTGTTATTCTGTGTTTCCAACAACATATTGAGGAGTCCAGGTACCTGGCCCTTTGGGGTATCTTTTTGTTTCACCCATAGATGGTCTTACTGGTGTCTGGCTATTACTGCATTGTGATTTTTTTTTTTTTTTTTGAGACAGGGTTTCTCTGTGTAGCCTTAGCTGTCACTATGTAGATGACGCTAGCCTCGAACTCACAGAGATTCATCTGCCTCCCAAATATCAGGATTAAAGGTGTGTGTTGCCACTGCTCCTAGCTTGCATTCTAATTTTTAACGTGCGTTTTCTTAGTGACTAATAACACTACACATCTTTCCATGTCTCACCAGCCTATCTTCTCCTGAAAAATATCTTTTCAAGCTTTCTCTCATTTTTAATCGAATAATAAGTTTTATTCCTGATTCTTGAGGGGATTTTGTTGTTATAGATACCCTCTTATTGTCCGTTGTGTTTTAGAAATGTTTTTTCCAGCCTGTAGATCCTTTTAGAATCACAGAATGAGGGATTTTGTTGTAGTTTTGCCAGCCGAATTTGTTTTATTTTGTTCACTTTCATTTGTTCATATTTTAAAATGTCCTTGCCTAAGATGAGGTCACAAGTATGTTGTTATCTTGTGTATTCTGAATTTGAGTTTGTCTCAGTAAGTACAAGATTCCTTGCTTGGCACTTCAGTGTCTAGTGGTTTCTGATACCTACTGAGAGGACTGGACTGCTGTCTTCAAGTCGCCTTGACACGTGTCTGCGCATTTGTGTGTGTTATGTGTGCATCTGTGACACACAAGCCACAAGCCACAAGCTAGAGCTGGTTCTCTCTTCCATCCTCTGGGGACTGGGGACTCAACTCAGGCTGTCCTGACTGGTGGCAAGGGCTTTCAGCCACTGAGCCGTCTCATTGGCTCTAAATTTATGTGTTGACCAGCAGTCAGTGTGTTTGGGGAACTGTATTCACAGCACAAGAAGTGGACTTTACAATACCTAAGACTTTCTTGGGTCTGGTGTATGCTATTATTTTTACATCCAGTTTCTATTACCAGAATGTCATTCTTGATATTGTTGTTTTATAACCTGTAAAGTCTTCCTAGGCTGGTTTATTAATTCTTGTTTAAAAAAAAAAAAAGCATTTGGCCAGAAGTGTGTGAGCCTCCATTCTCAAGGTGCGGGAGCTGTGGGTAGAATAGAGGCCAAAGGAAGAGTCACGCCCTGGGTGGATCAAAGGAAACAAGGAGCAGAGAGAAGTCAGAGGTGGCTGGCCGAACAGGGGGTGGAGAATGCTTTCCACTATGAGTTCCTCACAGTACAGATTTCCTGCCTTGCAAACAGCAGAAAGCTGCAGAATAATATCTCCTGCTGGAGGAGAATGATGACGTTTAAAAATTTTTGAGATTAATGAGCAGCTAATTAGAAACTCATCTTCTCAGAGGGTAAGTATTGATTAATGCCCAGAGAGCCATAAGCGGGTGAGATTTTATTCGTTTTCTTCTTTGTTCTGCGTTCACAAAGATAGCGAATCTTTAGGTTTTTTTTTTTTTTTTCCAACTTTTGAAATTACATCTGTTTGCTTATTTGTTTGTTTGTTGTGTGGCAGGGGCACCTCAGTGTGCATGTGTGACCAGAGGACACCTTTTAGACGCTGTTTATCGCATCTCACAGCATGGGCCTTGGGGATTGAACTTGGGTCCTTGGGCTTGGCCGCAGGCTCCTTCACCTTGTAGTCTGTCCTCCCCACCCCGCTGCTTTGTTTTTAAGTCTTATTGGGCCATGCAGTTCTCATGTTTGTTTAAAATGCTGAGGTCATGCAGGCTGGTGGAGGGAATTATGCCACAGGGCACTCCTTCCTTTGGCTTCCACAGGGAGCCGCCGAGGCAGGCAGGCAGGCAGGCAGGCAATCTGTAAGTCCCCTGCGGTAGGGTAGGGCATTCGCCACAGAGACCTTACAGAACCGCCTAAGGGGAATCAGGGTGCACGTGCACCGGAACACCTCTCCCTTTTTTGTGGCTCTCAGGTTTAGTCCCCAGAAACCAGTCCAGTTTGCTGCCTTTGCTGTGGCTGCAGGGTTGCCGGCGTGACCAGTGTCCTGCAGGGATGCGGGGAGGGGGTGTTGGGGGTAGTGGTGAGGGGGGTGAGCAGTGTCCTGAAGGCTCCACGGGGATGGGCTGTGTGTCCTGCAAAGTTCATTGCAGATCTAATTACTTAAATGAGCCGGTTGGAACTTTAACTCCATGGGACACTCTGAGGTGTCCAAATAGCTTGCAAAGTTTGTCCTTTGATGCGTGTCACAGCCAGCGGAAGCCCTGGGTGGGTGGGGGGAGCTCCATCTGCAACTTTGCAGTGTTCGCTGCGGCTGGCTGCAGACATAGGCCTGCATTGCCGGAACATGACCTTTGTATTCCTAAATTAATGTGAGGATAGCGGCTCATTTGCATAATGAATATCATTAATAGATGCTAATTAATTATAGCCTGTGACAGATGAGGGCACGGAGCTGTGTTTGCTGTCATTTGTTGGTAGGCTCGGCTGTGCCTGGCCAGTCCAGCCCCTGCTTGTTAAAATGATGAGAAGTGATGGTGCCTCTCTCAAGAAGCAAAGAACAGTGGGAGGGAAAGATGTAGGTTCACTGCTGCACACACCATGGTTTGATTTGAGTGTGCTAAAACTGTTAATATTAAACAATGACAGTCTCTGTGAAAAATAATATAAATCTTTTCCCTTTAAAAATATTTATCATAAGGCTGGGCAGTGGTGGCAGAGACAGGCAGATCGCTGTGAGTTCAAGGCCAGCCAGGGCTACACAAAGAAAGTCTGTCTGGAAAAAAAAATTTCATAGACAGGTGGTGGTAGCATATGCCTTTAATCCAAAAGGAATAAAAATATAATATAATACATTGTATACATCATATAAGTATATTATGTAAATTATATATAAATTATATAATATATTTATATATATCAAAGAGGTGGCTAAAAAGATAGCTTGATAGCTGAGAGTGATTCCTGCTCTTTTTTTTTTTTTTTTTTTTTTTTTTTTTTTTTTTTTTGGTTTTTCAAGACAGGGTCTCTCCCTGTTAGCCTTGGCTGTCCTGGACTCGCTTTGTAGACCAGGTTGGCCTCGAACTAACAGCGATCTGCCTGTGCTTCCTGCTCTTGCAGAGGACTCAGGTTCAATTCTCAGCACCTACATGGTGGCCTCCAACTGCAACTCCTATACCGAGGGATCCGACACCCTCTTCTGGCCTCCATGGGTACCAGACACACAAGTGGTACAGACATACGTGCAGTACACCCATACACATAGAATAAAATAATGACGATGATAATAATTGTCTTGTGCAAGCTGATTACGTCACACACAGCCCCTATCTGACAGCACAGCCTGCACGGTTTGGTTTTTTTTTTTTTCCATTTGTGTAGGTGACCTTTACCCTGTTTTCCTCTTACACTTCAGCTGATGTCCAGAGGCAGTTCTGGAGTTTCAGCATTAGCACAGCAGTGGTTTCTCCTGCTGCAGATACTTGGGGAGGGACCACCAAAGGGGACACCTAGGGAAGTGCATCCATTTCCTGCTGGCTCCACAATGGCATGGTGACAGTCGTTTGCTTCCTTCAAACTACTTTCTAATGCCCATGCCACCCCCAGACACATGAGGCCTTCCGACACATGGCCTGTGACTCTTGGACACCCTCAAGTCTTGAGAGCTACCTAGTAGAGTTGTGTGCGTGTGGCTTAGAGCCATCAGTCTGCTCTCTACAATCTATGCTTGCCAGACTCGATCAGCACCAAGCCCTTTCCCACGCCCTGTGGTCACAGCACACGGAGGACCCCTCCCTCCTCTCCTCCCCCCTCTCCCCCCCATCCCCCACCCGACCATCAGGGCTGGGCTTTGACCCAGTCTCTTTGAGGCTCCCACCCAGAACACTCCTCAGCTGACAGGGCTCCATCCTCCACCCTGACAGGAGCCAAGGGTAAGAAGTTCAGGCAGTTGGAACTGCATCGGAATGGCCTGGGAGAGACTACCGCCCATCTCTGCTTGCTGCCCCTCCCATGCCTTTGGCAGAAAAATAAAGAATATCACAGGAAAGGAGCCGTGAGATCGGGGTAGGAGACCTCATGACCCCTCTGAGGTCTGGCAGTGGAAATAGCCACCAGGAGCCTAAAGTATGAGGAAGGAAGGAGAGGACATACTGTTTTTCTATGGTCGCTAAGGGACGGCGGACAGCCTGTGGTGTCCCCAGGCGTCTGTAGAGCATGAGTCAGGCCCTGTCAACCTGCACCTAGCCCCTCATACTGACACTGCTGCTCCCTTGCGCTGGACTTCCTCTCTGTCTGCCTTCCCTTCCTGACCACTGCCTGGCTCCTGCTCTGCTCCTCTGAGCTGTGACAGACTTTCAGCTCCACGTCATGGACTTCATCCTACACAGCTGCACGTCGTGGGTACAGGGCCTTGTCCCAAATGGGACGTCCATAAATATCCATTAAGTTTAACTGGGACTTGGCAGAAATAGCCTTTCAGCCCACAAATTATTATATTGTTTCTTTGGATAGGAAATATATGATGATAAACTCCTTATTTTCTCTTGAAAATACTTTAATATGCTGTCCTTTGCTGAAGACCTCTTTCTCCTCCTCCTCCTCCTCCTCCTCCTCCTCCTTCAGGTCCCATCTTACTATGCAATCCAGGCTTGCCTGGAACTTGCCATGTAGACCAGGCTAGCTTCAAACTCACAGAGATCTACCTGCCTCTGCTTAAGCTTAAAGGTGAGCACCACCACACACAGCCTTCACAGACTTCTTAAGATAGCACTGGGTGCTTCCTAGCTTCAGGCTTGTATGTGGTGGCCCACAGGCACACTTGGACTTTTACCTTCCTAGGGCTGGCTTCCTTCCTTGGCCCCAGGTCCTAAACACTGGAGTTCACCTGGGTTCTGAATTTGTTTCCCTAGTTTACTTGGTTTTAGTTACATTCTGCCCTTGATATCCATGGGGTCACCATCCCTGAATTCAACCGACCTCACATTAAGCATGAAGCAACCACTTGCATGATGTTTACACTGTACTAAATATTATAAACAAGGGGCTGGAGAGATGGCTCAGAGGTTAAGAGCACTGACTGTTCTTCCAGAGGTCCTGAGCTCAATTCCCAGCAACTGTATGGTAGCTTACAACCATCTATAATGTGATCTGATGTCATCTTCTGGCCTGCAGGCATAAATGTAGGCAGAGCATTGTAGGCATAATAAATAAAAATTTTAAAATATTATAAGCAATATAGTACTGATTTAAAATATAGGGGAGGACTTGAGGGAGTGTATACAAACGCTGTGCTGTGTTCCATAAGGGACTTGAGCACAAGAGGATTTGGGTGTCTACAGGGACCCCTGGAACCAATCTTCCAAAGAAATAGAGGATCAATCTCCTCTGTTGTGTATGCCATCCACTTATCATCTGTATCCCACTAACTCGCCAGTGGGTCTGGACCACAAGGGCCCCAAGCTTTACTATATGCAGACCAGAGCTCATTCTCCCTCATATCCCTGCCTCCCACTGAGATCCATAGTTTATGGATCTCTCTATCAAGTCAACACTTGATAGCACATTCACAAAACCTTGAAATCTGAGCTCACCCTCTGTTCGCCTCCCCATCTTCCATATGAGCTGATCGCCACAGTCCATCCTTGCGGACGCATTGCTCTCTGATGTCCTCTCTTTACCAGGTTTCTTTTTTCTCTATTGAAAATAGTTTTTGCTGGGCAGTGGTGGTGCACACCTTTAATCCCAGCACTCGGGAGGCAGAGGCAGGTGGATCACTGTGAGTTCGAGGCCAGCCTGGTCTACAAAGTGAGTCCGGGACAGCCAGGGTTACACAGAGAAACCCTGTCTTGGAAAAACAAAAACAAAAAAAGCAAAAAAAAAAAAGAAAGAAAATAGTTTTACAGACAGTATCTTCTGATGATGGTTTTCCTTCCTTCCCCCAATTCTTCCCAGAGTCTCCCCATCACCCTATCCACTTAAATCCACACCTTTTCTTTCTCCCTCATTAGAATACAAATAAGACTCTAGTAAATAATAATACGATAAGTTATAATAAAATAAAAACAAATCAGAATACGACAAAACAAATAGCAGAAAAATACCCTAAGAAATACATATAGCTATAGAGACATGCATGTTTCCACACAACATGAAACCACAACCATATTATAAAAAAACCACGACAATAATATATAAGCAAAAGGTCCAAAGAAAACAAAACAAAACAAAGAAAAATGGACAAAGTACTGTAACTGTTGAGTTTGTCTTGTGGTGGCCATCTACTGCTCCTCACAGCCCACCTGCCCTCACGTGTGTTTTGTACAACCAGTGAAACTCCTTTAGAGAAAACTAATTTTTCATTTGCAAACAGTTATCAATTAGAGCTTCTGGGTAAGAGATGGAGGCTTCTGCCACTTGCCCCTCTCAGCACTGAGACCTCAGCTGGTGCAGACCCGGGCAGGCTCTGTGCATGCTGTGATGCAGATCTGGGCAGGCTCTGTGCATGCTGTGATGCAGA
>OU015754.1:490443-501176 GCA_907169655.1 Acomys percivali
TGCTGTGATGCAGATCTGGGCAGGCTCTGTGCATGCTGTGATGCAGACCCAGGCAGGCTCTGTGCATGCTGTGGTGCAGACCCAGGCAGGCTCTGTGCGTGCTGTGCTGCCACCATAGTCACTTTGGTCCTACTGTGTTTAGAAGGCCTTGTTTCCTTGGTGGTCTCCTTCCCCTCTGACTCTTATAGTCTTTTCACCTCTTTTCCACAGAAAAGGGAAGGATCGATGGAGACATCCCATTTAGGACTGGGTGTTCAACAGTCTCTCACTCTTTGCATCCTGTCCAGTTGTGGGTCTCTGTATTTGTTCCCACCTGCTGCAGGAGGAAGCTGAGCAAGCACTGATCTATGAGTAAAGCAGAGTGTCATTAAGAGTGATTTTATTGCTATATTCCATTTAAAAAACAGCAGCACATGGTTTTCCCCTAAGTCCCTGGCATAGTTATTCTTCGATTCTTGACCACCCAAGCAGTGTGTCAGGTGTGGGTTCTATCTCATGGGTGGGTCTTAAATCCAATCAGATAGTGTCTGGTTACTCCCAGAAGCCTTGTGTCACTATTACACCAGTGTATCTTGCAGGCAGGCCACCATTGTAGATTTAAGACTTTGTGGCTTACTTGGTGGTCACATTTATCCTCCAGTAGTGTACAGAGTACCTTCCAGGGCCGTGAGCACTAATGAATAGGGGTGAAAACTCTAAGTAGGCACCAGCTTGACTTCTCTAGGTTCAATGGTTGGGTAGATATTGTCTTCATCAATGGGGCCTTACTGGCAGTTTGTGGAAAGAAACCAATAGCCTTGGCAACCAATAGCCTGGTTTGTTTGGGTCTCTTCATGGGACCCCATTAGCCAACAATTCATTTCAATGTAACCCACTCACAGAACTGGAGGTGTCAGCCAGGCATGGTGGCACACACCTGTAATCCCCGCACGCAGGAGGCAGAGGCAGGTGGATCTCTTTGAGATCAAGGCCAGGCAGAGCTCAAACAGCCTTTAGCCTTCAGTGTTAGCTGTCTCTCTCACCTCTTCTCCCTTAGCCCCTGTCTTCCCTTCCCTTCTGCATCTGATACTTCTGGTGCAGCCCCCACCCTCCCATGCTCTCTCTCTCTCCTTCCTAGGGTGATCCATCCCTCGCCCCTTGTTCCTGACTCAGTACCTAACCTTTGTGGTTACGGATTGTAGCCTTCTTATTAAAGACTTAACAGCTAACGTCCATATAGGTGAATGTGCACCATCCTTGTCTCTTTGAGTCTGGGTTCCTCATTCAGGACGATTGTTTTTCCTAGCTCCATCTATCTGCCTATGAATTTCATCATTTCATTTTTTTTTAACAACTGAGTAATATTTTGTTGTATAAATGTACAGTGTGTTTTATTTTGTTTTGTTTTTTTATCCATTCTTCCATTGATGGACATCTAGACCATTTCCAGTTTCTGGCTATTAAGAAAAGAGCAGAAGTGTATCACTTAGATTCTTTTTTTTTTTTTTTTCCATTTTTCGAGACAGGGTTTCTCTGTGTAGCCTTGGCTGTCCTGGACTCTCTTCGTAGACCAGGCTGGCCTCAAACTCACAATGATCCACCTGCCTCTGCCTCTGCCTCCCGAGTGCTGGGATTAAAGGCATGCACCACCACACCTGGCATCACTTAGATTCTTTAAAATATGATTTATTTTCTTTTTTATGCATATGTGTGTGCCTGTATGGATTTATGTGCACCAAATGCATGCAAGTGATCACTGAGGCCAGAAGAGTGTGTCAGACGCCCAAGAACCTGGTTATAGGTAGTTGTGAGCCATGTGTGTGGGTGCTGCATGGTTCTTGGCAAGAGCAACGTGTGCTCCGGACTACTAAGCTCGTACCTCATCCAGATTCTGGAACCATCTCTCAACCGTCCCTCTTAAATTCATCCTCTGTCCCGCCTTAGGTATATATCTTAGTATGATAACATTTCCCAGTGTCATATCCCACATATTATATATCTTTATATTACATATAATATCTCCTCATTGTCCACATACTGTTCCTAATCCTTTCATTCCGATCCTCCATGGTCCAGCCCCTGCCTCCCTCCCATCCAGGTACCCACGATTCCTAGGTAACATCATCCTGTTGATGCTTATCCTAGACAGGGCAGCAAATTTCTCTTAGTTCTTCACTGTCTTGCTCGAATGTTATCTTTTTTCATCCAGCGCCCTTACTTCTTCTCCTACTTAGCATGCCCACAGCCCACATGGGACGATGAGAGACTCAAGGACGAGAACTGCCTTTGGCTCATCTCTGTGTGTTAGCCTCTTCCCGGGGCACAGATCACCCCTTAGATGGACGGACGTCAGCTTTTCTCTCCCTTCTGACTTCCCCATTAGAACCCCAAGTTCGGCACCTGAAATGAAAGCGCTACTTCATTCATCTACAAGATGATGACAAAAGCAGCAGAACTTAAAATTTTTTGGCCATTTCTCCTGAAAGGCTCAAGACTACCTTGTTTACCTTAATAATTGAACCCAGCCGGCTACAAACGCAGAGAGGCCAGGCCTCACCGTGGCTTTTCTCTTTAAGCAGGAGGTAAACAGGAAAAGGGACTGCCAAGCACAAGGCGCGTGCTTCTAGGATCTACTAAAATGATCCCTGAGGCAGACAGAAGCAATAAATGAAGGAGACAGGCCAACATCCAGCCCGATATCACTCATGTTTGGCTCCCTTGAGCCAATGGTCCTCCCAGGAGGCCTGAAGGAGGCAACACATCATCCACTGAACCCACTCACTTTGGTTCCGTCTCTTGGCTCTGCAGTACAAAGGCAAACCAGGTGCCGCTTGTAGGCAACCGTGTTCAGTAACAATGGGTTCTGTAGTCCTACCTGTGCCAAGCGGACTGCAGTGATCGGAAGATACTGATGGTGTCCTGCAAACAGCGGTCATATAGAGTGTCCTTCTAGGCCAGTGGTTCTCAACCTGTGGGTCAAGACCCTTTTGGGAATTGAATGACCTTTTCACAGGGGTCGGTCACCTAAGACCATTGAAAAACACACATATTTATGTTACGATTCCAAACAATAGCAAAACTACAGTTATGAAGTAGCAACAAAAATAGTTTTATGGTTGGGATCACCACAACATGAGGTGGGTCACAGCATTCAGAAGGTTGAGAACCACTGATCTAGGCTTCTGGGAATTAGAAGAAGAATAAATTATGGTGTAAGCTTGAGAAAGGCTCTAGTTTGTGGAAGGCAAATATATTCTATAATAGAAACTTTCATTCCTGTTGGAACAGCCTGCCAGCAACCACGACTAGATCAACCCAGACCATCTGAGTAATACGACCGTTTGTCTTATGACCTAAGATTAAGCTTAAATGGAAAGAAATGGCAGAGCCACGTATTTGTCCTCACTGAAGATTGCCCTCACTCACACCTGAATGGTATAGCAGTTCTGGTAGAGTGCAGTGAGCGTTTCTGGTGTGTGATGTATTCTCCTGCCTGTGGCAGCCAGATCTGAGAGAGGCAGTTCTTTCTCTCTTCCATCTCTACAATGTGTTTCGTCCACTCCGTGTGCTTAGAAGGGTTGTCCGTTGTCTACCTCACCTTATGTGGAATCACTCACAAGTCAATAGTGCTATGTCACGCCACGAAGAGGAACATAGTCTCAGACTACCTTAAAGGGTATTTTCCTCTGTAATGTTTTACAAAATTCAGGATGGTTTGTGTACAGGGTGAATGAAGTTGTATCCAGCATTTCTAGATGCCTCCAGTGATGATACTATTCAGCATTGGACCGAAAGCTAATTAGCACACAGTGGAGGGACAAAAGCCATACAGACCCTGGGCTGGAGACAGTGCCCATGTAAACCTCAGGGAGCATGGCCCTCCTGCAATCCTCGCACATGAGCTACACAGATGGGGGGGGGGCGTTCAGGCTGACTCTCTAGACCCTGGGAGTCCATCGACCCTTTCACAGGCTCTCCTAAGACCATCAGGAGACACAGATAATTACATCACAATTCATCATAGTAGCAAAACTACAGTTATGAAGTAATATGGTTGAGGGTCAGCACAACATGAGGCACTGTATTAAAGGGTTATAGCTAAATAAATAAATAAATAAAGGGTTATAGCATTAGAAAGGTTGATTGAGAACCACTGCTCTAGACTGAATTGATGAGCTTGAGGTTTAAATGAGGGACTCTGCCTTAATGTGTAAGAACACACAACACACACGCACATGCATGTGCAAGCACATGGACACAAACAAGAGAACATGCATACACACGTGACCTCACATACACATGCAAAGAAAAAGTCTCCAATTTTCTCCAAATTCCAAAGTCCAATAATTAATATTAGTAATTATAATAGTGGTGGCACATGCCTGTAATCCCAGTACTCAGGAGGCAGGGGCAGGCAGATCTCTGAGAGTTCGAGATGAGCCTGGTCTACAAAGCAAGTCCAGGACAGCCAGGGCTACACAGAAAAGCCCTATCTTTAAAGCAAAAACAAAAATGAAAGAAAGGAAGAAAGAAGGAAAATAACGTTATACCTTTTAATATTGAATGTTTTTAGAGCACTTTGAGGTTTATAACAAACTTCAGCAGAAAGGATTGACACACGGGTGCTTCCACCATTATCAATAGCCCCCAAAGAGCGGCCCATCTGCCGCAGCAGGAGGACACAGTGTACACACCGGCTCATGCTTTTTATGTTAATTCTGCAGTTTTGACAAGTGTATAATGGCATGCTTCCACCACTGTGGCACGCACAACCGTTTCACTACCCTAACTCCTATGTCCTGCCTAGGCATCCATCCATCTCCGTAGCCTATGGCAACCATCGGTCTTTTTCCTGTCTCCATAATTCTAACCCTTCCACAATGCTTTACAACTCAAACTACAGTTTACAGCCTTTCCATATTGGTCTTGAAGTGCCCGCCATGCCATCCGTGTCTTTATAACTCATTTCTAATTATCAACTTCTTATCATCTGGTTGTATCCTAGTTTGTCTTTCCATTCACCTGACATCCTGATTACTTTTGAATTTCACCAATGATGACTAAAGTGGCCGTAAACACCAACTGTTTACACATTTATACACGGAAGTAAATCTTAGACCCATGTGGGTGAATACCAAGAAGTGAGGTTGCTGCATCGAAGGGTGTGTTTTGCAGTAATAAACTGATCAGCTATTTTACCTGAGCCATTTTCTATTGTCCCCAGAGAACAGTGAGAGTGTCTGTCACTCCCTTTCTCACTAGCATTGGTTAACTATGTGGTGGTAGCTCATGACTGTTTTAATTGCCAATTAACATGTAATACCGAACACTTTAATTTGTCTCTTATTTCATCTGTGTGTGTGTGCGTGTTTGTGTGTGTGTCTGTGTGTGTCTGTGTCTTTGTGTCTGTCTGTCTATCTGCGCACCTGCACATGGCATCAGAAACTATGGAGCTGGAGGCACGGCGTGGATGTCAGCCTCGGCCATGTAGCAGGCATGCTTAGCCACTGAGCCATCTCTCTAGCCCAATACTCATTACATTTTTGTTTTGTTTTGTTTTTTTTATGTTTTGTTTTGTTTTTCAAGACAGTTTCTTTGTGTAGCCTTGGCCATCTTGGAATTCACTCTGTAGAGCAGGCTGGTCTCTAACTCAAAGAGACCCACATGCCTCTGCCTCCCAAGTGCTGGGATTAAAGGCATGCACCACCATGTCCAGCCTGATTACATTTTACTATTACTACTGTGTCTCCTTTTTTTTCCTTTTCTTTTCTTTTTTTTTTTTTTTTTGCAGGAGGGAGGTAAAGATAATTCACCTATTTTTTTTTTAAGATTTATTTATTTATTATGTATACAATGTTCTGCCTGTATGTGTGCCTGCCTACCGGAAGAGGATATCAGATCTCATTATAGATAGTTTTGAGCCACCATGTGGTTGCTGGGAATTGAACTCAGGACCTTTGGAAGAACAGACAGTGCTCTTAACCTCTGAGCCATCCCTCCAGCCCAATTCACCTATTTTTAATCTGAGGGAAAAAAAAAACATTTATTTTCTTATCGTGGGTTTCCAAATTCTTTGTTTTCCTCATATAATTTATCAGCTATCTTTCCTAAATGTTTTCTTCCAGCCCACTTTATCTTCTTATCCTCTGTATGAGCAGATGTTTTAAATTCTACTCAGAAAGTCATCATATACTCAAGGCCATGTAAATTCGCCCCTGTTTTCATTTTGAAACCCTACAGTTGTGTGTTTATGTTTAGGACTGTGGACCATTCGCAGTTCGTCTGTATTAGGAGCATAAAGTCTAGATTGATTTTTTCACATGCCTATCTAGATGTTTCAGCACCCTGCCTCGCTGGTCCATTGTCCACTTTCCCACCTCTAACTTCTCTGGTGCTGCCTCCTTATCAGTCTTGAACTGGGGGAGCACTGGTCCTCCAGTCTCTCTCTTCTCGGTCAAGAATACATTGGCACTCCTGTGTCTTTGGTCCTTCCTTATAGCTATCTTTTTTTTTATTATTATTATTTATTTTATTTTGTGTGTTTGTATATTTTGCCAGCATGTATGTCTGTGCGCCTTGTGTATGTATGCCTGGTGCCTCTGAAGTTCCGGAGGGCGTTGGATCCCAGGGAACCGGATGGCTGTGAGCTGCCGGGTGCGTGCTGAAAACCAAACCTGGGTCCTCTGAAAGCGCAACAAGTGCTTTTGATTGCTCAGCAGTCTCTTTAGCTCTAGTTGTCAGCTTTTTTAATTTGAGCCTTCTGGCATGTCTCCCATGACAAATAAATGGTGAACATCTTGTGTGTGCTTATTAAGCCGTTTGTGTATTGTCTCTTAGTATCTTCTCACAAAGACCATGTAAAAAAAGTATCAAGTTGTAAAAAAAAAAAAAAAAAAAAATCAAGTTGGTTGACTTACTGAACTTAAGAGCTTTTTGTGTATTGACAGAGTGCTTTAGCAGATACTATATACATATATAGATGTATATATGTATAGGTAAGGCTTCCTGAAAGTTTTCTTTAAATAAAGAAGTAATTTTAAGTGAGGACACAATTTTGAGTTTAGGTGTGACTTAAAGACCAAGTCTATGGGGATAAATCTACCTTCCAGCTTTCTAAGATATTTAAATATCTCCATGTATCATGAATATAGAGCTGATATGTAGGATAAGACGGAGGAGCCCTTTGATGTCCTTGTACCTGTAGTAAGTCAAGATCTCTTTCACCAAGTCAGATGACTTGTTTGTACCTACAGCAACATCGGAGGAGCAAGTGTGCTCGATATGTGTATTGTATAAACAACATGTGGCCCTTCCCTAAACAACCAAGGGAGAGCTGCCTAAGGGACAATAGGGATGCCTTCTTTTAATTTCATTAGTACACATTAATTATGTGATTAATTATTCATAATGATGGGGTTTCCTTTGACACAAGCCATGTGCACGACATGTTGTGGTCACATTCACCTCCATAACTTTCCTGTGTCCAGCTACTTCTAACCCTCTTCCTGTCCCCTTCTATGTGTCTGGTTTTTGGTGGCCCAACAAATTGTATTGAAGTTACTACCAAAAGCATAAAAAATTTTTAAAAATGGGTTGTTTATGGGAATGTGAGCTCCTTACTGTTGGCTATACCACCCTTAGCCGGAGCTGTTACATCTGTGGAACTGGCCAGGAAGACAACCTGCCAGGTGTAGCAGCAAATCCGAGAAACACCAGTGCAGCTGTGGACTCCCTGAGCAGCCTCTAATCCAGAGCCACGTATCTTGTTTGACACGATCACGAGTGCACTGTCAATGGCTGAAATGAGAGTCATTTTACATCTATAAGCATGTGGTGGGATACATTGAGAAAAGAAGTCATGTCAACACTCTGCACTGAAAAAAACATCACCAGGGATGAGGTCACCCAGCCTGGTCTACAGAGTAAGTTCCAGGACAGCTGAAGGCTACACATAGAATCCCTGTCTCAAAAAAACAAAAACAAACAAACAAAAAGCTCTAACAAACAAACAAATTAGTGATAAAGACTCAGGAGATCTAAAAGAAGGAGAGATGCTCAGTGCTTGAAATTATATAAGAAGACAGGGAGATACTTTGACCTATATCTATGGTGTATATGAGGGTAATTTATTTTCCTCCCATTAGCAAAAGAACACAAGTTGACCCACAGAGAAGCTGTGGCAGCAGGCGCAGCTCAAGGTGGGGTACTCTGTTGGAAACAGGGCCCAGCGACAGTCTGCCTGTATTCTGAGTGTTAATGTCCCCAGGCCTTTTGTACTACTGGGCTCTAGAACCCTGGACTCCCTCAAAAAAAAAAAAAAAAAAAAAAAAAAGAAGTCTTAATTGTAAGACACATGATCAACTTCTGAGAAAAGGCAAAACAAGAGTGGTGAACCCAGACTAGAACTGAAAGACATCTGTCTGAGGGAATTAAGTTGATAGACTGTCTCACAGGGTTTAAATAGTTGGAATAAACGCAAGAATATTAAGTAAACAAACTGTATGGGTGTTAACTCTAGGGGCACTGGAACGTCGAGAATGAAAATTATTCAAGTATGATACATGTAGGAATAGAATGTTATGGTCATAGTAGATGCCAAGTATGGATTTATCAGAAAGCGTGTGAAACCGTAACACAGCTATGTATGGTTCAGGCAGAGGAGGGGGATGGAAAGTGAAAGAAAAATGAATCTTTAGCTTTCAAAGAAGAAACTCAATGTGTAATCACCCAAACTGGAAAGCCATGATTTAGTGGCATAAAAAATGGTCTTGGAGAGAAAAGCCAAATGAAAGAGTTAAAAGAACTGCTAAAAGACTGGTAAGGCTACAAGAATGTTGTAATAAGTGACTCTTAAGCCACAGCCAAACCTTAAATAAATAAACACAAAATGGTAAAGGTCTTTGCCAAGAGATTTCACAAAGGTAAGACTGAATTAAAAAGAAGAGGGACGTTGGAACATCATAAGCAGTGGGTGAGACAGGACAGGAGGCTGGTGGCCGCTTGCTCGCTTAGTCAGAAGCATGCAGAATGGGCTCAGCATTGAGAGAACGTGAGATGTAAATAGCAAAGTGTCAGGTGCCACAGTGACTGTTGTCATCAGTGTTAGGCCTGCTGCAGTCCGCCTGGGGACGGGGGGCTTCCCCGCTCCAGAGACCCTTCACAATATAAACCAGACATGCTTGCCCCTTTTCCCTCCTCCCTGCCCTCTCTCCTCCGCTTCCCCCACCCCCAGCATGGCATCTCCCTTTTCCTCCTGTGCAGCTTCCGATAAACCTGCATTTCTGTGTTATAGCTTCATCGCCCGTTAGTTCATTCTGATATCTAATCAATCAATCAATCAGAAACAAGATTACAGAGCTAGTTAGAAAAACAAAAGGACCATCTTTCCTTCGAAGCAGCCAGAGCGGCCAGGTAAACAAACAAGGAGACACAATTTATGACGAAAGGAAGGAATGGTTACGAGAATGCTTGTGCCTGCGAGCTGTTTTGTTTTTCCTTCTCAGTTGGCAAGTCGAGGCCAAGTATCAGATGTGGAGCTGACTCTTGGATGGTCTGAGTTTGAGGGCCTCATGGGAGGCGAGGACTAGAAAGAATTCTGCTTGGTAGCAATTCTGAGAGACCAGCTGAGAGTGAAAACCAAATGTATGTATTAGCTGACTGCAGACTGCCTCAGACTGTGCAGCTTAACAAGTCAAGAGGCTGGACATGTCCAGGTCAAGGATTTGGCTACCACTGACCTCCTCCCTGCCAGAGGAAGCCACTGTCATGTGCCACCATCTCGTGCGCACCCGCCATCCTGAAGTAGAAAAGAACAAATGCGCATACCCTGGTGTCTCTTCTTCCATGATGCTAAGCCCAGGGGACTGAGGTTCCTCCCTTTTGACCTTATTTGGCTTTAGTGACATCCTTACTCCAAATTCAGGTACTCACGGCGAGCGACGTCAACATACAAGTTTGTGGGAAAACACAACATGACTCAGCCCTCATGGTGGCATGACTTGTTTTCCCGTGTGTGCTCACTGATGCAGAGCAGGAGGGAAAACAGACAAACAGACAGAAATATGCTTGAGGGGATCCATAACAGGATGGACCTGACAGAAGTGAACAGTGAGCGATGGAGAAGGGACTGGTGGAAGTGTAGTTAAAGTGATCCAAATGGTTTCTAAGAAAAGGAGGAGGAACCAGGAAAGGCCAGGTTTAGACCAGGAAAAGGGTTGGCGACTAGCAGCCTCTCTGGTCAGGCAGCTGGAGCACAGTCAACTCTTCAGCCATTTTATAGCGCACTTTCTGGCTGTGCTGTGCTGCCTGGCCGGCCACACAACTAACTAGTTGATTCTTCCCTTTCAGACTTGCCAGAAGTAAATAAAGGTTAGCAGACTGGAAGATTTGGGTCTGTTAGTAAATCGTTGCGTTTTCCTTTCTTTTTAGACGGCTTAATACGTTGAACAAGTGTGCCTCAATGAGACTTGATGTGAACTTCCAAAGGAAAAAGGTGGGTGTGCCTTGCAGAGACCATGACCACAGCAACAGAACAGCCTGTGTTCACAGACTGGGAAAGCATGAAGGCTGGAGAGCTGGCTTGGTGGTTAAGAGCAAGTACGGCTCTTCCAAAGGTCCCGAGTTGAATTCCCAGCTCCCATGTATGTGATCGTCAGTAACTCCAGGTCCAGGGGAATCTCATGAGCATGTGCATGCACACACGTGGAGACACACACACACACACACACACACACACACACACACACACACACACA
>OU015754.1:501186-521117 GCA_907169655.1 Acomys percivali
ACACACACACACACACACACACACACACACACACACACACACACACAGAGCATTGAGCCAAGGCAAAATTTTCACGTGCCCACCCACTATCTGTTTCCTCTGTAAATAGCCCATCTCATCCCCATTATCCCACATAGGTCTGTATTAAGACCGTGCTGAACCATGGACTTTGCAATTTCAGTGCTTTCAAAGTTTGCTGTTGTTTCTAGCAGAGGGTTCGGTTAAAGAAATATCTTGGTTCACTGGTGGCTCCAAAGTCTGCGCAGCTGTAACTGGCAACTGGCATCTGATTCCAGTTCTCCACCTTGATTGCTAGGTTAACAGCACTGGCTGCTCTCTTCCAAAGGTCCTAAATTCAATTCCCAGCAACCACATGGTGGCTCACAACCATCTGTAATAAGATCTGGTGCCCTCTTCTGGTGTACATGCAGGCAAAACACTATGTATATATGATAAATAAATAAATCTTAAAAAAAAAAAAAAAGAGAGAGAGAGAGAGATTCAGGGAGGGCCGACAGCTCCAAGCCAAGCATCTTCCAGGCGGTTCTGCTTAGAGCTTTTCTTCCAAGTGCAAGTTGGCAATGCACCCATTGTCAGGCAGGTTGATTTGGTGGTGGGAGTACAGGAATGGGGGGACAGTGTCACCCCAGGCCACAGCATCTTCTCCACTCTTCCCCAGTCACGAGGAATTTAACAGTTGCTATGATTGCTGCTTCTCAAGGGACATCAATTTTGAAATGAAGCCATAAAGCTGAAGACACACCTCAGCGGCTGAGCGCCTGGGTACACTATTTGGGGCCCTGAGAGTCAGTTTGCAGTTCAGAAAAGGAAAAGAGGAAAGAGGGAGAGGTGAAGAAAGGAACGGAGGATTTGGCATCTGTGATATATCTGAAGTCTGTGACACCCCCAAATCCTTTTCTGGTTGTTTCTTTGTTTTAAGGTCGTAGAGACAGGGTTTCGGGTGACTAGCCTTGCACTTGCTGCGTAGTCAAGGCTGGCCTTGAACTCCGATCTCATCTCCGCTTCCCAAGGCTGAGATGACAGCTGCAAACTGACACTTATAAAATCCAAATTGTTTGAATGCCACCCTGATGGTCAAAAGTTTTGGATCTCTGACAAGTACTGATTTCATAGTTTCTGATTAAGCAGTAAAACCCAGGAGTATGTTCCAAAATCAAACAAGACCCCTCTCCAACGTGCCAAACACTCCGGGGTGCTGAGCACAGCGGTGAAGTGAAACCCTGTTTACTCTCTGCTGGTGACTGCCACCCAGGGACGGAGCTCATTGTGCTCTCTCGTTCTTGTAGAGCTTCTCTGAGTTCTGTACGAGGAAATGAAAGCTGTCATGTGCTCAGCGCCTCTGTGTGAGTCACTGGGAAGGCTTTTGACTTCAGGAGTGTCCTGAGGAGCAGCTGGCTCCAACACCAAGGCTCCCTGAGCCGCTCTGCATCCAATCTCACTGAATGGGTCCTCTCAAGGAACTTCAGGATCAAATCTCTGAGGACTTTTTTTTTTTTTTTTTTTTTTTTTTTAATGTAGCACCTCTGCGTGTACAGAGTCAAATCTGGATTTTTGGTTGGTTGGTTGGTTGGTTGGTTGGTTATTTGGCTGGTTTTGCTTTTGGTTCTTTGTCTTGTTGTTTTTGTTTTGGGTTTTGTTCGCTCTTTTGTTTTGTTTTTTGAGACAGGGTTTCTCTGTGTAGCCTTGGCTGTCCCAGACTCGCTTTGTAGACCAGGCTGGCCTTGAACTCACGGAGACCTGCCTGCCTCTGCCTCTCGAGTGCTGGGATTAAAGGCATGCGCCACCATGCCCCGCTGAATCTGGGTTTATTTTAAAGCAAAGAGAGCATCCTTTATTCTGGCTCCCACAGAGGAATGAGTATACCTAATGCATTTTAACTCACCATGGTAACAAGCCCCACTCCCAGCCCCCCTTTTCTACTCTGAAGTAGCACCCCTCAAAGAGTTTAAGTCAGTTTGGCTTGACTTCACCTTAAAAGCAATTTGGGGTTGGAGCTGGAAACCAAGGATTACAGCTGAGGAGATGGGAGAGTGAAAAACAATATCCAAAGAGAGATTCAAACATGGATGAATTATCCAGGCCATGGACAAATTTAAAATGTGGGAACAGACCTCCCAACAGCTGTCTGGCTAAACAGACCCCTTGAGAAGTGCACTTACTATTTGAAGCATGCGGGTCAGATGTTGTTTTGATTGTAACACATGGTTCTTATTAAACCGAAAATGGTCCTGTGAGTCTAAAACAAAGCTCCATAGGTGGCTGCTCTGTGCAGATCTCCCACAAAAGAGAACATCAAAAACTAATGGCACATGCTGTTTCCCTTCAGTGTGAAGTGATGGGATTTTTGCCCTGTCACCTGCTTTTCTTTTCTTTCTTTCTTTCTTTCTTTTTTTTTTTTTTTTTTTTGGTTTTTCGAGACAGGGTTTCTCTGTGTAGCCTTGGCTGTCCTGGACTCACTCTGTAGACCAGGCTGGCCTCAAACTCACAGCAGTCTGTCTGCTCCATCTCCAGAGAGCTGGGATTAAAGGTGTGTGCCACTCCCCACCCCCCACCCCCAGCCCTTGTGCATCTTCTTTTGTTTATTTGTTTGTTTTTGAGACAGGGTTTCTCTGTGTAGCCTTGGCTGTCCCAGACTCACTTTGTAGACCAGGCTGGCCTCAAACTCACAGCAACCGCCTGCCTCTGCCTCCCGAGTGCTGGGATTAAAGGTGTGCGCCACCACGCCTGGCACTTGTACATCTTAATGCTTGCTCCTTACTCCTTCCCCAAAATGCTGTAGAATAAAAGAGTTTAGGTTTGTTGTTGTTGTTGTTGTTGTTTTAAGATTTTTGAGTACTTATGCCTACAGAAAGGCATGTTAGGGATGGGCCCAAGTCTTACATGAAACTCACTCCTTTTCCACATACGCTGTTATTCAGAATTTACAGCTGATTTTATGCAATATTTTTGGTAATTTTGTGCACGATATATATTAGCATAAATATAATATATATGTTTTATCTATAATATGTGGGGCTGAGGACAAAGTCCAAGTGTGAAATTAATTGATACTTCATTAACATCTTATCGTGTAACCTTTAGGTAATTATGTACATTTTTAGTGTGCTTGCTTTTCTTTTTGTTTGTTTGTTTGTTTTAACTACAACCCATTACACAAGACCAGGTGTGGAGATGTTTATCTAATGCGTCATGCCTGTGCTCAAAAAGTTTGGAATTTGGAACATTTTAGAATGTAATTATTTGGATTAGGGATGCCCAGGCTAGACAAACAAGAGCAAATGAGAGTGGTTTTTACAACAAGATGTTTTGTGTGTTGGTGTGGTATGGTTGCATCTTCTCTGCTGTGATGGAAAATCCAGTTGTCATCCTTAGTCACCATCAGCAGTTTGGGGTGGTTTGTGGTTGTTTTCTGCACAGGGTGCTAAAGAGGAATGGGTGCAGTTTTCATTTTGCGTGGCTAACTTTTTTTTTTTTTCTTTAATTGCTTTGGTTTTGTTTGTTTGCTTTGGTTCAAAGAAATTAGTTACTACAGAATGCCCTTTTACTGTTCCTCTTTCTCACAGAGTTGGCCATGTTGTCAGACGCCTTGGTTGGGCTGTGACTGTCTTCCTGTTGGCTAAGGCTGGTGCAATAAATCTTGTAGCCCCACGGAAGGGACTAGCTCTCTGGCTCCAGTCCTCAGAACCTGCCTTGGCATCCTTTCTTAACCTAAATGAAGGAGATTTTATCGAATTTGTATGTGATTTTCTAGTGTTAGAAACAGGGGAGAGGAGGTGGTTGTAACTGACATCAAGTATTAGGGTTTCTTTTTTTTTTTTTTTTTTTTTTTAAGGTAATGGCTCCTTCATTTGCCTGCCCTAAAACTTTCTCGCCTTCTCATAAGCGCCCAAAAATGTTCTGTTGAAAGTGCAAGAGGTTCAGTCTTAGCCTTAGGTATCAATAGCTCTAGGAAGCAGTTTGTTTGTTTGTTTGTTTGTTTGTTTGTTACAGATTTTCTCTGTGTAACAGTCCTGGCTGCCCTGGAACTCGATCTATAGACTAGGCTGGCCTTGAACTCACAGAGACCAGTGTTGGGATTAAAGGTGTGCACCAGCACTGCCTGGCTTGGAATGTTTTATTGTTATTGTGATTGTTTTGTTTTATAATAAAAATCTTGAGAGAAACTAGTAAGTGTCAGAAGTTTATTTTGAGTTATCTTAGCTCCACATGCAGTTTTAATATTTCAAGTTATGTCACCAAAACTTTACACAAATTTGTTGTTGTTGTTGTTGTTGTTGTTTTAAATCAAAGCTGAATCAGCCGGCACTGTGGCACATGCCTTTAATCCCAGCACTCAGAGAGACAAAGACAGCGAGTGTCTGTGAGTTCGAGGCCAGCCTGGTCTACAAAGTGAGTTCAGGACAGCCAAGGCTACACAGAGAAACTTTGTCTCAGGGGGAAAAAAAAATCAAAGCTAAATCTTTTCACTGAGATGGCACCACCATTGCAATTCTTGAAAGTTTCTTCCATCTTGTGCTTGAATGTTCAAATTGAGGCTAACTCAGATTCCCTGGCTTTGGACGGGTTAAGCCTTCTGTGACAAGAGTCCAGTGAGTATAGATTGTGAGTCTATGAGTTTTGACACACCCACACACGAAGGCATGCAGGCACTCACGAGCACGCGCACACATTGGGAGGTGAAGTCAGGGGAGCTGTGGTGGGTGCTAGATGAGTGAAAAACATAGACAAACAGTGGAACAAACATTGAGAAGAGCAAAACCGCCCTGCTAAGTGCACAGCCTTGCTTAGTTCCCTGAGGAAATTCTGTGAGTCAAAGGCTGTTTTTAGCCTGACTTTATAGGTAATAGTTACATCCCAGGAGGGGAGGGGTTTTGTGGTACCACTGTCATTCAGAGCCTAGGCTTATAACCGGATGCCAAAGGAAGATAAGTTCAAGAAACAACAAAATGAACAACAAGAATTAAACAGTTCTTAGGGGTGTGGTATTGGGGAGGATCTAACTATGAGCAAA
The DNA here is from genome assembly GCA_907169655.1 of Acomys percivali. Lineage (NCBI taxonomy): Eukaryota > Metazoa > Chordata > Mammalia > Rodentia > Muridae > Acomys > Acomys percivali. Next base: position 506,219 of record OU015754.1, read on the forward strand.
GTAAACAAACACAGCCCGGTTCCTGACAGTTGGGAGTGCAGGCTCAGGCCAAAGAATTCTAACTTGAGACGATGGCTCATACTGGGGGAAGCTGGTTAGATGGGGAACGTTCTGGAGATCAGGGTTCTAGCCTGATTTTTTTTTTTTTTTTTCCTGTAATACAGCCAGAGAGAGGTGCCAAGGGCCCAGATAAGAAAATCAGAGCAAAGGCACAAACCTGGGGAGTGATTTGAAAAACGGTTCCACAGTGGGTCTTAGTAATGATTATGGTAAGGAGCGGGTGGGAACTGATGTTTCAGTTCATAATTTCTGGGCACAAGAAATAGACAGAACCAAACAGGGACACTGTAGCCCCAGGGAATGCAGACTTCTGTGTGTCACAGGCTGCAAATTCCAGGAAAACAAAAAACAAAAAACAGATAGGTCAGTGTGTGACATGTGAATGCAAGACTTTGCAACACAGTGACTGGAAGGTGTGTACAGCTAAAGGTGCTCTCACTCAGGTTGCTTGGCCACAAGGAGCCTGGTGGCCACAGCGGCTGGGCTGGACTCTCTTCAGGTGTAATCTCTAGATTGCTGTGGACCTCACTACTTTAGGAACTCGGCCCGGGATTTCACTGGGAATGCGTACAGGGGTAATGACAAGAATTGGGGTTTTCAGAGACTGAGGTAAGAAGTGTTGACTTTGAGGTGCCATGAGGCCAAGGATCAGCGAAGGAGAGATGTGAATAGTGGTCCTCGAACTCAGTGGAGTGGTGTCTGCGGAGGAAGAAATGTCCTGTATTGGTGGGAACGAATTGCTTTGGAAAGGACACTCTCTGTCTCTGCTGTCTTATCAGTTGGTGCTTGCCGCTCTTTATGACCAGCCAGGGGAAACTCCTTAGAAACAAAGAAAGGATGGGGGGGCACTGTGTCTGTGTGTGTGTGTGTGTGTGTGTGTGTGTGTGTGTGTGTGTGTGTGTGTGTATTTAATTAAATATATATATATATATATATATATAACACCTTAGAAACAAAGGATTGAAAAAGTATATATTTAATTTTTATATATACATACATATACATACATACATACATACATACATACATTATATATGAAAGGATGAAATTTTGGTAAATTAGAAGAAGCCCTCTGGCCACCAGGGAAAAACAAGATGTTTGGGGGAGTGAAGGGCTTAGAGACTCACACCTCCTGGTTAGAGACTCACACCTCCTGGTTTGAGAAGCCAGAGGGAACAAGATGGGCGCAGCATGCAGCCATGCTCTGTGGACGTGAACAATTCCCTAATGTTTTGCAGGGTGACGACTCAGATGAGGAAGATCTGTGCATCAGCAACAAATGGACTTTCCAGAGGACCAGCCGCAGGTGGTCCCGTGTGGATGACCTGCACACACTGTTCCCTGGGGCAGACAGAAACGGGTCCCCAGGAGGCCCTAGGATGAGAAACACGACCAGCAGTGAGAGTGTGCTCACAGATCTGAGTGAGCCAGAGGTCGGCTCCATTCACAGCGAAAGCAGCGGGGGCAGCGACAGCCGCAGCCAGTCTGGGCATCCTTGTACAGACAGTGCACTTGTGCTGGAGGGCACCCTGGTCGGCGGTGGCCTCACGCAGTCTCCGCAAGACCGTGTTAGCTACTCTTTTCACACCAAGAATGAGAAACCCACTAGGGCCAGGGCCAAGTCACTTTTGAAGCGCATGGATACCTTGAGAGCAAAGGGAGCACACGGGAGGCATAAGGGGCCGGCACGAACAGGTGGCCTGCTCATCAGTAGGCCTGTGCTGCAGCAGGAGCCAGAATCCTTTAAGGCTATGCAGTGCATCCAGATACCCAATGGAGATCTGCAGACGTCACCTCCAGCTGCCGGCAGAAAAGGTCACCCATGCTCCAGTAAGTCAAGTGGCGACGGCAGCCCTTTGGCGAACAGCAGCCGCGTGAGCACTCCATCTACGAAGGAACGCAAATGCCATCATGAGGCCAACAAGCGTGGGGGCATGTATCTGGAGGACCTGGACGTGCTGGCAGGGACAGCACTATCAGATACAGGGGACCAAAACCACACGCATGGGTTTCACTCCCAAGAGAGCTTGGTGGTCCTTGTTCCCAAGGACCACAAGCCAGGGACATTCCCCAAGGCACTGTCCATAGAAAGTCTCTCACCCACAGACAGCAGTGCAGTAAACTGGAGGACCGGGGGTGTCTCCCTGGACAGACAAGAGGGCCCGGGCATGAGGGAGCCCAGGCTCATGTCATCGTGCCACAGAGGCAGCCGAGTCAGTATCTATGACAACGTTCCCGGGTCGCATCTGTACGCCAGCACAGGAGATCTGTTGGACTTGGAGAAAGGTGGCCTCCTCCCACAGCTGGATGACATTCTGCAGCATGTCAGTGGCATTCAAGAGGTGGTGGACGACTGGTCCAAAACCATCCTGCCTGAACTGCAGGGTCAGGATGCGCTGGCGGGCGACCCTGGCTTAGCCCTGTCTCCTAATCAGATCACTTTAGATTTTGAAGGCAACTCGGTCTCAGAAGGTCGGACAACACCCAGTGACATGGAAAGGGACAAGGCTTCTCTGAATGAGTCAGAGGCCACTGGGGTCAGAGAAAGAAGAGATTCTGGTGTGGGGGCCTCTCTGACCAGGCCAAACAGGTGGGTCACATGCTGCTATGAAGTTGTGGTTCTTCTGTTTTGGAGTAGTTATTACTTCTTATGACTTTGTATGTGATTGCATGTATGTCTGCATATGTGTATGTTCACCATGTGTCTGCGGTACCCTCAAAGGCTAGAAAAGGGCGCCAGCCATGTGGGTGCTAGGAGCTGAACCCAAGTCCTCTGCCAGAGCAGTCAGGGCTTTTAGCTGCGGAGGCACCTTTCCAGCCCATCTTTCATTATCCCTTTTAACCAAGGTGGACAGACTGCTTATACCATCACCTGGGGGCCATTCTGAGTAATGCACATGGTTAGGCATTCTTTCAACGGAGTTGCTTTTGTACACACAGAAAGACTGAATCTGTGTCAGCAGTTCACATCCGTTTCTTTGTGTGCCCTTTATTTCAAACTTGGTTTTGTACAAGACAAATCTAAGCAAGCACTGTAGTTGGGGGATCAGAGACAACTGTGGCTCAGTCCCTGTGCATAGCTTTTTGTGTGTGTTCTTTAAGACCTAAGGCTTGCTTATGCTTTGTGTTTGGCCTTTGCTGTAAGTTGCTGCTCATAGACTGCACAAAGCCGCTGGACAGAAGCACCCTAGAAGATGCACTAAGGGATCTGACTCCTGTAGTCGGGAGCATTGTATGTGTCATTGCTGAGTTCCTTGAGGCTGTGATGTACCGTAGGACTCATTAGTATGTCATCTGTGCCTATCACCTTCAGATGCCACCTCAGCATGAAGGACTGTGAGGAGGCAGGCATAGAAAGTAGGAAATACTGCACAACCTCAATGTGTTAAGACTCCTAGGCATACCCTCCTCTGTCCCCCCCCACCCTCCTCCCCTCTCACACACTCTCCCTCTCTCCCTCTCCTCTTCTTCCCTTCCCTCCCTCCCTCCCTCCCTCCCTCTCTCTCTCCCCCCTCTCTCTATGACCCGTTTTATGTCTCTATCTCTTTGCCTCATTATTTCTCCCATCTCTCTGTCTCTGTCGTCATGTGTCTCTCTTTCATTTTTATTTTGTCTCTTTCACATACATATAGGTGCTCGCGCGCGCACACACACACACACACACACACACACACCTGATTAGCTGCCCTGAACACTTCGGGAGTAAATTTGAGAATAAGCAAACAAAGTTAAAAAAAAAAATACACTGCCTCTTATTTAAATCCCATAATGAAACAGTCAATATGCCCTATTCTGGGTTTCTACAACTTGCTAAGTCCACAGCTCCGTCTTTGTTCCTTTTGCTCTGTGATTTTCTTGGCACAGAAACTCCTGTGTAGCCATTTGTACCAAAGGGCTGGCGAGAGCTTCCCAGTTCCCATCCACCAGGTGACTGGCAGCTCTGACCATCTGTTTCAGGCGCCTACGATGGAGCAGCTTCCAGCTCTCTCACCAGCCACAGCCATCTCCAGCCACCCTGCACATCAGCAGCCAGACGGCCGCCCAGCTGAACCTGCTCCAGCGTTTCTCGCTGCTCCGCCTCACAGCCATCATGGAGAGGTACTCCATGACCAACAAGCACGGCTGGACCTGGTATGTAGCGCGGTCACAGGGGTCACGTGTTCAGAGCTAAGTGGATGGCCGTAAAAGGCCTCCAGTGTTTATATTTTAGTGTCTGGAGAATGGAGCACTGTGCGCTACCCTCTCCTGGAATCCACGGAGCCTTCTGCTTGACTTCTGCCCTCTGGGTAGCCAGGCTAGGCCTGGTGAAGCACACAGGAAACACTGCTTTATTTGTAGCTCTTAGTTGGTTTCCAGGGAAGGGAGCCAGGTTCTGAGAAAAAAAGAAAAAGAAAGAAAAAAGAGGCCAGTAAAGAGTGATAAATTGTGAGCAGAAGACTTGGAAATAAACCTGCCATAAACTATTTCTGGCAGTTTGTGAAGACACATCTGTCGTTTGTCCCTTGTGGCCGGCACAGAACTAATCCCTTACGGCATTGATTTGCTAATTCTTCAAGTACACTTCTGTTTCCCTTGGCAAGTAAAAATGAGATTATGCAGTATGTCTTTGGAGTTAAGGATCTGATGAAAATCAACATTCTATGCAGACTTACTGTGGGTAAATGAGTGAGTGATATATAAAGCGGTATATCATATGATAAATATAGATGAACCAATGTGTGTTTATAAAAATGTTTTCAAAGGTTATAAATTGTGTGGTCAAATCAATATATGCATGTGTTCAAATTCCCTTTAAGACGTAGAGCTGGCTCTGGTTAAATACATAGCCAAGAAAATGTGGCTCAATGCTGCCCGCCTTCACTTTCTTCAACCCCAGCCAAGTTGATTCTTCCTCTTATAAATTTTTACATGCATTTTTTGTTTTGTTTTGTTTTTTCCAGACAGGGTTTCTCTGTGTAGTGTTGGGTGTCCTAGACTCCCTTTGTAGAGCAGGCTGGCCTTGAACGCACAAAGATCCACCTGCCTCTGCCTCCTGAGTGCTGGGATTAAAGGCATGCACCACCACACCCAGCTACATACATTTTTGTTGTTGTTGTTTTTGTTGTTCTATTGGGGAGTTTTAGGTGTTTGTTACACAAGAGCTATTTCAGCCACAATTAAATTGGAAAAATTGCTCACCACACTTGGAAACAGAGCCACAAGGGCCATTTGCTAATGTGGATCATGTTATCTAACAGAAATGATGCGTAGGAAAGGGCCGAGAGGGCCAGCAGAGAGCCCCAGGGATGGTGATTGTCTGATATAGAGTTTAATTCTGCCTTTGCCTCTGAGTTATTCAGGAATTTGGCCTCCCTCTCGCTTGCTTCCACAGCCTGTCAGCACAGTGCGCCCCAGGAACCTTGCATGACCTGGTTTCTGTGAATTCCAGGTCCGTTCCGAAGTTCATGAAGAGGGTGAAAGTTCCTGACTACAAAGACAAGACCGTCTTCGGTGTTCCTCTCATCGTCCATGTCCAGAGAACAGGACAGCCCCTGCCTCAGAGCATCCAGCAGGCACTGAGGTTTCTACGTAGCAACTGTCTGGATCAGGTAGAGTGGTAAATCTCAATATGAGCTTGGGGTGAGGGGATGGTAGACTGAGTCAGGCCTATCCAGTACAAGGCACGCCTCAGCAAAAGGAGACAGCGCTGAGGTCTTTAATGCCGGGATTCAGTATGCCAAGGCTGCATCCTGGCCTAGCTTTCCATGGTGTTCACTCCTTGGCTAGTTGAGTGACAACCTGGCCAATCAAAGAGAGTTGATGTTAGTACCTTGTATCTATGTCTAATGCACACTTCCTTGAAACTGGGAAGTAGACTGTGGCCTGCAGTGCATTTTAAGTTATTATCCCAGAGCAACTATTTACTCCACAGCATTCTTTTATCTCTGTCACATTGCTTCTGGGGGGGGGGGGACGAATTTAGAATTTTAGTTGTTTCTCCCTTTATTAATTTCTCATAGTAGCCCAATGAACAAAACAGATTTATTTACTTTTTTTTTTTTCAAAGCTCACAAGTACAATGTGAAAGCCATATCAGCTGAAACATAAACCCTAAGAGTTGATGGGAAAGTTCACGGGAAGGAAATAGTCCGGTCGTTTTGTGCCTGCTGAACAGTTTAAGGACCCTCATAATGATGGGCTCTGACCAAGCGCAGAATGAGATCCATACCATAATATACAAAGCTCTTCCAAATTGCTCCCCATTCCTGTCTTCCATACTCCACCCCAAAATGAACGGCTTCACAGACTGCCCCTTGAGCAGCTGGCCTTCCAGCGTTCTGCAGCCGAGCACGCTCAAGGTTCAGAGGAGCCTGGAGAGGCCTTCTCTGTGTTTTGTTGATTTACCTTCCTCTGTGCCTCAGTGGGCAAGAAGGGGCTAAGCCACGTGAACTCAGAGATCTTGGCTCCTGACATGTGTAGAGATGTCCAAACAGAGACCATCCTTAAAATCACAATGACCCTTTGACGAATTGAACGCTATTTGCAAGCATCTTTGGCTGAACTGGCTAGTGACCTTCTTTGACCGTTATTCCCTAGAGACTATGATTTCACAATTTTGCATGTTTTCACGTCATGGTACCGGGCAGGTGGCTGCCGTTTTGGATATTTGGGTGGGTGGCTGTTTTTGTTTTCAATGTAAAATGTCTGGCATTTATTGTAACATCTTAGTAGAGCAAACCAATGAATCTGGCTACGGATGTGTCCTTGTTTTCAGTCCTGGTTCTGCTCTAAATACACATACAATCAGAGTTAATGACGTCTCATTGGTATCTTACTGAGAAAAACCTGGGACCTCTTGTCCAATGGCAAAAGTATTACAGCTATGCCCTCTGATAGAATGGCTCCTATTCTGTTGGGCTGGTGGGTTGGCACATATCCAAGATTCTGGCTCGTGGAAAGTAGGTAGCCTTGGATGCAAACATACTTTTTCAGACCTCTCGATTTTTCTGAAGGGTTAGACCAGACCTCCTCCTGTCATAGTTACCTGGGAGTTCTTTACTCTGTCCTTTCCTGAGATCTAAAGGACGGTGTACACCAAAGGCATGGCCAGCACAGCCATCGGAGGACAAGCGGCATGTGCTAGGGACCGGGGAAAGGAAGTGCAGCCCATCCGCGCCTGGGCAGCCATCTTAACTGTCAGAGCTTGTTTCAGACAACAGTCTGTTCTCGGTCCCGCTACCCCAGCTAGTGTCAACACCGTGGTCCCCACAGTGAGGCCAACATCTAAACCTAGCCTCACTTCCTGTTGTTGTAGTCACTGCACTGTTAGGAGGCCTTTTTCCCACCAGACTTGGGCATGATGTCCCCCCACCCCCACCCATCATTGATAAATCCACTGTCAAGATGCTGTTGACAATACTGGCCAGGGTGTGCCTGTTCAGTGAGAACGAGAGGAAGTCCGTGGCTTCGGTACTGGAGGACCGTGTTTCTTTTGGCCCACTGGCCTGTGTTTTGTATTGTAGACTCCAAGTTCATCTAACTGGGTGTGTTTTCCTCTCTGTACTGCCTACTAGAAAGCTCAGAAGCAGAGGCATATCCTGCCTATAGGAAATGTAGGTACCTCTCCGGGCCAGAAATTTCTTGCAACCTCGTTCCCAGCTTGAGTTCCCCCTTTATCGTTTTTATTTTTTATTTGTTGTAATATTCCTTTCTAGTCTCTTTCTTTTTTTTTTCCTTTTTTTTTTGGGGGGGGAGGGTTTTCGAGACAGGGTCTCTCTGTGTTGCCTTGGCTGTCCTGGTCTCACTTTGTAGACCAGGCTGGCCTTAAACTCACATCGATCCACCTGCCTCAGCCTCCTAAGTGCTGGGATTAAAGGCATGCGCCACCACGCCCGGCCTTCTAGTCTCTTTCATAGATCATTATAAGCAATGCTGTTTCTTGAACCAGTTTGGATGTAAAGGAATGAACTGTAATACCACTGGATAGAAAACACCACTGCCCCATGGAGTCTTAGCCATATCTACACTTGAATCACTCCTATGATTGGTCCCACCTCCCTTTCTGAAGCCAAAATTGGAGAGAGAAAGTAACTCATAGGAAGAGAGGAGAGCGGGCATACAGACTTCTTCAGACCGACTACACCGGCTTCTCCCCGATGTCAGTCTAAGAGAGCCCCTTGGTAGAAAAACTGTGTACAGACCTCTGTAGGAGAAGGCCCCTGTTGAGTGCGTAGGTACTGATGAGCAATGTAGCCTGCCCGGGAAGGTGGTGCTTCTCTTGGGTCAGCAAATAACCAACCAAACAAACAAACAAATAGATAGATAAAAAGCAGCGTGGGTTGTCCAAAGGGACATAGCTGGTACCGTGTGTGTGGCCTTCCCTTTGCATGTCATGTATAGGGGAGCACATAGCGCAAAGAGCAGTGACAGAAGAGTAGAAACAAGGAAAACGAGAGAAGCAAGAAGCCAAGGCAGCTGGGACAGGCTGCCCTGGAGCTGTAGAGCAGAGGAAAGCTAATGAGCCCATACAGCAAGAAGGAGGACTAGGAGGGGAAGGGAGCAGGTGCTCTTCCCTTGCCAACTGGGTCTTGTTGGAACTGAAGAAATTCACTTCTGCACAGGACTTTGCACTCTCAGCCCAGGCTTGTGGAAGACCAGACTACCCTCAAACATCCTTCCTGTCAGCCACAGTCTATGGCTCTGGCACTGAGCACCTCAGGAGGCCACCTGCAATTGATGGGGTCCCTTCCCTAAGGCTAAACAGTCTCTGGAATATCAGCACTCATCAAAAGGCTATCAAAGCCAGCAGCACCAAACCCTGAAACAGTCATTGCTGACCCGTACTCCCCATACCCCCAGCGCTATGCAGTTTATGTATGAGGAAGTGCAGCGTATCTACTTTCTCTCTCGCAGATGGGGTGAAGAGGGTTAGCCTTTAGTTGCAGCCATCTGTATCCAGACATGGTAGGCCCGAGTAACTAGCCTTGCTTTGCTGTATGAGCTCTCACATCCGTCCTAAATCACCCACATGCTGCAGCACAGGTTAATCCTGGCTCCTGATAAATACGAAGCTCCTGCAGCGAGAGGCTCAGCCAACACGGTGTAGAATCACTGCCCATCACACACACACAATCACACACACACACTGCTTTATGGCTCTCTTTCTGAATAAGGCTAACCTTTCTTCATTAGCCGGGCCCATTTCTAAAGAAGAGGAAATGGAAGCCCTGATAAACATCATTAAGCCGTGCAAGGATTAGCATAAGGGACACACGCCAGAGAGGAGATTTAATACTATTTAGATGAAATTTGAATTCTAATGCAGCACTCACGCCCAACCACTCCTTCTAATGGAGCCTCAAGATTTAAAAGCCTAATAATTCTGGGAAGACATTTTGAGTGGAAGCATTCTCTACTCAGCAACTGACTACCTGAGACACAGGAAAGATGATTGGGACCATCTATATAAACTACTGTTTGAGCCCTGCCTTTTAGGTAGCTAGGGACTGAAGACAAAAGAGAAGAAAAAGGTGAAAATAACCTGAAGGGACACTCACCACTCAGCCTTCTGTCATTTGGTGGGGAGCTCACAGGCAAGAGAGATCCTTTCACAGCCTAGCACCAGCTGCTTCCTAAAGAGAGTGCTGGCTGGCGAGATGGCGCAGTGGGGAAGAGCACTGACAGCTCCTCCTGAGGACCTGAGTTCAATTCCCATGCACCTACATGGCAGCTCACAACTGTCTGTAATCCAGTTCCACAGGATCTGGCACCCTCACACAGACATACAGCAAGCAAAGCGTTCAGTGTACATAACAAGGAAATAAATCTTTTTTAAAAAGAGAGAGAGCGAGAGTATGTGTTGGAGATGTGTTGAAGGCAGGTAAAAAGCAGGCCTACTGGGACCCCATACAAAATGAAAATGTAAGATTTCTCTTTCAAAAAAAAAAAAAAAAAAAAAGATTTCTCTTTCCTTTTTATTTTTTAAAAGGTTTAACCATTTTAATCTTATATGTATGAGTTTTTTGCTTACATGTGTGTATATGCACTCTGTGCATGCCCAGTGTCCACACAGGCCAGAAGATGCCATCAGATCCCCTGGAACTGGAGTTATAGAGGGTTGTGAGCCGCCACGTGTGTGCAGGGGATTTTCATCTTCTCTGTTCACTAATGACTCCTAGTATATGCTTTATACAGGTGCTTGTTTAAAAAACTGAACAAAATTACACAAGAGTTTACAACTCAGAAAGAATATCTATCCGAGTGTGTTTTCGCATTGAGTTTCCACTGTAGCTCTGTGTGTCTCTATTGGCTGGGAGGAGTCAGTCCTTGGCTGTTACCTAAAGTAGCTATACTGGAAATTCAGACTGGTTGAGGTAGGATGGACTGACTCCCAGCTCCTCCGATCCTGGCCCCAGGCTACCGCATCACAGCCAGGAGTCCTACCCAGAGGAAGGAGCCCTGGCTGACGTGTTCCTGTGACTCATTTCAGGTGGGTCTTTTCCGTAAGTCAGGAGTGAAGTCTCGCATCCACGCCCTACGCCAGATGAATGAGAACTTCCCTGCGAACGTGAACTATGAAGACCAGTCTGCGTATGACGTGGCAGACATGGTGAAGCAGTTTTTCCGGGACCTCCCCGAGCCCCTTTTCACCAACAAGCTCAGTGAGACCTTCCTCCACATCTACCAGTGTAAGTGCCAATAACACCGTGCACCCGGCTGTCGAAAGATGAAGTTTTTGTTTTGTTTTGTTTTTCAAAACAGGGTTTCTCTGTATAGCCTTGGCTGTCCTAGACTCGTTTTGTAGACTAACATGACCTCAAACTCACAGTGATCTGCCTGCCTCTGCTGAGATTAAAGGTGTGTACCACCATGCCCGACTAAAAGGATGGAATTTTAAAGACTGATTTGTTACGTGTGTGTGTGTGTGTGTGTGTGTGTGTGTGTGTGTGTGTGTGTGTATGAGTGTATATGTAGCACAGTACCCACAGATGCCAGAAGAGGCTGCTAGATGTCCCATAACTGGAGTTAGAAGTGGTTGCGAGCCACCATGTGGGTGCTGGGAACTGAACCTTGGTCCTCTGTGAAAACATTCAACACTTTTTAGCCACATTTCCAGCCCCATAAAAGATGGCATTTTAATGATACAATTAATTCAGGAATCTGTGAAGAACTATATAAAAGTTACAAACCTACCTCTTCAGAAATAGCCTTTGCTCAGTTTTGTATGTGTCTAAATATACCTTCTCAACATCCATATATGTTGACTTACTACATGTTTGTGTGCAACCTCAAGCTAATTTCCAATGTAGTTCTAATATATTTAGAACATAAAAGAACCAATAGAATTGTGTGTGTGTGTGTGTGTGTGTGTGTGTGTGTGTGTGTGTGTGTGTATTAAACCTGTCTTACTTTTTTTGAAAGGTAAATATTCAATTGGATATAAAATGTGATAGTAGATTTATAGTCAAATGTATCATAAAGACTGGAAAGAAACAAGAACGTGGATGCATTTCATCTGGTGAAATGATAGCAAACCAAACTGAGATTATACCTTAATTCGACTAACTTATATTTTTCATTTGGAAGATTTGAAGTGATGTTAAATCAGTTGTTCTTCACAAAGCCACTCTAGCTAACGTAGTAATGAGAAGGACAATTGATTTAAAAGCCCATTCTGCTAAATGAAGTTACAAAGGCAGATGTGAGAAATGAGCACACAGGTCTTTTCTCACTGGGATAATGATATCATTACAACTTGGCTAACAGCTTCATTGCCCAAGTACCAGTTCTTAGGGAGAAACGACTCTGGCTCACAGACTTTGATTTTTACACCAAAATGTGCCTCAAGGGGGTCCTGAGAAGGAATTGCTCCAATCAGAACCCGCCCCCCCAAACACACACACACTCTAGAGATTCTGTAGCAAATGCGTTTAAAAGGTGTATAATATTGCAGATTCAGAGAAGACTTTGAGTACCACCTGTAAAAACAGAATGAAGGGATGACACTCTAAATAAATATTATTTCGTCAAAGGGAATAGGTGAAACTGAATTAGTGATATTGGCTCCTAGAGCCCAAAAGAAAGCTCAGGGCCGTGTTGCTGAGAGAGGTCACGCTCTGTTTTTCCATTAGACGTCCTTATGGATGTGAGTGTTTACATTTAATCAGTCCTTGGGTTGAAGTTGACGCTATCTGTGGCCAAAGCTCAATTGTTTCCAAGAGATAAATATCCCTTTGGCTCTTGCCTAGGCTTACAACCAAGAAGCCAGGTCGAAGAGAGGTTTCATTTTATCTGGGCAATCATTGACAGAGCAGGGCGGGGCTGAGCGCTGCAGAGCTTAGCCAGGACGCAATACACAGGCCGAACCACTAGCGGGTGATCACGCTGTGCTAGAGGTTGGATTCCCTAGCCTTCTGCACAATGCTGGAGAAGGCCATGAGCACACACAGCTCCCAGGATGCAGGTGAAGGAGCACCTGCGGCTCTGGAGCAGCCAGTGCCATTCTTTTCTTTCTTTCTTTTTTTTTCTTTAGGTTTTTTGAGACAGGGTTTCTCTGTGTAACAATCTTGGCTGTCCTGGACTCAAAGCCCACACTTTAAAAAGGCAACACGGGGTGGCCACTCAAAGTCAAGCCAGCACATTCTCCAAACTGAGCCCTGGTGGCTTACAGGGACAGGCTCACCCAGGAAGCACTGGCTCCCTATGGGTGGCCGAGGGCAAACAGCTCACCCACTCCCTGCTCATGGTTCATTGTGCCATGCCAACCACAAGGCCTGGGACTCTACTGTGGTAGGGAGAGGACAGATCTTTGTTCCTTTTTACCCAGTGGCTTTCATAGCTGTGTCCTGCCCAGCCACGGCTGTCCCTGAATGTGCTACCCAAGCTACCTGGCCAAAGAGGGTGAGCAGGACACTTAGGTGAGTCCTGGAGTTTGATGGATGAGGTTCACACTCCAGCTCCATTGATGTCTCCAAGTGTCTTCTGTCTGGAATACAAGAACGTTCATGCATCCAGGTGTGGTGGGGCATGCCTTTGTTCCCAGCACTTGGGAGGCAGAGGCAGGCGGATCTCTGTGAGTTCGAGGCCAGCCTGGTCTACAAAGTGAATCAAGGACAGCCAAGGCTACGTACACAGAGAAACCCTATCTCAGGGAAAGAAAAGAAAAAAAAAAAAAAAAGGCTGTTCATGCATTCTTCCCCACTGTCCCTCTGATAACCTGGTGCTTCTCTTCAGATGTCCCCAAAGAGCAGCGGCTGCAGGCCGTACAGGCGGCCATCCTGCTGTTGGCGGATGAAAACAGGGAGACCCTGCAGACACTCCTATGCTTCCTGAACGACGTGGTGAACTTAGTGGAAGAGAATCAGATGACGCCCATGAACCTGGCCGTGTGCCTGGCCCCCTCCCTCTTCCACCTGAACTTACTGAAGAAAGAAAGTTCACCAAAGTGAGTTTTCCTCGTCGATAGCATCACTAGACCAAACCAGGTCTCTCCTCCAAGACCTATTTTCTTCTTTCTTTCTTTCTTTCTTTCTTTCTTTCTTTCTTTCTTTCTTTTTCCTCTTTGTTTTGAGACTGGGTTTCTCTGTGTAGCCTTGGCTGTCCTGGACTCACTCTGTAGACCAAGCTGGCCTTGAACTCACAGCAGTCCACCTGCCTCTGTCTCCCAAGTGCTGGGATTAAAGGCGTGTGCCACCACGCCCGGCTAAGACCCATTTTCTAAAGAAGTAAAATTAAACTAAAGTGTTCTCTGGTCCAGTTCAGATAGATGATCACAAGGACACTTGGAACAGACTGACTCGCCCTCATTCCTGGGCAGGGACTCATAGCATTCCCGAGGTAGTCCTGAAGTGCATCAGCTCAGGTCCAGAAAGTCTGAGAAGTTTTGTCCTATTTTATTTGAGTGGGAAGGAGAAGGAAAATATATCAAAAGGTATTTCACCATCATTGGTTTAAAAGGCTATATTTAAAACACAGCACAGGAACCTGCAGTTGAGCAGTTTCAAGTGGGGAAAAAAAATCATTTTCCCACCTACAGCTCTTCCTGTCATTGTATTTTTCCACGGCTTTTGGTTGTGAGCGGCCAGCCTGCCAGCCCGACTTGGAGCATGTAAAAATGTGTGGTCATTGGTTTTTATTTGGAAATGAGAAAGCTTGGGGTCTGAGCGGCATCTGAGGCTAAACGGCAAACAGATGGGATGATCAGGGAACTCCAGCATACTCTGGCTTGGGGAACCTGCTCAGCACATTCATTTTCAATTACAGAGTCATCCAGAAGAAATATGCCACCGGGAAGCCAGATCAAAAGGACCTCAATGAAAATCTAGCTGCAGCTCAGGGGCTCGCCCACATGATCACAGAGTGCAACCGGCTCTTTGAGGTGAGCGCTTGGCCTGGGAAGGAGCAGACACTCAGGAGCAGCCCTCACTCTACTATAAAGAGCTGGCTATACAGTGAGGCTTTGGCAGTCACAGCTGCTTGGGGCTCAGCATGATGAAAGTTTCTAATGCAGATAGAAACTTTGCTTCCTTTGTGAGATTTAAGACCAGTTGGCCAATTATTATATATATATATTGTTGTTGTTTTGTTTTGTTTTGTTTTGTTTTTCGAGACAGGGTTTCTCTGTGTATCCTTGGCTGTCCTGGACCCGCTTTGTAGACCAGGCTGGCCTCGAACTCACAGCGATCCACCTGCCTCTGCCTCCCAAGTGCTGGGATTAAAGGCGTGCGCCACCACGCCCGGCTAATTACAATATATTTTATTGTTACCCCAAACTTGATTAGCATCCTCCTCCTTCTCCTTCTTCTTTCTCTCTCTCTCTCTCTCTCTCTCTCTCTCTCTCTCTCTCTCTCTCTCTCTCTCT
>OU015754.1:524417-540726 GCA_907169655.1 Acomys percivali
TCTCTCTCTCTCTCTCTCTCTCTCTCTCTCTCTCTCTCTCTCTCTCTCTCTCTCTCTTGGACCCGTGGCTAGTGGCTAAGCCAACTGGCCAGAAATCCCCAGGGAAGAAGCCTCCTGCTTCCACCTGCGCAGTGATGAGTTACAGGCCTGCACCATCCTGGCTTTTTGTGTCAGAGCAGGGATCAAGCTCAGTCTCCCATGTTTATGCTCCTTTACCAACTAAGCGATCCCCTCAGACCCGCTTCATATTTTGCTGGGGACAGACAATAAAAAATAAGAAAAGGATACAGGCTTACTTATCCTAGAGGGAATAAATAACATGAGGAGAGAGTGAGGGTAGAATTTCAGTGGAGCCTAACTATATAAATAAATAAATATATATCATATATAAATATACATTAAGTGTATATATATATGTGTGTATATATATATATATATATATTAAAAGGTATATGGACCCTATAGATAGAAGAGTGGAATTTCAATGTAGCCCAAGACTATATATACACACATAATATATTATATATAAATATATATTATATGTGTGTAAATATGTATCATATATAGATACACACACATATATACATACATATACATACATACATACATACATACATACATACACACCCCATACATATGAAGGTAGATGGGCTGTGAAACTCAGTGCAAGAACACGGCCCCAGACCTGGTTCACGCCCTCAGAAATACCCTAAGTTTGATTCAAGAAGGAGAAAAGGGAGGAGAGAGAAGTCTCACCAGGGTGAGGACGGCACCATCTCTCTGACACATCAGGCCCCCACACGCTCAGATTCTCATCAGGCCTCTTCGCTTTTCTGTTGCTTGCGATGAAATAGTCCAGAGTGGCAATTTCTACGGGAAGAAGGTAGGGATTTGGCTCCTGAGTCTGGAGGGCTGAGGCGTCTGAGAGCACCCAGCCCCAGCATGGCAGAGGCCATGGCAGGACAGAGCAGTCCTGCCACAGAAAGCTCTTCCATGGGAAAGCCATTCCTCTAGTAACTCGTTAACTCATTAGCCAGGTAACCCAAGAACGGATTAACCTGAGTTAACCACTGTCTGACCACATCGTCCACCGTGGGGCCCGTGCCACAGCCTAGCGGCTATGCCAGCTAGGCATCTCTTTCCCCTACTGGGCTTTAATGACCCTCCTGCCTCTCTGTCTGGACTCAAAACAACTCTATTTCTTCTCCCACTCAAGAGCTACTCAGCTATCTGAGCCAAGGTACTGGGTTGGTGAAGGTTCAGTTTTTTTTAAGTTAGGCAAATCCTGTAGTTGCTAAACCTTTTATCACTTCCTCCAGGAAGTGTATTCCTCCTCTGTCCCATCCCCCAGACACACCTTGCACTTTTTTCAGGTTGTCTCTCCTCCAACACTCAATGCATCCTCATGTCTTCCATTGTTTCTCAGGCCCAGCACATGGGTGGACTTAATAGACAAAGAGAGGAATTGCATGAGTAAGTGCTGGTTCAGAATTGGAGTCCCTTCGATGATGGGCAGGAGCTTCTTTGGCAGACCAGGACAGGGCCTCAGTTTAGGGTTCCAAACCCAGGCCTGGAAGGAGGAAGCTGAGACTCATTCTTTGAACCTCACAGGGTGAACTTCACAGAAGTTCACAGAAGCAGTTAGCTTAATCCAAGTGCCTAACACTAGAGCCTAGAGCCCAGGTTTGGGGCGGCTGGGAGACATCGCTCTCACTCATGGCTTGCTTGTCTCTAGGACCTGGAAGACTGACTTGCCCAAAGGAATGTGCGCCCTGGTGTCCCTGTCTGTGGAGCATGAAGAAGCCCAACTGATGGGTGGTGTGCGGGCGGCAGTGATGGACTCTCAGTACCTGATAGAACCCTGCGGTTCTGGCAAGTCCAGGCTGACCCACATCTGCAGGATAGACCTGAAGTAAGTGGCCACGCCAGATGTTGGTAGACAAGGTCCTCAGGGGCCTCCGCTCTCGTGGTGTGTGCACCTGAGCCCCATCTGTTGCTCTGGTTTCTTCTTCCTCTAGTCTGTTCTCGCCAACGTGAACCAGCTTCCACAGAGGACCACATGCTCTCATCTTACTCCTTCCTGCTTCCTAAAATGCTGACCTTTGGCCTTTGCCGGGCGTGGTGGCGCACACCTGTAATCCCAGCACTCAGGGAGGCAGAGGCAGGTGGATCTTTGTGAGTTCGAGGCCAGCCTGGTCTACAGAGTGAGTCCAGAACAACTAGAGCTACACAGAGAAACCCTGTCTCAAAAAACAAACAAACACCAACCAAGAAAGAAAAGAGAAAGAAAGAAATTGCTTTTCTTTGTTTTCTTTTTTCTTTTTCTAATTTATTCCTTTCTTTTCACTAACAAGTAAAGGTGTGGTGTTTGTGGTATACATAAGGATGTTTCGACACATGTCCACATAGCAGAATCACCAAGCCAAGCTGTAAAAATATCTAACAACGCCGGGCAGTGGTGGCGCACGCCTTTAATTCCAGCACTTGGGAGGCAGAGGCAGGTGGATCACTGTGAGTTCGAGGCCAGCCTGGTGTACAAAGTGAGTCCAGGACAGCCAAGGCTACACAGAGAAACCTTGTCTCAAAAAACCAAAAATAAATAAATGAATAAATAAAATATCTAACAATGACCAAGAACATGCTGGGCATGGTGGTGCACGCCTTTGATCCCAGAACTCAGGAAGCAGAGGAAGGTGGATGCTCTGAGTTCAAGGCCAGGCTGGTCTACAAAGCGAGTCCAGGACAGCCAAGGCTACACAGAGAAAACCCTGTCTCAGGAAAAAAAAAAAAAAAAGACCAAGAACATGTTGTTTCCCCTACACTCACCCAAATAGCACACGACCACTCACGGAGGCCAGCAAGTCAGCCTTGTAGAATGAAGTGAAATGGAAGTCATTAGAGTCAGGAGATGGGGGTGTTAGAGTCAAAATCAACAGCGGCTCCCAAAACGCTCCTGGTGCTTCTCTGGCACAGGTACAGCCACCTGCAGCATGTTTTAGAACAACTAGAAGGGCACACAGGTCCCAGCAGAGAAGTGTAGCCAGTGGTCAGAGAAGTGGAGACACGCCTTACTATGTGCTGGTTACAGCACGCGGGCCGCAAATCTCTGAATTCTCAATGAGGAAAGTTAACTATAGTCATCATGATTGCTCACAGGCGCAGCCCAATTGAAACATGGCCTCATATGATCAGCGCTTCTCTGCCCAGCCCCCTACTCTATGTAGTCTCTCAGCAGCACCATTCTACCCTGTAAACCAGTGAACTTCATGTTTCTAGGATC
Source organism: Acomys percivali (assembly GCA_907169655.1). Taxonomy (NCBI): domain Eukaryota; kingdom Metazoa; phylum Chordata; class Mammalia; order Rodentia; family Muridae; genus Acomys; species Acomys percivali. Next base: position 527,698 of record OU015754.1, read on the forward strand.
CACATAGAGGCGAGGGCATGCAGTACCCAGCATTCTGAGCTTAGCTTCTTGTGTTGAACATAGTGACATCCTTCAGCTTCATTGTGGTAAAGATGACTAAGAACTGTCAGGTAGATAGGCAGAGAGATAGATGATAGATGACTAGATAGATGATGGATGGATAGATAGATGACTAGATAGATGATGGATGGATGTATAGATAGATGACTAGATAGATGATGAATGGATAGATAGATGACTAGATAGATGATGAATGGATAGATAGATAGATGATGGATGGATAGATAGATGACTAGATAGATGATAGAAAGATAGATAGATAGATAGATAGATAGATAGATAGATAGATAGATACCAGTTATTCTTAACCTTCCTCATGCTGTGACCCTTAAATACAATTCCTCATGTGGTGACCCCCAACCATAAGATCATTTCATTGCTACTTGATAACTATGATGAGAACCACTGATACATTATATTTGCCATGTTTGCTTTATCTAACCACATAGCACTTCACATTTAGGTTAATCCCACAGCTCAGCCCTTTATGAATAATTCCTGGTATCATCCTTATTTTCTATTTTGAGGACACATGCAGAACACACAGGTACATCACATCTCAGTAATTATGAATTTTATTCTGTTTCTTATTTTTAGTCATGTGTATATATTATACTGCATGTGCCCATGTGGAGGCCAGGGGTCAATGCCAGGTGTCTTTCTCAGGTTCTCCCTCTGAGCGCCTGCAAAGGGGAGGAGGCAGAATCTCTCACTGAACCTGGTGCTCACTCACTAGCTCAACTGGCTGAACACTGAGCAGAGACCATTGTGCCCTGTTTGTGCCACACCCAGTGTTTTTCATAGTGCTGAGGATTGCTGCTTTGGAGCCTCAAGCTTGCACAGCAAACTTTTTTTTTTTTTTTTTTTTGAGACAGGGTTTCTCTGTGTAGCCTTGGCTGTCCTGGACTCACTTTATAGACCAGGCTGGCCTCGAACTCACAGCGATCCACCTGCCTCTGCCTCCCGAGTGCTGGGCCTAAAGGCGTGCGCCACCACGCCTGGCCACAGCAAACTCTTCATTGGAGGAGCCTTCTCTTCAGGCCCTCTTGTGTTGCTTTTTACACGTGCCCTCCCTACCCGCCACTGATCCTAATTTAAACTGAATGCTTTAAGGCATTCATGATGCTAAAGCTGAATTAATGTAAAGCTGAACTCGTTGCTTAGTTGCATTTTGTTACTGGGTTTGGGAAGCTGTTGGGGTTTTTTTGTTTTGTTTTGTTTTGTTTTGGAGGTTTTGGTTTTTCAAGACAGCATTTACTATGTAGCCCTGGCAGTCCTTGAACTCACTCTGTAGACCAGGCTGTCCTCAAACTCACAGAGATCTGCCCCAGCCTCTGTCTCCCCATTGCTGAGGTTGGCAGCTTGTTGTTGGGTTTGGGTCAATTTCCAGATTCCATGTGAGTCTTCCTGTTCCCTTTGAGAAGTTGGTAACATTTTGAAGCACCTGATGAACTGCAAAGACAAAGTGCTTGGTGACAGAAATACTGGGTGACAGGATGAGGTCCTCAGACCCTTGACACTACAGCCACAAGCTGTTCCCAGAATACTGTTGACCCAAGCCCAAGGGTACCTCCTCCCGCACCCCAAGTCCTCTGACAAGTTTCCCACTTCCTTTCTGCTCTCTCCCGGCAGGGGTCACTCCCCAGAATGGTACAGCAAAGGCTTTGGACACCTCTGTGCTGCAGAAGTTGCCAGAATTAGGAACTCTTTCCAACCTCTCATTGCTGAGGGTCCAGAAACAAAGATCTGATTTCTCCCCAGTGTGACACCAAACTCAGGGAACAGGAAGTGATGAACCGGAAGTGACAAAGCCTCACAGCATGGAGGGCGTGAGAATGTGAAGGAGAGTGTGTCACCGTGGGAACAGGAGACCACGGAGAATGTTCTTAGCCTGCCTGAAGATGGCTGATCCCTACTAATACCTGTCGGAACATTTATCTATAGTGCTTAAAATTAAATGGGTTATTCTTACACATTGACTAATTTGCTACTTAAAGGCTTCTAAGAAGCATATCTCAGCTGTAAATAACTGTACTGTAGCATTTGTATATGTGTGTATATCTCCATTTACTGTATATATGTAAAATACCAGTTTTGTATATAATTCGGTGTCTGACTTTGTGAGTCTCCTCACATGGCACTTCCGGGTTGCTGCAGACCCTATGTCCCTCCTGTCCTGCCAGCTGAGCAGAGCCTGCTGCCAAACACCAAAGCATGAAGTGTGTAGTCTTGTCTGTCTGCAGATGCTTACCCAAAGATTAGCTAACCAAAGAAAACCGAAGTTAAAATCATCTTCCACGTGTTGGCCTCTTATTTGTGATGTTTAAAAACTGGAGTGGGGTGGTATTGTGATAAAGCGGGGGAAATAATACTTGCTTCTCTTTAACACAAAGCAGCGGGTGAGAGCTTATTGCCAAATCCAAGACTAGATTTTGCATTGCCTCTGGGCCCATCCCATGAAATTGGAGTGAGATGTCTGGCGACTGCCAGAATGAATACCAAGGGCCGGACCAGAGCAGTACTAACACAACCCGCCTTAGGAATAAACACTGGAGCCTCTCCACGGAGCCAAAAGGAGCCCCATGCCCTCTCTAGATTCAGACAGTTCTTACAATGCTGTTTAGCAGTCTATTTGACCAGTGGCCTCGATGGCCACAGTTATTCAACATGTTCTTGCACTGACCTTGACTCTGGACACCAGATGAAGTGAGATGGCAGTCCATCGAGCATCCAGGGTCATCACAGCTTCAGGGAATTCCAAGTGTCCTGTATATGACGCTTTTACAGTCTAAGCCATTGAAAACCTTGCCATCTAAAAGACGGGGTTTTCAACCAACCGGAAGACCAAAACTGTGCCGTCGGTGTACTTGTCAAAATTCCAGGCAGATGTACCAACTCCAGCTTCTTCATCATCCAGCACTGGTGCCGGCGCATTTGCCCCTAACCTTATTTATTATTGTACAGACTGAGCAAACTGGCTTCCCTTAACCAAGTGAGAGTGGATTTACTGTTTTTACTGTAATGTGACATCTGTAGAAAGATCACTTACTGTCTGGCTTCCAGGAGAGATTTTTCTTAGGTTGTCTGGGCAGAGACTGATTCAGCAATTGGTGGTGAAAGAGAAGAGAAAAACAAATGTGTGTTTTCAGGGCTTTTCTCGTTGTGTTATGGACACTACTGTGACATTTTATCTGTGGTGTGCAATCATTTTATTGGGGGGAATAGAGATATTTTCTGTATGTTTGGTGCGGCACAAGGAGTTTTTCGTTCTCATGTCTGCCTGGGAGAGTGGCAGTCAGACCACAAGCTGCCATCTGAGCAGTGCTCTGTGGAGTGGACAAATTTCCTTCTGCCGTTGCATCATGCATGCCAGGCTGGATGACTTTATGTATTGGCAAGATCATCAGTGGAGCTTGGTCTGGGCCAACACTGTTCCTGCTGGGGCACTATGCCTTTGAAAGCAGGATGGGCACTCCAGGATGGGTGGCACTGTCCCCCAAGGAGCACCCTTACTTACCATGCGCTGGGAATCCCTGGAAGACCTTGTTAAAGTGCTCCAATCTGGGCAGTCTGGGTGGGGCTGCCCTTCTGTGTTTCTAATGAGCCTGAGGGATGCTGGCCTCAAGGACAGCCATGCAAGCCCAGGACGCAGGGGAATAAGTCACACTGAATAAAGTAGTGTGACTGTAGGTCCTTGGCCCCTGTTCCTTTCTAGCCTGCCTGACTTCAGTTTTATGCAAACACTTATCACTTCTGCTAACTACAAGGTTTATCTTTAAAATAAAGGGAAACGGAAGGGGAGGAAGTGATGCATCGAGCTTGTTTGTCAACTGCCACAGTATTTTATTCATTGTTACTTTGCTGATGGAAATAAAATATTTCATTAAAATATTATATTTATACCTCATGTATATTTTTACCTCAATTGTTGGTATCAATCATCAGTTGTAAATAAATAATTGCCAAGGAAGATAAATTTATATACATTAAATATTTCCTATTTTCTATAAAATACATGTGGATTTTCATGATTCATTTTATAAGCAGAAAGCTTGCTTCAGTGGAAAGACTTCTCCAGAATGCAGTTTTCCAGGAGATTAACTCCTTTGGCTCCAAACACAAAGATGTCCACAGACATTCATTGACTAATGGGTTAGATGTCCAGTGTCAAGGCTGGAGAGCTGGCTCAGTGGTTAGAGCACTTGCTGCTCTCCCAGAGGACCAAGGTTTGGTTCCCAAGCACCCACACAGTGGCTCACAACTGCCTGTACTTCCAGTGCCTGGTGACCTAATGCTCCTTTCTACCCTCCAAAGGCACATGCATGCATGCAGTCACATACAAGGAGAAGAGTTGGGGAGGAGGATGAGAAAATATGATCAAAATATCAATATATATTGTCTAAAAATATTAGTTAAAAATTTTAGCTTGGCGGTGGTGTCACATGCCTTTAATCCTGGCACTTGAGAGGCAGGTGAATCACTGTGAGTTCAAGGTCAGCCTGGTTTACAAAGCTAGTCCTGGACAGCCAAGACTAACAAAGAGAGACCCTGTCTCAAAAAAAAAAAAAAAAAAAGTTTTTTTTTAATGATAAGTAAATCTTCAGATGCTAGGTATCTTGGGTCTAAGGCATAAAAGTAATAGGGGCATTCTAAACATATTCAATTGTTCTTTAGCCTGGAGTTTATAAAACAAATTTGTCACCAGCCAAGGACAGTACGTGCAGTAAACTTCGAACCCCTACCCAGATCTAACCAATGGACAAGACATTCTCCATAGTTGAGTGGAGAGTGGGGTCTGACTTTCACACGAACTCGGGTGCCCCATATTTGACCACATCCCCTGGATGGGGAGACCTGGTGGCACTCAGAGGAAGGATAGCAGGCTACCAAGAAGAGACTTGATACCCTATGAGCATATACAGGGAGAGGAGGTCCCCCTCAGTCACAGTCATAGGGGAGGGGAGTAAGGGGAAAATGAGAGGGGGGAGGGAGGAATGGGAGGATACAAGGGATGGGATAACAATTGAGATGTAATATGAATAAATTAATAAAATATATTTTTAAAAAAATATCCTAACAAGTAGTAATATTTGTAGTATTGGAAGGTTCAGGGGAATTGGCTATGTTAACTATTGAACAACAATGACATTTAAACATTTTTTGTTTTATCTTAGTCAAATAGTAAACTTATTAGTTATTTTTGCTTGTTTGGTTGGTTTTTTTCTTTTTTTCTTTTTCTTTCTTTTTTTTTTTTTTTTTTTTTTTTTTTTTTTTTTTTTTTTTTTTTTTGGTTTTTCGAGACAGGGTTTCTCTGTGTTAGCCTTGGGTGTCCTGGACTCGCTTTGTAGACCAGGCTGGACTTGAACTTACAGCATTGGTTGGTTTTTTTCAAGACAGGGTTTCTCTGTGTATCCTTAGCTGTCCTGGACTCACTCTGTAGACCAGGCTGGTCTTGAACTCATAGAGACCCTCCTGCCTCTGCCTCCCGAGTGCTGGGATCATAGGCGTGAGCACCACATCCAACTTTATTAGCTATGTTTTACTTTTGTTAAATGGACAAGGAAAGGAGAGTTGATACAAAATGCCTTCTCTTTGCCAGAAGAGCATGAAGCATAGTCACAGATGCCTCAGCCTTATGCCTGCTCCTTCTATAAAAACTAAAGTACCCTTAGGTAAGTAAGGTAGGTAAGGTACCCTCAGCCTCATCTACAGGTCTGCTTGTATTTGTTTTTAAATCAATCTGTACGTGTGTGCTTGCGTGAGTTTATGTGCAGATTCCTGTGAGAGCCTGAGAGCTGGAGTTGGACAGCTGTGAGCCACCTGCTGTGGGCTCTGGGAAGTGAACCTACATCCTCTGCAAGAAAGTAAGCACTTTTAACCCTGAGCCCCTCTGCTAAAGGTTCTTAAAGCCACAGCAGTGTAATGACACAAAGCCCATTAAAAAGACAAACAAACAAAAACCCAAAGTGATCCCACCTCTGCTGTCAGTCCTCCATAGACAAACAATAGAGGTGCTACCTTCCACGTGACAAGTGGAGTGTCATAAAAGAATCCAGATGAATGTGTGCTGCTGCGTGTCGCAAAGCCATGGGTCATGGTCAGCTTCCCTCAGATAATCCCAGCCTCCAGTTCGGTGACATGAGCTCACACCCTCCTCGTGCACAGCTGACACTCGGCTTACCAGTATTGCTGCTGGGAACGTAGGGAAGTCTCAGCAGAGCCGCTGCAAGGAAGTGGAAAAATCCAGGTCCTCTGGTGATTTTCAGTCTTCATAATGAGAACTGAAGAATGACTTCAAAAGGTAGCTTGAGCACACTTTTATTCATGAAAAAACAAAAACAGGATATGAGGTAGCCGGGCAGTGGTGGCGCACGCCTTTAATTCCAGCACTCGGGAGGCAGAGGCAAGTTGATCACTGTAAGTTCGAGGCCAGCCTGGTCTACAAAGCAAGTCCAGGACAGCCAAGGCTACACAGAGAAACCCTGTCTCGAAAAACGAAACAAACAAAAAGAAAGGAAGGAAGGAAGGAAGGAAGGAAGGAAGGAAGGAAGGAACAAAGAGGCAGCTATAAATCTCAACAGCTTTGTCCCAGAGGTAGAAGGTGAGAGATTGAGAGATGGAAGGGAAAAAATGAGAAAAAGTCATGCCTTTCTAGAGCTAGGCTGGAGGCCAGCCATGTGGCAGACAAGCAGCCACATGGTTGGGTGGGTGGGATGCTTTAGAGAAAAAGCAAAAGGTTATGTGATGCACTAGTAGTGAGACCCCCCCCAAGACCACCAGGAACCCACCAGATGCAAATCACACAAAGTCTTGTTTATTAGTCAAGCTCAGAGCCTGGACCGTCAGCCCCCTCATGAGAAGGGAAGATGGCCGGCCTTTAAGCCCATTAAACTGATTGGCTGGGGGACCAGGGCTACGCTTGGGGACCAGGGCCAGACCCCAGGGGAAATTTTTCATTTGATTTGGTCACTGTGACCTGTAGCTCTGATTGGTTGGTCCCGGATGCAGGCTCCTAGGAACAGTTGTTAGCTGTTTGTTTGTGGCTCTCCCTGGAAACTCTGGGGAGGAGATTGTGTTCAGGTGCTAGGCCCTGAATACAAAATGGTGTTGGTTTGGTCTCTATAGGTACCAGAAAAAGCATACTTTAGGCTCTGGCCAGCTTCTGAGCAGACAGGAGAGAACATAGACTTCTGAAAAGCAAGCGACCCCAGAGAACCTCATGGTGACTCTAGAAGGACTGTGCTAGGGGCCAGGAATTCTTGGTAAGAAAAGTATAGTATCTCATTAAGCTCTCATGACTCATGCTATCTGTTTAGCATGGCTAAAGGTAGCCTTGCTTCCTTAAGGGGTCCCTTAGCCAGGTGACTGACTGGCCCAACTAAAACATCAGGCCCCTACTGGGCCGGAGATTTCATTCCATTTACTGGAGGGAGCTATTCCCCTCACCCTCCACCCCCTTCACACCCTACCTCCACCCCACCCCCATCAGCCTCTGATCCCTTACCAGAACTGTAGCTCCAAAGCCAGCTTGGTTGCAGAAAGCATTGCTTCATCGGCATAGCGCCCACTCAGCATTGCATGAGGAGCTCGAACCCCAGGTAGAACAGGCACCCCAAGCGACAACTCCAATGATGTCTTCTTCGCTGCAGACCAGAAATACCAGAGAAGAGATCTGGCTCCCTAGTCTCTTGTTATCTCTTACCTGTACCTGGATGTGTGATGAGGAGGCCTACTTAAGAGGAGCCAGCTGGACACCTGTGGCTGGGCCAACTGGACAGATTGGTTCATGTTTCACCTCAAGCCCCAGACCAACATCTCAATGGTACCTCATCCCTGCATCCCTGCTCTCTGCCCCGACCCCACTCTTGCTCTCTGTAGCTCCCACCTATTAATCTATAATAAACTTCTCCCTACAATTCACCTGCTGTGCTCTGTGAATTTCATTCTTTGAATTAGTGAGACAAGACCACAAAGGCCACTCACTCTGTGGAAGTTTTGTGAGCTCTGGCACCCTAACTCTTGACAAGGGCAAAGGTCACTATCAAACTCAAGGACACCCCACGTTTCCCACATCAGGACATTTTCAGGTGGACGATAGAACTGGGAATGCACCACCGATGCTGTAACCACGGCTTTGACTCCAAGACAGCTCCCGCATGGAACTTCTCAGATTAGAGTCTGTCCCTCTCTAACTAGCCCAAAGCCTGCTGGGTGCTGAGGAGAGGCTGCTGGTGGGTGGGTAACCTGAACGGCCAACAGTTAGGTTGAGAACATGTCTGCAGGATGAAGGGTAGAGTGATGATAAGATCCCAGCTAGAAGGTGGCTATACCAACCCAGAGGAAGAACCGTTTGTGGGGAAGTGAGTGAGTATATTTTCAATGTATAACAGAACCAAAACTAATAAACTGTATTAACAGCTGGCTATGAAAAAGGGGGAAAGAAATTCGTTCAAAATGACTCTTTTTATTAGTTACTCTTTATTACTGTGATAAAAATATCATGACCCAAAGCAACTTATAGAAGGAAGAATGGGGCTCAGGTTTCCAGAAGGGAAGTCCCGAAGGGTGTGGGCGGCAGGAGCTGGAAGCTAGCCGATCTAATCGAACTTCTATGCACACACAATGGAAACCCAGAAGGTGAGCAGAGGTGTTGCCAGCCAGTAAACCTACAAAGCCCGCCCCACCAGAGACATACTTCCTCTAGCAGCATTCCACATCCTAAAAGTTCCATCACATCCCCAAACAGCACCACCAACTGGAGATCAAGTGCTCAAGCACAAGAATCTATGGGGGTGACATTTCTCATTCAAACCACATCCCTGAATCTTTTTGCACATGGAAAAGTCCTTAATGGAAAAAGAAATCATGGAGAGGAAATGCCTGTTTGAGACAGGCAGTAGGCAGGGAGGGAGCCCTTGTGGAAAAGACGATCTTGGAACTTTGCTCACACAGTACTTGCCATGAACCCCCATGCCCATCTGAGGCAGGGATGCCAAGCCATTAGTTGAGCATACAGGTCTATGACGGTCCACTCTCTGTGGACCACAGGGTGGCCGGACAGACCAGAGGAGTCAGTGAGGTCGATAGCCCTCCACAAGGTGGCTGGGTGTCATCCAATCTACAGAAGGCACAAATAGCAAGTAAAAGAAAACTTTTCTCTTGTACTCTTCCCTTACTGAGCTGGGACATTCCATGCCTTCTGCTTTGGGCTTCGGTTTCCTAACAGCAGCCTCCATTAACCCTTCAGACTTGGACCGAGAGGTAACACCAGCAAATCCCATGTCTCCAGCCTATACACCATGAATTGTGGGACTTTTTCAGCCTCCGTAACTTCCTGCGTTGATATCATCCTATAGACCCAAGATGTATATTTATGTGATGTATGATTGTTAATATTACCTTCATAATAACAATGTTATGTAATTAGTTATATTATATATATTAAACACATGTGTATACACACACACATACACAATCTTTAATTGGTTCTGTCTCTGCACAGGTCTGAAGTTCAGGAGCGTGACAAGCATGCAAGGCTGGAGATACGTCACTTGGCTCATTTGCACAGTCAAGTGCCATCCCTTCCTTTCCTGTCCATGCACTTATGTTATATACATAACCCTTATTTGATATCTCTGTGATTTCAAGCTGACATGTTCACCTTGGTGGTCACTGGTTCCCATGTATCCTTGAGATCCTGTTCAGGCACTTCCTCCATGGCCTTTCCTGACATTCCCTGTCACATACACTTGTTTCTTTTTAAAACCACATGTATTTATTTATTAAGGTGAGAGAGAAAATGAGAGAGTGTGTGTACGTGCTCCTTCACTGCCATGCACACTCATACACGTGTGCATGTGGAGGTCAGAGAACAGCTTGCACAAGTAAGCTGCCTTCTTCCATGACATGAATCTCAAGTAATTTTACCCAAGGAGCCATCCCTTTGGCTGTATGAAACAAACATTTTCTTGTGTGTCAATAACTCTCCCATTCAATACAAACTCAAAGGACTTGGCCTCTATTTAACATCTCCCCACTGTGTAGAGCACTTTCTGACACGTCACTCATCGGTTTGTCCAAGTCAATCAGGCCCATGACCCATGCATAAAGATGACAGGTATCATAAAATGAAAGCTCTTATGCAGGGAGTCAGGTCCAAAGGAAACTCCATCTTCCCAAATCCAAAAAGCAGAAGGGACACATGGCTACCTTTGGTACCTGTTGGCTACCTGTGGTGCCTACAAAAACTTAGCATAATAAAGCTCATGTCAGCCTCCAGGCTCCCTCAGTCACACATTTCAGAGACCATGCTAGCACCCTAGCCCTTCTCACCTCATGCCCTACCCTAAACTCCCCCAGCTCAAGGCGTCCCCCACCTAGCTACTCATTTTCCTTATAGCCCTGCTATTTTCTTTCTTTTTTCTTTTTTCTTTTTTTTTTTTTTTGGTTTTTCGAGACAGGGTTTCTCTGTGTAGCCTTGGCTGTCCTGGACTCCCTTTGTAGTCCAGGCTGGCCTCGAACTCACAGCGATCCGCCTGCCTCTGCCTCCCGAGTGCTGGGATTAAAGGCGTGCGCCACCACGCCCGGCAGCCCTGCTATTTTCTACTATTCTCATATTCTCATTCATTCTCTCTCTCTCTCCCTCCCCCTCCCCCCTCTCTCTCCCTCCCCCTCCCCCCTCTTTCTCTCTCTTCCCCCTAACACCCCCCTCCACACACACACACACTCTGCTTCTCTCACTGCCAGGTCCAGTCTGCTGGCCATGTTCAGTCTACTTCTCTCTCTTCTCTGGATTTTTCCGATATCTCTGGATATTTTCTCTCTTTCTATCATATCTTATGGGAAGGACTGTAAGCTTTATCACAGGTGAAAGCAGTCTTGGCAGGCTTTGCCCTTGGACACACCATGGATACTCCCTGAGATTAACCTTGAGATAGACTGGGTGGAGCCATCCTGGGCCTGGAATTCAGGAAGCCAGGAAGTGGACCTGGGGACTCTACCTGGACTATTGTGTTTCTAATCGACCCTCAATGGGAGAGGGAGACCACCCTTCGCATGTGACACAGACAGGCAGAGAGGACAGAGAGGAGCAGCAGGTTCAGACTGGGCTTGAGCACAGTGGATCAGAAAGAGGATTAGCTAACAGGCCAGACCAGTGCACAGGCCAGAGACACCTAGGGACCCGTCCCCTGAAATGGATACCGGAAGGTTCACTCTTTTTTCCCTTTAACCTTTTTTCCCTCTTGTGTAAGCTAGCTGGGTTGTATAATAAAGTTTAACTGTTAAGAAACAGATTCAACAATATCTAGCTTCTCTTTAACCATACCATGGAGCCGTCATGTTCTCAGTTTATACATAGGGACACCACAAAAGACTCATGATCTAAGAAAGTAACATATTTTGCACTGCATTTTGACAATTTCAACAAAACCCAGTAGTGCAAAGAATTGAGAATTAGCTGGTATTTTAAAAAGCTAACTGTGACTGTTTCTAACATGGAACATGTTTCAAACTTGGAGCATTTGTTTTCAATCAATAGGAACCTTTAGTTAATTCATTCATTAGGAAACATCCACGAGAAGTCTGTGAGGCATCACTTTATGGAATTCATTGTCTGTATTAGTTACTCTCACTGCTGTGACTAACACCATGACCAACAGCAGCTAGGGGAGGAAAGAGTTTATCGGGCTCACATTTCTGCTTCCACATCGTAGGCCATCATCAAGGGGTGTCAGGGCCAAAACCTGGAGGCAGGAATGGAAACAGAAGCCATGGAAAATAAAACACTGTTCATTGGCTTGCTCCCCCATGGCTTGCTCCCCTGTGGTTTGCTCCCCCGTGGCTTGCTCCCCCATGGCTTGCTTCCCCATGGCTTGCTCCCCGATGGCTTGTTCTCCCATGGCTTGCTCCCCCGATGGCTTGCTCTCCCATGGCTTGCTCCACCCCCCAATGGCTTGCTCTCCCATGGCTTGCTCCCCGATGGCTTGTTCTCCCATGGCTTGCCCTCCCATGGCTTGCTCCCCGATGGTTTGCTCCCCCAATGGCTTGCTCTCCCATGGCTTGCTCCCCCCGATGGCTTGCTCTCCCATGGCTTGCTCCCAGATGGCTTGCTCTCCCATGGCTTGCTCCTCGATGGCTTGTTCTCCCATGGCTTGATCCCCCGTGGCTCCCCCATGGCTTGCTCCTGGATGGCTTGCTCCCCGATGGCTTGCTCCCCAATGACTTGATCTTCCATGGCTTGCTCCCCCATGGTTTGCTCCCCCATGGCTTGCTCCCCCATGGCTTGCTCCCTCATGGCTTCCTCTCCCATGGCTTGTTCAGGGTTGGTAACACCCACAGTGGGCTTAGCAAGCCCACATCAATCCTCAATCAAGAAAATGTCCCACAGAGTTGCCTACAGGCTAATCTGATGGAAGCATATTTTCAACTGAGTTTCTCTCTTGCCAGATGACCCTAGCTTGTGGCAAGCTGAAAGAAACAAACAAACAAACAAAAAAAGTAGAATAAAATAAAATCTAACAAGCACATTGTCTAATGAGCAAATGGCCAAGAAGCAGTAACAATAATTGTTTTGTTTTGTTTTGTGATTTTGAGTCAGGCTTTCTCTGTGTAGCCTTGGCTGTCCTAGAATCACTTTATAGACCAGGCTGGCCTCGAACTCACAGCGATCTGCTGCCTCTGCCTCCTGAGTGCTGAGATTAAAGGCATGTGCCACCACGCTCAGCAGCAATAACAATAATTAATGAGATAAAAACAATGGAAAGTTTTGCAGTTACAGACAAGACAAGCAGGAGGGGCTATGGTAGAGACTTACTCAGCAGGATACTGATACTCAGGACCCATCCTTTATTATGCTACAGTTGCTAAAATGACATGAATGGGAGTTGTTATTTCATCACTGTGCTGAGTACCAATCCCATCCGTGTGTGTGTGTGTGTGTGTGTGTGTGTGTGTGTGTGTGTGTGTGTG
>OU015754.1:540736-550828 GCA_907169655.1 Acomys percivali
TGTGTGTGTGTGTGTGTGTGTGTGTGTGTGTGTGTGTGTGTGTGTGTTGGGGGGTTGTCTCTTGGGTTGTTAGTCTCACTAACCACAGAGCTTAGGAATAGACTCAGAAGGGAGCACAAGGACAATTCATTTAAAATTAAAACAATACAACAACAGCAACCCAGGCAAGGTGTAAGTCTCAGCGTAGCCCAGAGGAGGGAACTGAAGAAAGAGAAGGCGATGTCGTTTGCTCTAGGCAGACATGAGCACTCAAGATCAGCAAGTGGCCACACTGGCGCTTCAGAGAAAGAGTGAGGGATGCAAACATGTCAAAAGCTTTGCCCAGGAGAGAGACAGACTGGGGGGCAGGGGGGAGAAGAGGGGAAAAAGGAAGGGGAAGACAAGAGAGATAGTACATTTTTCTGAGTTAGTATTTAGACAAGGCCAGAGTTACCAGAAACAAGGCAGTTCTGTAAGCAGTCCGCTGATAATTACTCTGCCCATGTCTTTAGCATGGCTTAAGATGTATCAGCTTTCCCAAGCAATGGTTTATACTAGATAAATGGCTGGATTAACTCTTAAGAGGTAAGACAATACTATGGCAACAAGACTCACCATGCTACGGGAAGAGAAGGTACAACATGTGGGACAGAACTGACATTTGTGTCTGAGACCCCAGAACTCACAGAGTCCCACCCCCCAACCTGGCCTTAGGGTGGCTGCTCACAGCCTGTCCTGTCTTAACACTGACCTCTTGGGATATGAGTGGTTATCAGCAGTTGGAGGGAAGGGACCCTAAGGAGTGCAAGGCCATGTGGTCTTAGGCCCAAGCACACCCAGTCCTCAGAATATGACGAGGCCATTTAGGAAGGCCGGGAGGCACCCGGTCAGCTTTAAGACAATGTTCCACCTATGTATCAGAGGGGCACAGCTCACCTGCTAGAGATAATCACACAATGGACCAGCATTGACTCATTTCCCTAAATCTGGGCTACCTCACAGGAAACAGCACCACATTGTTTCCTACAGGCCCCGGATGTGAGTGGTGCGCACGGCTTGCCTATCACCCCTTTCTGTGGTCTGGCATCTTTAGCAAGGTTGGACTGGTTTCTCTCGAGTGCCCCTGCTCTGCTTTACTGTTGCTGTGATGAACACTGTGACCAAAGGCAACTTAAGGAGAAAGGGTTTAATTCATCTGACAGTTCACCTTCCGCCATCAAGGGAAATCACAGCGGGGGGGGGGGGGGGCAAAAACTGCGGAGGGGCTGGCTTACTGGTTTGCTCCCTCTAGCTTACTCAGACAGCCAAGGGCCACCGTCCTCAGCGATAGGACCTCCCACAGTGGGCTGTGTCAAGAAAATGCCCCACAGACATGTCCAAGGGCCAATCAGATGGAGGCTGCTCTTCTGAGGCTCCCTCCTCTCAGGTCAGACAACCAGGATATGCCTTTTCCCTGTTCCTGCCGGAAAGCTGCCATGAATGAGCTGCTCCACTATATATCTGCATAAATAAGCCTAGCATCCCCTTTCGGTGAATCAGAGGCTTTCTGGAATCTGCATGTAAGTGGGAGCTACTTTCAGGAGGAAGAGAAACCTGAAAGTATAAAAAGGCCTTAACCGCACCTTGTGCCCCTTACCCTGTAACACCTCGAAACTCTTATTTCCCTGGACGCCTGGGAGCTGTGCTTTTCCAGAACTTTCTAGGACGGGTTCAGTTTTGCCTTGATTTCAGAAGAGTGTTTCTTGGCAGCCTCCTCCTGACCCAGCCCTCATTTACTGATTTCACCATCCTGGCAGAAATGACCTATGGAGAGGGGACATTTTTATTTGGGGCTCAAAAGTTTCAGCCATTCACCTCAGGGTGGAAGCAGAGCAGGAGGAAGAGGCCTGGTTTAGACTCAGCCCAAAATATGCTCCCTAACTTCAGCTGTAGTTGCAGTCACACACTGACTCCATTTTTTTGTTAGGTCCAAGTCTGGAAACACCCCAAAGTATGTGTTAGTAATCTACTACATATTCCTCAGCTAGCCAATGTGACAACTATGATTAGCCACACAATGTCTCCAATCTCTCTCCTCTTCTTGTCCTCAAAGCTGCCTGGATCTCATCTTTTCATTTAGGAGAACCCCGAAGTCTTTGTTTGTGGGGAAATCCTACCCTTGCTAAGCCTGCTTTGTGTCAGAGGACACAGCTTTGTCAAGTTGGTTTTACCAGAGGAAGACCAAGGACATGACTGTTTCCCAGGCCAATAGGACGCTTAATTCCACAGCAACGTGGAAGTGGCAGATTCCGTCAGTTTTGAGGAGCTCTGGGATAAAATCCAACAGTGTTTATTATACCCAGCTTCAGGCTCTGACCAGCTCTGCAGCCTCTTAGAGGTGAGCAGGAGTCAGCTGAGGAATTGTTTTCACTTTCCCCATGAATCCCAAGGTCTACAGGGCCCCACCCCTGTCCAGTCTCTGTGAACTAGATGCCTTTCTGGGATCAGCTTGATGCAAAGCAGACAGCCAGCAGGGGACTTGGACAGATGGGGACATGGGGGGCGGGTTTTAAACAGCAGCTCACTCAGCCGGGCTCCAGAACTACGGAACCCACTAGGAAAGGGGGGGTGCTGTTTTCCCAGGGAAGACAGAAGAACATGCTGTAATTCTGGTTCAAGGATTTGTGAGCATAAAACAAACAGTGTCTCCAGTTCGCACATTCCAAAGTCAAGATGTTATGCAGAGATTGGAAATAGGTTGTTCAAGGTGACTTTGAGGGCTCTGCAACTCAGAAGAGCCTCAGGAGCTGAAAGCTCTACTCTCTCCTTAAGAAAAAAATGACCGCACCTGCATACACCCAGGCTTTGTTGTGTGAGTCCATTACAGATGAATCCATGATCTCTACATCTGCATAATTTAAACAGACGCAGAATTTATGCACTAGTCCAATACTACTCCCGTAGTGCTTTAAAAATTAAAACAAGGCACAGGAAACTCTCCTGAAATTACCCACTCGGGACAGAAATCCTGGCAATTGAATCCTTTTTCTGCTGCCTCACTGAGGACCAGGCCACTCTCCAGAGGAGACACCTTGGAGTTTTCTTGCCGAAACAGAACAAAACTTTAAGTATAACTTGCAGATGATCTCCATAATGAAAACACAGCAGACTCAGACCTGCACAGCAAATTTCCTGATGAATTCAGGATTTCCAAAGAGGTTGTGGGGTGAGGTCAGCTGAGAGAAACTACTCTTTATGTGCCTGAGCCTGCAGCCATGCAAATTCTGGGGTGCACCCTATGTACAGCGCCCCCAATACACATCTCCAAGCTCTCACTCAGTGATGTGTCTGGGTGTGGCTAGTCCTAAGACTGAGACTACCGCTGGCAACCCTGTCCTTTGTCTAAAGACCTCAGTCATCTGAACAGCTGTCAGTGGCAAGGCTCTTGGGGACTCAGTTGCTCCTACACATGCTATCAATCCCTGGTTGGAGGGATTTATAAAGAGGCAACTGAGAATTCAGAGTTCTGGGTCTCCAGCCGCCCCTTGCTACTCTGTAACAAGCCGATAGCCTAGGAACAAATTCAGATGTGAATACAGGAGGCCTGCAGCCCAACCTGACAACAATAATACGAAAAGCTATTTTTGTTTTTGTTTGGTTTGTTTTGTTTGGTTTTTTGTTTTTGTTTTTGTTTTTTTTGAGACAGGGTTTCTCTGTGTAGCCATGGCTGTCCTGACTTGTAGACCAGGCTGGCCTCGAACTCACAGCGATCCACCTGCCTCTGCCTTCCAAGTACTGGGATTAAAGGCGTGTGCCACCATGCTCGGCTACGAAGAACTTTTGAAAGCATATTTAGTACAAATTAAAGACTAGAGAGAGACCAGCTCTGCCTGATCTCGCAATGAGAAAGGGGGAGAAGCAAACAATTCTTCCTTATATGAGCTGTAACTGTCTCCGTCTTTCTGCAGAAGATCCCGTGCAGCGGTAGCCAGTGCGGGCTCCTGCAGTCCCAGAACTTTCTTTAGACCCACGAGTGACTTGTGTGGGTGGAATTGAACTTCCGGTAGAGTGTCAGCCATGAGACTGCAAGGTCCTGTGCTCTGTTCCTGCTTAGTGCTTTTAAGCAACTGCCAAACTAATTTCCAAAGTTGAAGAGCTAATTTTATGCACCTGTCAGCTAAGCCTGAGGATTCTGGTTTCTCTCTATCCCCATCAACAGCAGCATTTATTACTGCCACCTTTTGAAGGGCGCCCACGCTCATAGGTGTCAATTGTTATTTCAATAGAACGTGCAGTTTTAATTTTTAAAATATTCATTTAACATGCATGTGTACGCTTGAGTTGTCTGTGCACCGTGTATGTGTAGGTACATTTTTACAACAGTGGGTACATTGTTAAGCGTTTAACACTTCACTGTTTTAGATTGCCAAAAGACCTGTGGCCGTTGGGAAGGCTGTGCCAAGCACCCCGGGGTGAAATACAGCATTATCCCACTTTGTTCTGGTCCTGGATTGGTCTCTCTGGACACCGCCTTCCTTTTTAAGCTCTTCCCACATTAATTAAGGAGGAGGGATCGGCAGAAACCCATTTTCCTCTCCAAGTGGCCAGAACTGGAGTCCTGGGACACCCTCACACTTAGGCATGCGGAGAGGTGGTGTATGTGTGGGGCAGGGATGGGGGTGGGAGGAAGCAGAAGGATGCTGCTACTTTTATTGCGCAGAATGGCTGCCACTTCAGAATGGCTGGAAGCTGGTTCCACAAGCTATGGAGACGGACAGCAGCGGTCCTGAGGGCAGAGGTGAATGCTGGGAGTGTGGCGATGGCTACCAGAGCCTGCCCGCTATCTCCTAGTCCTCTCTGAGGAGCAGGAGGCATCAAGCATCCCATCCTCCTACTTTACCTAATTCTGTGTTCCCCACAGCAATCATCTGAGAAACGCTTCCTTCCTGGGAGATGCAGTTTGAGTGCACACTCCAGAAAGATGAATGATAAAGGGACCCCTCTCCATCATCAGGGCTTCTGGGTTACTGAGAGCATTACCTCCTCCCACAGCGCATGCCTGAGCCACTGAGTAAACCGTGGGTTGGTAGGCAGGACACAGGAAGGCCATAGATAATGATAAACAGTGACTGTTTTCAACTACAGTGGATGTTTGTGAGATTGCGCATGTCCAAAATTAAGAGCTCTGCAGGAAGTCCTCAAGAGTGGGCGCTCAAGGGCACAGGGGCTGCCTGCTGACTCACTGTCAAGCTCACACTCCAGACATCTCCAAAGAGCTTATGCTCAGAACATCATTATGCAAATCCAAACCACAGTAGCCATTCTGATTGGTGCATTATCACCTCTGAAATTCAGATTAAGGAAGGTCACACACAAAGCGGCAAGATTCACCAGGGAGTCTTTCCTCGTTATTGTTTAATGTGGCCATTCTAAAAATTACTTTCCCATAATCACCCACCTCTGCAGGAGCAGAGCTGTTCTTGGCAGCCTGCTAGGTACAGATTCTGAGCAGCCAGAAGCCTCACAAAAGCTGTGTGTCTGTGTGTGTGTGTGTGTGTGTGTGTGTGTGTGTGTGTGTGTCTTCCTTTTAAAGGACAAGCTATAAAAGATTTGTTCTCAGTCTCTCAGGAAGTAAATGGAGTGACCTCCAAGACTGATCTGACACCTTTATCTTTGAAAGGAGTCATTCAAAGGCGGTACTTGCCTCAAGGGTTAGTTAATAAAGATAAATCATCACTAAAAATAAGAAGTTAGCCAGGCCAGGTGTGGTGGTGCACATCTTTAATCCCAGCACTCGGGAGGCAGAGGCAGGTGGATTGATCGCTGTGAGTTCCGGGCTAGCCTGGTCTACAAAGCGAGTCCAGGACAGCCAAGACTACACTGAGAAACCCTGTCTCAAAAAACAAACAACAAACAAAAAAACAAGATAAGATATTATAGGGCTGGGCGTGGTGGCACATGCCTATAATCCCAGTATTTGGGAGGCAGAAGCAGGCAGATCTCTGTGAGTTCTAGGCCAGCCTGGTCTACAAAGCAAGTCCAGGACAGCCAGGGCTACACAGAAAAATCCTGTCTCAAAAAAAAAAAAAGATAAAAAGTTATTGGGGGGGGGGTAGCATGAAGTCAGGACTGGGAGGAGAGGAGAGAAACAACTGGGACCAGGTTGTAAAATAATTAAATAAATAAACATAGATGTATGTATATATACATATATATATGATAAGAACTATTTATAAAGAAAGAAAGTAGGTGGGTCTTCAAGTTCCTAAGACTTCTTTTAGAAAAAGATTTTATCATTTTAATGCTATATATAAGAGTGTTTGCCTGAGTGTTGTGTACCACATGCACACAGGACCGATCCTCTTCTGGACTCTGTTGGTCCTGTGTGCATGTGGTACACAACACTCAGGCAAACACTCTTATATATAGCATTTCACGTTCCAGGAGTGTGTGCATGCTGGGAACCGAGCCAGGGCCCCTGCAAGAGCAGGAAAGCGCCCTCAGCTCTTAACCACTGAGCCATCTCTCCAGCCCCTCCTAAGCTTTTTATTAAGGAACCAAAACAGAAGTGATCGT
Organism: Acomys percivali; assembly: GCA_907169655.1. Classification (NCBI taxonomy): domain Eukaryota; kingdom Metazoa; phylum Chordata; class Mammalia; order Rodentia; family Muridae; genus Acomys; species Acomys percivali. The sequence continues at coordinate 547,271 of OU015754.1, forward strand.
CTGCGGGGAGGAAATGGCCTCGCGAGAGAAAAGTCAGAGGGCAGAGGTAGCTGAAAAGCTGTGTTGGAAGCAGCCTGCTCCACCATACCACTCTTTAGTTCCCAGCAGCGTTTTAAACACCTGGTCCCACTATTTTGTACAACATAGATTCCTGTTTCTCCTAGTGTGTCAAGCCTCGAGGAACTGAGAAAATTATAGCTATGTAAGATCACTCCCCTTCCCCCCCACCCCCCAGGAATTAAAATATTCTAAAATATAGAGGTGGTAAAATAGCTGCTACATTAAACTGCCAGCCTCAGCAAAATGACCATATAATGTTCTCTTTCTTTCTATGGCAAGAACGCAGCCTGACAAACGATGCCATAAAGAAACTCAGTGCTCCTGTGTTTAGCTAATAGGTTGGGAAAATGAAGAAAAAAAAAGGACTCTCTCAGCATGCCGGGTGGAAAATAATTACTGACAGGTGAGTAACAGCTACCAGAACAAAGAGGACTGAATGCGAACCTTGTCTTGGCAGCTAAAGCTTTATCTTATTTCTTGTATCCCAAGAGCAGAATGCAAATGAAGGTCACACCATGTACGAGGGTGGGGGGCTGGGGGAGAATGGAGGGGGGGCTTGGAAGGGGGCGTGCAGGGGGGCATGGAGGTGGCTTTTCCAATAATTTGTTTCCTTCCCTCTCTCCCTCACCCCCTCTCACTCCACCCCCTCTCTCTGTTCTCCTCTGCGATTATGTGACAAACCTTTTCCTGGGGAGACACAACACACATCTACTCACTCCAGACAGGGAAGCCATGACAGACCAAAGTTTGGTCAACCATCAAAGTCCGCCTTGGTGAGCCAGTGAGTCTTACTGGGGGGGTCCCTAACAGGAATAAGGGTGATGGGTTACTTAGAAGAGCAGAAATGACTCAAAGGCAGCATCACCAAGGTCCTCCCAGGCATGGGTGTTGATCTACAAAAGCTAGGAACCTAACACACACTGCATAGCCTGCAGGCAGCCCAACAGAATGCAGAGTTTCCAGGTGCCTCAGTTGGCCAAAACCTCTTCCAGGAAGCTCGGCTGGTTTCTGCTTCTTCCAGGCAGTTGCTCCGGGCTCACTCTGTAGACCAGGCTGGCTTCGAACTCACAGAGATCCACTTGCCTCTGCCTCCCGAGTGCTGGGCTTAAAGGCCTGCTCCACCACTACCTGGCTTGTAGCTTGTTTTACCTCTTGAGTCTTTTTGGCAGTTCTATTTCACTCATCTTAGATGGACTCTTAGCGTGTATTGCTTACTCTGGCAGGGAGGAGCCTGGTGAATCTGGTCAGTTTCAGGGACTTCCTGAAGCTGTTTTGAGTTGTTTAGGCTCCTTCCGGATCTGGAGATAACTGCGGCACACCACCTGTCAATCTTTCTCTTTCCCTCCTGCACTAGTTATTTTCTCTTTGCTGTAACAGAGCACTTGACAGAGGACTCAAAGGCAGAAGGATTTATGTTGGCTCTTGGTTTCAGAGGACTTTTGTGTCTATAATCATGCAGGCTAGTGACCCAACCTGCGGGGTTCGACTAAAACTCAGGAGGAAGGTCACCTGTTGGAATGCAAGACACAAGGAAGAAGAGCAAGTCTGATTGATCAAACTCTCAAACTTTATTAGTCAGGCAGCAGCTTTTATAAGGCAGAAGGCAGGGGAGCATATTGCTATAGCAACCCAGCTGCAGGCTTTTCTCAAAACACAGGGAATTCCAGGCAGGGTCATAATGTCCTGCCACACAGGGCATCTTGCTCTGTCTTCATCTAGCTTTAGTCTAACTGCTGCCTCACAACAGGGTCGCTCTATCCCTATCTGTCTTTAGTCTAACTGCTGCCTCACAACAGGGTCGCTCTATCCCTGTCTTTAGTCTAACTGCTGACTCACAACAGGGTCGTTCCATCCCTGTCTGTCTTTAGCTGCTGACTCACAACAGGGTCGCTCCATCCCTGTCTTTAGCTGCTGACTCACAACAGGGTCAGCTAGTTTCTGGTGAAAGGCAAGCTTTAGGAAAGACAGAAACTTAAAGGTACAAACTTGGACAAGATGGCTGAACATTGGCCATATGGCCTATTGTCCCCAACAGCTAGTTTTATTTCAACATGACACAAGCCATAGTCACCTAAGAGGAAGGGAAGAGGGAGCCACAATTAAGAAAATGTCTCCACGAGATCAGGCTGTAAGCAGGCAAAGCTGTAGGACATTTTCTTAATTCATGACCTGTGTAGAAGGGCCCAGGCCACTGTGTGCAGAAATACCCCTGGGCAGCAGGTCCTGGGTGCTATAAGAAAGCAGGTGAGCAAGCCACAGGGAGCAAGCCCGCAAGCAGCACCCCTCCATGGCCTCTGCATCTGCTCCTGTGTCCTGGTTCCTGCCTTGCTTGAGTTCCTGTCCTGACTTCTGAGAGATCCAGCATAACTCCGTTTTGAAGCAGGGTCAAAAAGGGGACAGGCCCTGAGGAATTCCACCCTGCAGGACTGACAGTTCTAACCTGCACAATCAGGAAATTACCCCATCCGCCACCCCCTAGCCAAAACAACAAGATCTCCTCTGACCCTGAACACCTCTGGGCTGAGGCATAGTTTTAGAACTACTCAATAGAATTAAAGGTCAGAGGCATAGTTATAGAATTACCCAATAGAATTAAAAGTTATGTTAAGTAACCAATAAGATTGTTACAAATCTTTGAACCGGCCTCTGCCTCTCATTGGTCACTTCCCACAATAGACTCTCATGATCAGAGTCTCACACTTCCCTCAATGGGCTGTGACTTGGGATAGGTAAGTCAAATTAACCCTTTCCTCCCCCAACTAACTTTGGTCATGCTGCTTCATCAGAGCATTAGAAACCCCCAATAAGGCAGTCACTGTGAGAACCGGAGTCTGGTAAAGGTGGTAACAACAGGCAGACAAGCAGTGAGGGAGGCCAGAGCCAGTGACGGGGGTTGGCAAGGAGGGAGGGGTTTGGGGGGCGTTGGAGCAGTTGGTGGTGGGTCCGACCTCCACAGGGCACCACCAGCTGGATAATCACTCAAAACGGGAGCCCTCTCTGAGTATCCACTCAGGCCCCACCATCCCCCCCAACCCAGACCAAGTTCTTAGCACAAAGGAGATTTATTTGCCCCAGAGGGACAGAGGGCGGGAATGAAGAACAAAGACAGAGGATAGAAAAAGAAGGAGAAGGGGAAGGAAACTTAAGGGCGAGGGAGGAGGGGTGTCTTCCTCAGAGGGACACGTAGGAAAATGGCAGTTTATAAAAGGCAAAAGGGGGGGGGTGTTAGGATGAGGTGGTAAAATTTAAATGTACAGGTGAATTCCGGCAGCCACAAGGGGGCTTTTGGTTGCTGGACTCCAGTACTTGGATAGCTGGACCTTGGTAGTCAGTCAGCCTCAGGAGGAGGAAGTGGCCGAACAAAAGACTAGACCTTGGAGAGAAGCTTCAGGGATGTGATCTGAGGGTTTTCAGCAAGTCAGGGAGACAAGGAGAAGGGCAAAGCCTGCCGGAGCGAGCCATGCTCACCACACTGCCCAGAGACCCTTCACCAGAGCG
>OU015754.1:550838-605808 GCA_907169655.1 Acomys percivali
AAAGAAAGAAAGAAAGAAAGAAAGAAAGAAAGAAAGAAAGAAAGAAAGAAAGAAAATAAGAAAAAAACACTTTAGCCAGGCATGGTGGCACACGCCTTTAATCCCAACACTTGGGAGGCAGAGGCAGGTGGATCTCTGTGAGTTTGAGGCCAACCTGGTCTACATAGAGAGTTCCAGGGCAGCCAGGGATACACAGAGAAAAACTTGTCTTGGTAACAACAACAACAAAGTTGCACGTTGTCGAGAAAGAAAGAAGCAAACCTTACAAGTTGTTCTCTTATGCAGTCAGACCTGGAATGGTAGGATACAGCTAAGAATAAAACTCTGCCCTGTGCTTCCCCCCACATAAGCTGGGTCCTTTGCTCTTCTTTATTTCGGTGTTGCGGTCTCCTCCACCCTAGCCTCTCACATGCAGTAGTATATACCTCTGCAGCTAGAGTTTCTGACTCAAGAATGCTCGAAAGGGTTCCTAACTAACTTGATTGGCTGTGAATTTTTTTTAAATGGCTGAAAGTACTACGTGACAAAAATATATATATATATAGCTTAAATTATTACTCTATGGGGACTTGCCTTGTTTCAGAATTTCAACTATGAATAACACTGATATAAATATCACATATGCTTATGATATTATATTACTAGCATTCTTTGCTGTTTTGTTTTCTAGGGGCCAAGGGGTGGAGGCTAAGACAGGGTCTCCTGTAGACCAGGCTAGCTTTAAACTCACGTGCAACAACTAGGAATGACCTTGAACTTGTGACCTTCCTCCTGCCTCTGCTTTGCAACTGCTGGGCTCGTGTGTGCTGATGATACTGTTGGTAACAGGCTTCATCTTTTAATTTACTAAAGTGTCTGGCGCTCTCTCCTCCAACCCCAGCCCTTCATGCCCATCACTGTTGGGGAAGTTTTGGTTTCTATGTAAACATGTTTTTGTTTTAATCCCAGGTGTGGGGTATGGGGCTGCTGACAGTTGCCTCCTGAGAGGGCATGTGATGTCTGTCAGCTGTGAATTATCTCGTGTGGGGGTGTGATCTTTGTGGGGATAAAAGCCAGACCTGAAAAGAGTCTGGGGGCTCTGAGAAAGCAGAAGGCTGCTGGCACTTTCCCCCTGCTGCTCCTGATTGCTGTTGATGCAGTGTGATGAGAAGTTGGAGATTTCCTGAAATGAAGATGGAATTTTCTCCAAAGAATACAACGATCGTGAACAGCACAAAGTAGCTAAGGGAAACTACACCCCTTCTCCCCCGCTAACCTTTCTCCCCTACCTGGTATTGGGGTGCTGAAATGGATTGGGGTGGATGTTCGGAGCCAGCTCGGGGTCATTCAAGGCTAAAAGAGTCAGTAGAGGCTATGGAAATATACTGATGGCCCGTTCCAAAGCTAAACTTCCTCCTTTCAGCCTCTGCAGATGCCGTTTAGCAGGTTAGCTCGGGAATTTCCGAGAGATAGTTAGCTAAGATAAGATAGGAATTGTTCCAAGGTGAACCACAGGATGTTCCCCTGTGGTATCTGGAGGCATTCTCGCCCCCCTCCACACACTGCTTAGCTCCTGCCTCCACCCCATATAAGCTTTTGCTTTTGATTCAATAAACAGACCTTGATAGGAATGCTACTTGGTCTCGCCTCTTCTTTCCTGTCCCATCTCTCAGGTATGGCTCCCCTTGCAACCCTGTAATTATTGGTCCTGCTGGACGGGACAAGTGGCGCTCAAATGTAGCCACGAGGTACGAGCCCTCTACTGTGACAGAGACCCTTCGTGGGCAATAGTTCAGAACGCCGTGGTCAAGTCTCACGCCGTGGTCAAGTCTCTCGCCGAGGTCAAGCCGAAAGTACCTCCGATTGTCTCCGGTGCGGGCCTGCCACTCACAGGACCTCTCCACACTTCAGTAAGTGTTCATCTCTGTCAATACAATAGGTAAAAGTCTCTCGTAGGAGGTGCAATTTCTCTGCCGCCTTAAAACTTGTCTCAGGGAAAGAGGAGTTAGAGTTAAGAAAAAAGACCTTGTACGTTTTTTCTTATTTGTTTCCCAAGCCTGTCCCTGGTTTGTCATTGATGGTCCTAATATTAATCTTGACTGTTGGGACCATGTTCGTCAACAATTAGACTCCTATTCTTCCCAACATGGTCCTGAGACCATTCCTCTTCAAACTTTTAACTACTGGACTTTAATTAAAGATCTTATCTCTTCTGACGCTCCTGACATTTCTACCACGGTTGCTTCAGCTGAGGCCTTCATTCGGCCCTTATCTCGTTCCGCCTCCTTGGCCTCCCTGGAGTCGCACGGCTCCAAGTCGTTACAACCCCTAAAACCCCTGCCCTTCTGTTGTTGTAGACATGGGGGATGACCCTCCCGCCTCCAATAAGCCTTTATATCCTTCCCTGTCCAAGCTCTCTCTAGCGGATGATGCCCCCACAGACCAGGGCCCTGCAACCCAGGCTTATCCTGTTGTTAAGACAGTTGCCACCTCAGATGATTTAAGCCCCTCTAAGAAAGCTACCTTAGAGGAAGAGGCCGCCAAGTACCATAACCCAGATTGGCTGCCCCTTTCGTGCCCGCCCCCTTATTAGCCCCCTCCTTTTATTGCCCCCGCACTTCAGCCTCATCTTCTCGGTAAATCCTCCTTACATTTGGCTAAACACAACTTAAAACTACAGATTCAAGACCTTAAAGAGGTTCTTACTCTTCAAAAGGAATACTCTGAACTTTCTGTAGAGGTCTAATCCCTCCAAGATGCCCTCCGACAAGCTCTTCTACCACCCGCTCCCACGACAGGGGCCACAATTCAGTGCCCCAAGGCCCCCTCCAAAAAACGCCCTATGCTAACGTTTCCTGTGATGATCCGGCTTCAAGTCAATTCCAAAGAGTCTCCTGGCACCGAGGTCTCTACTGAAGATGATTTAGATGATACTGATGGTCATGGCTCAGATGATGAGGAACAGGGGGGCTCTGACCCTTCCCCTTCAGACCCCAACCCAATTTTAAGCCCCTAAAATTCAAGATCCTAAAAGAACTCCATAGTGCAGTTAAAAACTATGGGCCCACCGCTCCTTTTACTCTCTCTCTCTGCCTGATTCTCTTGCCCCCGAGGGCTACCTCATCCCAGGAGGGTGGCTCAAACTTGGCCAATCGGTCCTCCAGCGTGGACTATATTTACTCTGGAAAGCTGATTTCATGGACCGCTGTCAAGAAACGGCAAAAAATAATCAAACAAAGTCCACTTCTTCTTCCTGGACTTTTGATAAAATAACGGGGCAGGGCTGCTATTCTTCAGAAACAAGGCAAGTGGCATTGCCTCCCAGGCTTCTTGCCCAAGTTAAAAATGCAGCCTTGGGGGCATGGAGTGCTCTACCAGGGAAGGGCTCTCTTACCACCCCGTTAACCAAAGTAGTTCAGGGCCCCCATGAACCTTACATTAATTTCATTGCACATCTATTTGAGATCACAGAGAGGGTCTTGGGGCCAGACGAATCTGAAAATAAGCTTTTAAAACAGCTTGCTTATGAAAATGCTAATGGTGCCTGTACAACTGCCTTGCGTGGCCATATGAGGGGTAAGGATATTAATGATTATATCAGACTCTGTGCTGATGTTGAACCCTTTGCCCATGAGGTATCCCAAACTGTACATCTGGCAATAGGAGCCGCCCTCCAGGAGGCCCATTCTGGCCCCAGGACCTGTTTTCGCTGTAAGCAGCCCAGTCATTTTGCTAAGCAATGCCCTGTCTTGGCTGCTACCACTGGTCTCCCCGACAAAGCACCTTTGCCTACCTTGAGCATTGCACCAGCAACTGTTTGCCCCGCTGTAAACGTGGAAAACATTGGGCAAACCTTTGCCGTTCCAAAACCGATATTCAGGGTAATCCCTTGCCTCTACCACAGGGAAACGGATGGAGGGGCCAGCCCCGGGCCCCAAGACCCATACCTTTTTGCCCAGCCTCAGGGACACAGACAAGCTTGACGCAATCAGTTCCCCTACAATCAGCCCTACCTCCTCGCTCTGCCTAGCCACTGCAGGGAGCGCAGGACTGGACCTGTGTACCTCCACTGACACAATATTGACCCCTGAAGAGGGTGTCCAGGCCCTCCCTACTGGGATATGTGGGCTTCCGCCCCAAGATATGTTCTTTCTTATTCTTGGCAGAGCCTCAACTACGCTCAAGGGTTTGACTGTTCACCCCTCCATCATAGACAATGATTATACTGGGGAAATAAACGTATTGGTCAGTGCTCCCTCTGTCCCCGTAACCATTGCTAAGGGACAGAGATTGGCCCAAGCCTTGCCATTGCCTATGTCTCGCCAATTCCCTCATATGTCACATCTTCGAGGTGCATCCTCCCCTGGATCCTCAGATGTCTATTGGGTACCGGCCATTTCCCAGAGCAGCCCCACCCTCCGGCTACATCTAGATGGGAAACCTTTTGAGGGTATTATAGATACTGGGGCTGATGCTTTGGTCATCTCCGAGGCCCATTGGCCTCTCCAGCCCTCTCTTACCCATCTACAAGGGATAGGGCACTCCAACAATACTCTCCAGAGTTCCAAAATTTTAACTTGGACTGATTCAGAGGGTAACACGGGAACAGTGCAGCCCTATGTTATCAAACACCTCCCCGTTAATCTTTGGGGCAGAGACATCCTCTCTCAAATGAAACTTCTGATGTGTAGCCCTAATGAAGTCATAGCCCAACAGATGCTTGCCAATGGGTTCCTTCCAGGTCAAGGCCTGGGAAAAAATAGTCAAGGCATTGTTCAACCCTTCCCCATGTCATCAAAATCCAATAGAAAAGAGTTGGGATATAAGGGTTTTTCCTAGGGGTCACTGTATCCCCTGCACCCCAGGCAGATAAGATCTCTTGGAAAAGTGATGCCCCTGTCTGGGTAGACCAGTGGCCCCTGACACCCCCTAAATTACAGGCTGCCACAACACTTGTGCAGGAGCAGTTGTCTGCCGGCCACATTGAACCCTCCACTTCCCCTTGGAATACACCCATTTTTGTTATCCAAAAAAAGACAGGTAAATGGAGGCTCCTGCAGGATTTAAGAAAAATAAATGAAACTATGATGCCCATGGGAGCCCTCCAACCCGGCCTTCCATCACCTGTAGCAAATCCTAAAAGATATCATAAAATTGTTATCGATCTCAAAGACTGTTTTTTCTCCATACCTCTCCATCCAGATGACTGTAAATGTTTTGCATTCAGCCTCCCAGTTCCTAATTTTGCCGGCCCCATGCGACGATACCAATGGAGAGTTCTCCCTCAAGGCATGGCAAATAGCCCTACTCTTTGCCAAAAGTTCATTGCACAAGCTGTTGATCCTCTTCGGGGCTCTTGGCTTTCCATTTGTTTTATACATTATATGGACAACATACTCTTAGCTGGCCCTGATATTCGCTCTCTACATAATGCCTTACAACAGCTTGCCCGTCACCTTCAGGCACTGGGCCTTCAAATATCCCCTAAGAAAATTCAATTAAAACCTCCTCATTTATTTTTAGGATTTGAACTCTTTCCTCATAAAGTCCTGTCCCAAAAAATGCAACTTAGAAGAGACTCCCTTCATAACTTAAATGATTTCCCACGCCTTTTAGGCGATATTAATTGGCTATGGCCCTATCTAAAACTTACTACAGGGGATTTAAAACCGCTTCTTGACATTTTACGTGGAGACTCTAACCCCACCTCTCAATGAGCTCTTACCCCAGAGGCTGAGGCTGCCCTAGCTCACGTTGAGTCTGCAATTAACAACCAAAATATCTCCTTTTTGACCCTACTATTGACCCTTACAATTCATTGTCCTTCCCACCCCTTTTACGCCCACAGGGGTGTTTTGGCAGGGTGCCCCCCTTTATTGGGTACACCTCCCTTCAGAATTGTCTAAGGTTCTTGCCACCTACCCATCTCTGGTGGCCCAGCTCATAAAAGATGGCTGCCTACAATCAAGAAAGACCTTTGGAAAAGACCCCGACATTTTGATCCTCCCTTATACCCCAACTCAAATTAATTGGCTATTTATCAATTCCAATATCTGGGCCACTAATTGCATAGATTTTCAAGGCAAAATCGATAACCATTATTCCCCCGATAGGTTGCTTCAATTCCTTTACAAAACCTATTATTTTCCCTAAAAGGACAAAATCATCCCCTATCTCCCAGGCTCATTTAGTTTTTACAGATGGATCTTCTAATGGTATAGCAGCTTACCATTGATGGAGTAACCACCCGTGTGTCTTCCCCTTTTCTTTCGGCACAGCTAGTTGAGTTATATGCTATAATACAGGTATTTACAGCCCTCCCAAACCATTCCTTTAACCTATATACCAACAGTGCCTACATTGCCTGTTCGGTCCCCTTGCTAGAAACAGTGCCTCACATAAAACCCATCACCAACTCTGCCCCATTATTTGCAACATTACAAAGCCTTATCCATCGGCGCACCACCCCTTTTTTTGTTGGACATATTAGGGCTCATTCTGGACTCCCTGGACCTCTTGCCCAGGGAAACCGGTTAGTCGATGCCACCACCCAAATGGTCGGGTCAATTCAGGTTCAAGATAATCCCTCTAATCTAATTTCCCAAGCCCAACAGGCCCACGAGCTCCACCATCTTAATGCCCACACCCTTAGGTTGCGGTTCAAAATTACCCAAGAACAGGCTAGACAGATAGTTTGTAATTGCAAGAGTTATTTGACTTTTCTCCCCAAAGCCCACTCCGGGGTCAACCCTTGAGGACTGGTCCCAGGCAAATTGTGGCAAATGGACATTATCCATGTCGCCTCCTTTGGAAAACAAAAATATGTCCATGTTACCATTGATACATATAGTGGTTTTCTTTACGCCTCTCTTCAAATGGGAGAGGCCACTAAAACTGTCATCAACCATATACTGACTTGCCTCTCTGTCATGGGACAACCCAAAACTATCAAAACAGACAATGGACCTGGGTATACCAGGGCCAATTTAAAACAATTTTGTGCCCAATTAAACATCAAACATATTACTGGCATTCCCTACAACCCACAGGGACAGGGAATTGCCGAGTGAGCTCACCAAATGCTTAAAAATATGCTGCTCAAATTACAAGGTACAGGGGGGATACTCTTCCCCACATTGGGCAATAACAAAACCCTTCTGTGCCATGCACTTTTTGTTCTAAATTTCCTTACCCTAGACAAAAATCACAGATCAGCAGCGGATCGCTTATGGCACGCTACAACCTCTCAGACTTATGCCCAAGCCTTATGGAAAGATCCATTCACCTCCCAGTGGCAGGGTCCCGACCCTATTCTTATTTGGGGAAAGGGACATGCCTGTGTCTATGACTCAAAGGAGGGAAATGCCCATTGGCTGCCTGAGCGCCTAATTAAACAGATTGATTCACCCAGGGAAGAATGCCCTGAGGAAAGGCTTTAATTATGCCTTGTTACAGAAATATGACTTCATTCAGCTTTTTCCTGCTCCTGGCCATTGGCCCAAATCAGGTCTTACAGAACCTGCGGTCTGATACTGATGCATGCCACCCAACAGTCCCTGTTACACCACACACCACCCTGTTTCAACCCACCGTACCTCCCGGTCCCTCACCTTCTGTTACTATTATCCTGACCATGGTTAATGAATCCTGGTCTGCCCTGCACACTGTTCATCCCAACCTTGCAGATGATTGTTGGTTATGTTATCATGCTTCCCCATCCTTTTATGAGGGCATTGCTATCCTTGGCAATCTTACTGCTACTAACGACTCCTCCCTGGTTCTCTGGAACCCGGAGGCCAGGGAAGGCACGACCCTGGCCCAAGTCTCAGGCCTGGGGCTCTGCATCAGGGGACCCAGGATGCGTTTACCCTCCATTATTTCCCCTTTGTGTAATCAGACCCTTGAGGTCAGTGGTGGCTCCACCTACCTGGTAGCCCAAAATGATACCTATTTGGCATGTTCCACTGGCCTAACCCTGTTTATCGTGGTACAGCCCTTCCTACAACAATATGATTACTGTGTGCTTGTTCAGCTACTTCCTCGATTAACAGTTTATTCTACAGATGAATTTCTCAACTTCTGGACTCCTCCGGGTACACCGTCTAGAGTCAAACGCAAGCCTATTACGGCCACAACCATCGTGGTTCTACTGGGGCTCAGGGCTGTCGGAGCCGGGATGGGCATTTCCTCTTTAGTGATCTCCAATTAAAACTATCACCAGCTTAGTGCAGCCATAGATAAGGATATTGCTGAAATACAGGTTGCTATGGCAGCTTTAAAGGATTCGCTTTCCTCCCTTGCAGAAGTGGTACTGCAAAATAGGAGAGGGCTAGATTTACTGTTTTTACAGCAAGGGGGATTATGTGCAGCACTCAAAGACGAATGCTGTTTCTATACCGATAAAACCGGGATCGTAGAAGATAGCATGAGGAAGGTCAGAGAAAGTCTAGAAAATTGCAAGCGGGAGCGAGATAGAGCTGAATCCTGGTATAAAAATTGGTTTTCTGCTTCTCCTCTTCTGACTACCCTCCTCCCTTCGCTGCTGGGACCTCTTATAGGGTTCTTGTTATTAATATCTTTTGGACCGTGGGCCTTCAGAAAGATTACTGACTTTGTCAAACACCAGATAGACTCTGCCATACAGGGACCCACCCATGTGGAAGTTCATTACCACAGGCTCGAACGACTCGACCCCAAGGCAAAAGACTGTGCCGCCCCTGATAATGCGGCTAAAAGTGGCCTGGACTTCAACAAGCTGAGACCTAAGGGTTTGAGTCGACTGTTCACTTGAGAGGGTGCGAGGCTAAGCACTGCAGGGAACCATGCCAGACACCTCGGTAGGTTGCTGAGGAGCACGCCTGTCTGCATACAGGATGACGCACATAAAGGATGTTACTATCCTTTCCCTGTCCTCCGCAAACGCGTCTGGGAGGTTGGGGACATGTGTGACCTGAAAAAATGGCCACGCATTGACCTCTTAATGCAACGCCCATCTCGAGGGGGGTCAGGCCTCTACTCCCTCCCCCCTTCTCTCTTTCTCTCTCTCTCTCTCTGCTTCTACTCAATAGAGAAGGGGGAGATGTTTGGAGCCAGCTCGGGGTCATTCAAGGCTAAAAGAGTCAGTAGAGGCTATGAAATATACTGATGCCCCGTTCCAAAGCTAAACTTCCTCCTTTCAGCCTCTGCAGATGCTGTTTAGCAGGTTAGCTCGGGACTTCCTGAGAGATGGTGTTGAGATAAACCACAGGATGTTCCCCTGCTGGTATCATCTGGAGGCATTCTCGCCGCCCCCCCACACACACACTGCTTAGCTCCTGCCTCCACCCCATATAAGCTTTTGCTTTTGATTCAATAAACAGACCTTGATAGGAATGCTACTTGGTCTCGCCTCTTCTTTCCCGTCCCATCTCTCACGTATGGCTCCCCTCGAGACCCCGTAATTACTGGTCCTGCTGGATGGGACAGGTGGAGAAGGGAGAAAGAGATATAAGGAACCCAAAATAAACAGTTTTTAAAAGTACACCAACACTTCATCCTATCCTCCACCCAGAAAAGCGAGTGGCATCTTCAGTGTGTACAGGGATGCCACACCATAGCATTCCACTTAAAGTGTTGCACAGTACATATTTTGTATTTCATCCTTAAGACTTGCAGAGTTTCCCAGACTAGTGTCAGTGACTGTGCTATTGTCACATCCCTTCCCCTTTGCACAGTGAGAGCATTCTTAATGTTTGGAGACTTTTCCTTATTCCTTTAGTTTAACAATTCTTTGTTTAACTTTATTTAACTTAACTTCTTCATCATCGTCCTTTTCCCAGACCTTCTTCATATATGCTAGTTTATTCAAGATGAAACCTCAGAAAGACTCAAACATTTGTAGGGTAAAATCCCTGCTTCTTTAATATGGGTCAAGGCAGTGTCAGACAAAAAAAAAATTTTTTTTTTTATTAAATTTGGTTTTTTGAGACAGGGTTTCTCTGTGTCCTGGACTCCCTTTGTAGACCAGGCTGGCCTCGAACTCATAGCGATCCATCTGCCTCTGCCTCCCAAGTGCTGGGATTACAGGCATGTGCCACAAGCCTGGCTGTGCCATACAAATTTATAAGTTGTCACTGTGTCCTTTACTGTCACATACTAGGAAAGCAAAGAATTAAAGACTCAACCCCATTGTAAAGGTCACTGTAATACAGTGGCTCTCAACCTTCCTAATGCTGTGACCCTTGTCTGCAGTTCCTCAGGTTGTGCTGACCTCCAACTATAAAAGTATTTTTGTAGCTACTTTATAATGGTAATTTTGCTATGGTTATATGTGGAAGGAATGTGACCTTGCCTTAGACTGGGCCCAAGGTGAAAGCAGTCTTGGGTTGCTTGAGCCCACTGAGAGCCCGCTGAGATAATCATCTGAGATAGGCTGAGAGGAGGCATATGGGTCCAGGATTGAAGACAGGGGCCTGGGGACTCCAGGCCGGGCTATTGTTTTGCAAAATGACATCACTGGGAGGATGGAACCAGAGTGAGGTCAGTCACCCAAGCCTGACCTGCGGGCTTGAGTGCTTGCTGGATGGAGGAGCAAGAGGTGAGCATGAAGAAGAAGGCTGGAGGTTTGGGCCACGAATGGTGCAGTTTCTTCTGTCGGGTAGAGGATCTGCTAAATTCTCGGAGAATTACACCAGGGGATTCACCCCACAGAACTGACACCCAGAAGGTTCCATTCTTGTTCTCCTTAATCTCCTTTCCCTCCTGTTTAGGGTAGCCGGTTGTAAGGGAGGTACCTTTGTTAAAAAAAAAAAAAAAATTCATAATAAAGTTCAGTTGTTAAGGAACCAGAGCCAACATTCATGAATGACAATGCAAATAATCTGTGTTTTCCTGTGGTTTTAGGCAACCCTGAGAAAGGTCAAAGGGGTCAAGACTCAGAGGTTGAGAACCATTGCTGTAATAAAAGGCAGAGCTAGCCTTCCCAGCACTGCAGTCACCAGGCTGCTGGGAGATCGCCTTCTCTGTGACAAACCAAGTCCTGACCTTGGAGAGGGTGCGATGTGCACCTGCACTCTTTGTAGGAGCTGTAACTGAGGAAGAGGACAGAATGTACCCCACTTCTCCAGCTTCAGCACCTCCCAACACCTGGGCCTGCAGTGCAGCTTTTAAACTGCCAAAAGACAGGCGTCTCTGCATGGCCTGGCCTGACGGGAGGGCAACAGGGTATGGTGTGTGAGTCCTCTGAGCTGCAGGTGGGGTGCTTTAAGTCAGGCCCTAAGGAGACAGTTTGTTCACAGCCTTCTGCACTTCTCATTTGGATAAATGAAGCGTGGGCACTCCTCCATTTCTTTTCTTTCTTTCTTTCTTTCTTTTTTTTTTTTTTGTTATTTTGTTTTGTTTTGTTTTTGTTTTTGTTTTTGTTTTGTTTTTTTTGAGACAGGGTTTCTCTGTAGCCTTGACTGTCCTGGACTTGCTTTTGTAGATCAGACTGGCCTCGAACTCACAGCGATCCGCCTGCCTCTGCCTCCTGAGTGCTGGGATTAAGGGTGTACGCCACCACCACCCAGCTTCCTCCTCTATTTCTTGGTGAAACTTTCTCCTGGGAAGGGAAATGGACTTATAACCTGAAGGACCTAATAAGGAAGGAAACAAAAGCCCCTTGAGTATTATTATTATACTTCTTGATAGCTTCATACATGTATATAATGAATTTTAATCATTTTCACATATGCACATTTGTGCGCGTGCATGCACACACACACACACATGCACCTTTCTCTTATCCCTTTTTCTGCTGAATCATTTCTCCTCAACAAATTCCCTCTTCTTTCATGTTGTGTGTGTCTGCATATGTCCATATTTGGGTGTGTGCATGTCTATGCATGTGTGTCCATGTGTGTATGTCCATATAAGTGTGTCTGTCTGTCTGTCTGTCCATCCCATTGAGTTTCTTCAGGGTTGCAAGTATGAGCACATGTCCAGCCCTGCACAAGCTGGAGCATGGACAACATAGCAGCAGTTACACCACTGAAGACAGTGATGCTCCTTCACCTAGTCACAACTAGTGGTCAACATCCCACGGGAAGGCGGGGCCTCATGAGTCCTACCCCCTCCCGTGATGAAACCCTGAGGTGTCCAGTCTAGTGAGGGTTATCACAGAAATGAGTTTAAAGTTGTCCCTTTAGGAAACAGAAAAACTACTGGTTCTTTGTGCTAGGAAATTAACTCAGGTCCCTGGAAGAGCAGTGTATATTCTTCTACGTTGAGTCATCTCTCCAGCAATGTGAACCGCAAAGGCGCGTTAAAATGTTTTAATATTACCTCTGGCATTTTACTGTGACTAGTGAAGCTTTGATTGTGAGTTCCGTGCCTGCTGCTGCAATCTCCACCACCACTCCCTCAGGCTCTGGCCTGGCATCCACCTGAGGAAGCACTGGCCTGCTTCACAATAAGTGTGTGAGACCTGGCTCAATCCCTGTGTGTGCCGGCCACTGCCGATCCATAGCCATCATGTCATGCTGCAGCTGGGGTAAGCAAGGCACTGTTGTACGGCCCATCAGACACCATCCGAAACCACGAGTTCAAAGAGAACATGACCGTGAGAATTTCAGGACAGCGATGGAGGAGCATTCACTTAGCCAATGGATGCTAGAACACACGCCCTGCCAGGGATCACAGTCCCTGAAGCGGCCCTGCTTGGGGGTTCAGAGTTGCATCCATGGCAGTATTTGCTTTCCCACTGCCTAGTGGCATGGGGTGACGTGTTGAATGTTTTTGTTTTTCACGTGTTCATTTCGTTGCCAAGCTGGTAAGCAATTTGCCTTATACACCTGCTGCTTACAACCTCTCTTGGAAATGGTTGAAGCTTTGTGTAGCCCTCAAAGCCAAAGGTGGCCTCTCTCCTCCTTGTAAATCAGCTGGCCTGTACCACGCACCTGTGAAGAGTCACTGTTGACTCAGGAGGTTGCAGGGACCTGGAGGCAAGAGCTGGTGCAGAGGCTCTGGGGCCTCAGTTGGCTTGCTTAGACAACCTGCCCAGAGAAGGCACCGCACACAGCAACAGGGCCTCCCAGATCAGTCATCAACTCAGAAAATGCCCCTCCAGACTCGCCTACAGACGAATCTGATGGATACATTTTCTCAGTTGAGGGTCCCATTTTATAGAAGAGTCTAGCCCATGTCAAGTTGACAAAAAGCTTTCTAGCACAACACTATTTTATTTTTATTAGATTTAGTATTCTATGGGTGTTTGGCCTGTGTGTATGTTTGTGTAGCAAGTGTGTGCCTGGTGTCCATGGAAACCAGAAGTCATTCATATCCTATGGAAAGGGCTGTGGGTACAGGTGGTGGTGAACTTACCATGCAGGTGCTGGGAATTAAACCTAGGTCCTCTTTGTGAGCAGAACCAAAGGACTGGTTTTCCAGTCCCACATAACACTATTTTAAAGAACCACATTTTGGGGGCTGGAGAGATGGCTCAGAGGTTAAGAACACTATCTGCTCTTCCAGAGGTCCTGAGTTCAATTCCCAGCAACCACATGGTGGCTCACAACCATCTATAATGAGATCTGACGCCACCTTCTGGTGAGCAGGTGTACATGCAAGCAGAACACTGTATATGTAATAAATAAATACATCTTTAAAAAAAAAAAAAGAACCATATTTTGCTGAATGTCTACCAAGAAGATAACTAAATATCACATTGTATGTGAATTACAGCAAACCATCATCTGGCACCTCTGATAGCCAAAGCTTTTAAAATATATCTAAATTGGCTAGGTTGGAATATTGTATTTGATAATTCTATTATCCTGCACTCATTAAGTATGTTTTAATTATTTGTTAAACTAAGTAATGGTCACTGTGCTATTATGGTGATTTTTATTACATTTTAATCTTGAAAAACCGCAGTCCATGATGATCTGTTAAGATAAAATAAATATCCCAATATGATCATTAGTAAATGACTGAGACAGAAACTCCAGACTTTTTCCAGCCTGGGGGTGGTTACCATGAACACCATCACCATCGCACATATTGGTAAAGAGGTGTCTGGTTGGCAAAATGCCTGTAAGAATTCCACTGGGCCCCAGGTAATTAAGGAGGGGCAGAGAAAAAGAGTGATTTCTTTGTTCCACTCGTTAGGTGTTCATTTATATAAGATATGTTTAGTGGGTGAGTAATAAACCTCCTACAGAACAATGTGGCAAATAAGATAACGATCTCGCTTTGGAGAACCTATCTTAATTTAAAAAAAAAATTAACCACCCAGTTCCAAGTAGAATGTTCTGTGAGGTTTCCGGATGAGCAAGCCAGAGGGACAGAGGACATTTTTTGAGTTGAGGAAGATCTGCTCAATGAAGTCAAAGACACAGGAAACTGGTAAGAGATGATTGGAAAAAGAGTAACCAAAGAATCCAAAAAGAGAACAAGAGATCCCTCTGCAAGCATGAAACAAAGAGTGGCTGTTAGAAATGCCATCTGTTGAATCCACAGCTAAGCTTACAAGGGTTGGCAAGTAAATCAGCAGAAAGAGAGAGGCACGTGGAGCAAAAACAACGAATATTCCCATGCAGACCCAGATTTTTTCTAGCTTAAGGTTCTGGAGTAATAAGAGTGGATCATGGTGAGGAGGCATGTGAGCCAGCAGCAGGCGTGGTGGCAGGAGCATGCAAACCGGAAGTGATGTGAAGCTTTAACCTCTGGTAACATACTTCCTCTGGCAGGGCCACGCCTCCTAAATGTCCCTCAAAACAGTGCCACCTACTGGGTACCAAGTATTTAAATGCCTGAGTTTAGGGGGCTCATTTTTCATTTAAACCACCATGCCCATGTAGATCTTATGTGCTATAAAGTTGCTGCTGGCCATGATGGCTCACACCTGTAATCCCAGCGCTCGAGAGGTTGACCTAGAGGATAGCCAGGAGTCTCAGGGCAGCCTGGGCTTCGTAGCAAGTACTGAGAAACTATAAAATTATAAAATGTAAGACGCTTGTTTGCCCTGCCTACCCAGAGGCTTCTCCCAGTTCTCGATACTCCTAGCCTCAGGAGTTCCAACCTAGTTCCCAGAATAGCTACATGCGAGCTCCCAAATATCATGGTTTCCAGTAATTGCCCTAGGGACCCACACCCAAGCCCCTACAAGAGGTCTCCCAACGCCAGATGCCCTAATGTCAATATGGTCTAGCTTGATAAGCAACCCCACCTGCTTTGTGGTTTTAGCCTTTAAAACCAGCCTGTAACAGTCACTGGGGGTCCTTCACCTCCCGAGTGCTGAGGGACCCTGGCGCGTCAGCAATAAACCTTTGCTTTTGCATCAGTGCGTTGTGCCTCATGTGGTCTCTCACAGCGACCCCCTTCCCAAGTTGGGCGTGAGGGTCCAACATTTGGTGCATTGGCCGGGAAACTGGGGTCACCCCGAGACCCCTTGACTCACCCCCTGAAGGTCTCCCCTGGCCCGGGCCGCCGACAAATGACAAAGACGTGAGTTACTTTTGTTTTGTATTTGTCTGTATTTCTGTCTCTCCGTAGCGCGCAAGTCAGTAGTGGGACGAGAAGAAAGGGCAGACGTGCCCAGCACCTTCTCCCCCTCACCCTGGAGGACTCTCCAGGTGGTCTGATTTCACCCTGGAGGAGGCTCCGGTGGTGATCTGGAGGAGCTCTGGCGGTGACACCGTCAGCCTCCTCAAATCCGTAGGCGAGCATGTATCCACACCGCCATCAGAATCTGTATTTTCAGTTTGGCGCCGATTCAACGCCGTGCGGCTTGTGTTCGCTTGTCTACTAATCTCCTTCATGTGTGTTATTGCCCTCATTGTATTTGTGTTGACTGAAGCGACCAACGCTGACATGGGACAGACTATGACTACCCCCTTGACCCTAACTCTTGACCATTTCAAAGATATACGTGCTCGCACACACAACCTCTCTTTAAGCGTCCTCAAGGGACGCTGGCAGACTTTTTGCTCTTCGGAGTGGCCTGCCTTCAATGTAGGCTGGCCACCTGAAGGGACCTTTGACTCCCTGACTATCACAAGGGTAAAGTCCATTGTCTTTAGTCCAGGGTCACATGGCCACCCTGACCAGGTACCCTATATCTTAACGTGGGAAAGCTTGGTTTTAGACCCTCCCCCTTGGATACGCCCATTCCTGATACTCAAGCCCCAGCCTGACTCCACCCTCCTGCCGGTGACGTCATCAGCTGCCCGAAACTAGGACCAGACTTCAACTCCCTGCGATTCGATTTCTCTGCAGCTCCCGAAGCCTGTCCTTCCCCAGGATCCAACCTAGGACCTTCTCCTCCTGGACCCCCCTCCTCCATACCCCCAACCTCTAACCCCACCAACTTCCTCTCTACGTTCTACCTCCTCTGTATCTACCCCCTCCACTGTCTCACCCACAGCACCTCCTTCCCCCGACCCTCCTTCTCTTACCCCAGCACCCCTTCCTTCTCCTTCCCGCCTCTGCCTCCACTGGGGCCCCACTGAAGACCAATGGCAATCTTCCCTCTTTCCTCTCTGTACAACCAACAGAGAGATCACTTACTGGCCGTTTTCAGCCTCAGACCTTTATAATTGGAAAAACCATAACCCCCCTTTCTCCCAAGACCCTCAAGCACTGACATCTCTGATAGAATCCATTCTGCTGACACACCAACCTACCTGGGATGATTGCCAACAGCTGCTGCAAGTGCTCCTGATGACCAATGAATGACAGCGGGTCCTCCTAGAAGCCAGAAAAAATGTTCCTGGCCCCGGGGGCACACCCACACTCCTGCCCAATGAGATTGACGCAGGGTTCCCCCTCACCCATCCAGACTGGGACTATGAAACCCCAGCAGGAAGGGAGAGTCTCCGTGTCTACCGCTAGACTCTGCTGGCAGGCCTCAAAGTGGCGGGCAGACGCCCAACCAATTTGGCCAAGGTAAGAACCATAATTCAGGGAAAGGATGAGAGCCCTGCAGCCTTTTTGGAGAGATTATTAGAGGGGTTCCAAATGTATACCCCATTTGACCCCATGGCAGCTGAACACAAGGCAACAGTAGTCATGTCCTTCATAGATCAAGCAGCTCCTGATATTAAAGGGAAATTACAGAGATTGGATGGCATTCAGACCTTCAGCACCCAGGACCTTGTAAGGGAGGCAGAAAAAGTGTATAATAAGAGAGAAACACAGGAGGAAAAGGAAGCTGGGATGGCAAGGGAGCAAGAAGAACGAGAGGACCGTCGAGAAAGATACAGAGGCAAAGAATTAACTCGGATCTTGGCCGCAGTGGTGGCCAATTATTCTAGGTCCAAGGGACAGGATAGAGAGGGGGGAGATTGGAGGCGGCCCAGGGTAGAAAAGGGCCAATGTGCTTATTGTAAAGAGAGAGGCCATTGGATCCGAGACTGCCCTAAGAGACCCAGAGACCGGAAAAGGGTTCCAGTCTTGGCCCTAGGCGAAGATAGTGACTGAAGGTGTCAGGGCTCTGAAGCCCCCTCTCCCCTGAGCCCAGGCTCTTACAGTCGGGGGGCAATGTACTACCTTCTTGGTAGACACCGGTGCCCAACACTCAGTCCTAACCCAGCCGGCTGGACCAATGTCATCAAAAACTTCCTGGGTCCAAGGAGCAACTGGGGGCAAGTTACACCGATGGACTAATAAATGGACTATTGACCTTGGCACAGGTACCGTGACCCACTCCTTCCTAGTAGTTCCTGAATGCCCTTATCCCCTGTTAAGAAGAGACTTGCTAACCAAATTGGGGGTCCAAATACACTTCTCAGAGGAAGGGGCACAAGTACTTAACTCCATGGGAATGCCTGTACTGTTAAACTGCAAGATGAGTACAGACTGTTCGAGCCCACCCCTCAAGGGCCCCTTTCAGAAGATAACCCATGGCTCCATCAGTTCCCTCAGGCATGGGCAGAGACCGGAGGGCTCGGACTAGCCCACACACAGCCACCTATTATTGTGACTCTTCAACCCTTGGCTGTACCAGTCTCAATCAAACAATACCTGATGAGTCAAGAAGCCCGGCTGGGCATTAAAAAACATATCCACCGATTCGTGCAACTAGGAGTCTTAAAGCCTTGTCAGTCCCCCTGGAATACTCCACTCTTGCCTGTAAAAAAACCAGGGACGCAGGACAATAGGCCCGTGCAGGACCTCAGAGGAGTCAATAAGAGGATGACAGACATCCATCCCACAGTGCCCAACCCATACAATCTACTGAGCACTCTAAGGCCGGCTTTTACTTGGTATACTGTCCTAGACCTTAAGGATGCCTTCTTTAGTCTGTCCTTGGCCCCTCAAAGCCAATTGTACTTTGCCTTCGAATAGAAGGACCCTGAATTGGGACTCTCAGGACAGGTGACCTGGACCTGCCTTCCCCAAGGCTTCAAGAATTCTCCAACCCTGTTTGATGAGGCCCTGCACCAGGATTTGACTGACTTTCGCACCCAAAACCCTGAGGTGACACTCCTGCAGTACGTGGATGACCTTCTATTGGCTGCTCCCACCAAGGAGGCCTGTATCACTGCCACCCAGCACTTACTCCAAGAACTGGCTAACAAGGGCTATCGTGCATCGGCCAAGAAGGCCCAGATCTGCAAACTGGAGGTAAAATATTTGGGCTATGTCCTGCGAGAGGGAAAAAGATGGCTCACCAAGAGTCAAATTGACATGGTGGCTAAGATTCCCCCACCTCAGAGCCCCAGACAGTTAAGAGAGTTCTTGGGGACAGCAGGTTTCTGCAGATTATGGAAACCGGGCTTTGCTGAACTGGCTGCCCCCTTATACCCTCTGACACAGGGCACTGACTCTTTCCAGTGGGGGGCCCCCCATCAACAGGCCTTTGAAGCCATAAAGAAGGCCCTCCTGTCTGCCCCAGCCCTGGGATTGCCAGACACCACGAAGCCATTCACCCTCTTTGTAGACGAAAAACAAGGGATCTCCAAGGGGGTATTGACTCAAACTCTGGGACCTTGGAAATGGCCTGTGGCCTACTTATCTAAACAACTAGACATTGTAGCCGCTGGATGGCCTCCATGCCTGCGCATTATGGCTGCTACTGCGCTGTTGGTTAAAGATGCCAACAAATTGACATTGGGACAATCCCTGACCATAGTCACGCCTCATGCATTGGAGGCAGTGATACGCCAGCCCCCCGATAGATGGGTCACCAATGCTCGTCTCACTCACTACCAAGCTGTACTCCTAGACTCCGAACGTATCACCTTTGGCCCTCCAGTTACCCTCAACCCTGCCACATTGCTGCTAGCCCCAGACCGAGGACAAGAGACTCCACATGACTGTCATCAAGTGTTGGCTGAGACACATGGAACTTGAGAGGGCCTCCAAGATCTCGAACTTCCAGAAGCCAACCACACTTGGTATACGGACAGTAGCAGTTATTTGGACTCAGGTACCAGATGGGCCGGGGCAGAGGTGGTGGATGGGCA
Source organism: Acomys percivali (assembly GCA_907169655.1). Lineage (NCBI taxonomy): Eukaryota > Metazoa > Chordata > Mammalia > Rodentia > Muridae > Acomys > Acomys percivali. Next base: position 570,242 of record OU015754.1, read on the forward strand.
GAAGGTCATATGGGCCCAGGCCCTTCCCTCAAGGACCTCTGCCCAAAAGGCTGAGCTTATAGCCCTGACCAAGGCCTTGGAACTCTCTCGAGGCAAAAAGGCTAATATCTACACTGACAGCCAGTATGCCTTTGCCACTGCCCATATACATGGGAGCATCTATGAACAGAGGGGCTTATTGACATCAGAGGGCAAAGAGATAAAAAAACAAGCCCGAAATTAAAGCCTTGCTAAAAGCCCTCTTCCTACCTGCTTGGGTGGCCATCATTCACTGTCCTGGGCATCAAAAAGGACAGGACCCCATTGCCCTGGGTAACCAACAGGCGGACCGAGTGGCAAAACAAGTTGCCCACATGGAGGCCCTAACACTGGCCCTAGAGGCCAATAGAGCCAATCAAACAACCAGCCAAGTAGAACCATATACCTATACTTCGGAAGACCAAGCCAAGGCTCAGCCCTTAGGGGCCTCATTAGACCCAAAACTCCAGCAGTGGATCAAAAATGACAAGACCATGCTACCAGCCAAAGAGGCAACTGCCATGATCCAACAGATGCACACCTGGACCCACCTAGGATCAAAAAAGCTTCGACAGATCCTGGACAAAACAGAGTTCATCATTCCTGGAGCCAATGCCCTGACTGACAAAACTGTAGCTAATTGCCAAGCCTGCCAGCAAGTCAACGCTGGCAAAAGCCAAGCCCCAAAAGGAACCAGGGTCCATGGGGACAGACCAGGAACCTACTGGGAAGTAGACTTCACTGAGGTAAAACCCCCAGCTGCGGGTTATTGATACTTATTGGTCTTCATAGACACTTTTTCAGGATGGGTAGAGGCTTTCCCAACCCGACGGGAAACAGCACAAACAGTAACCAAAGCCATCCTAGAAGACATCTTTCCTCAGTTTGGACTACCTAAGGTAATCGGGTCAGATAATGGGCTAGCCTTCGTCTCCCAGGTAAGTCAGGGATTGGCCAAGATCCTGGGGACTGATTGGAAATTACATTGTGCTTATAGACCCCAAAGTTCAGGACAGGTAGAAAGGATGAATAGAACTCTAAAAGAGACCTTGACTAAATTGACCATAGAGACTGGCTTAAAAGACTGGAGACGCCTCCTACCTCTGGCCCTGTTTAGGGCCAGAAACACCCCTTCTCATTTTAACCTGACTCCATATGAGATTTTATATGGAGGACCACCTCCTCTGTCTACTATGCTCAATTCTTATCAGCCCTCTGCTTCCAAAACTGATTTGCAGGCTCGCCTAAAAGGGCTACAAGTAATACAGGCCCAAGTTTGGGCGCCCCTTGCTGAGATCTACAAGCCTGGCCACAACCAGACGGGACACCCTTTCCACGTTGGTGACTCAGTCTACATTCGATGACACCGGTCCCAAGGACTCAAGCCTCGGTGGAAGGGACCCTATACAGTCCTCCTGACCACACCCACCACTCTCAAGGTAGACGGAATTGCAGTTTTGATACACGCCTCCCACACCAAGGCCGCTCCTCCTCCTCCAGACCCCGAGCAATGCTCCCAATGGTGCCTACACCACTCCGAAGATCCTCTAAAGATAAGACTCACCAGATCTGGTCTTTAACTGTGCTCTTCCTCATGTTGGCCCTAGGGACGGTGGCCTACCTCAATCCCCATCAGCCCATGAAACTCACTTGGCAGGTCCGATCCCAATTGGGGGATGTGGTCTGGTCAATATCCCGAGAAACACCGCCCCCCAATACCTGGTGGCCTGATCTAACCCTAGACTTGTGCCTCTTAATTGCTGGCTTAGATACTTGGGATATCCCAGAGAGAAGTTATAAAGAGTTACCCATTCTTTCTGAAACCACCCATTACCAAAGAACAGCAGCCTTAGGTTGTGCCAGACTCTGGTCAAGATGCCAGTTATGACTGGCTCCTTTTTATGTTTGTCCTTGAGATGGTAGGTCAAGATCAGAAGCCCACCAATGTGGAGGGCTGCAAAACTCTTATTGTGCTGCCTGGAGGTGTGAAACGTCAGGCTCCATCTATTGGAAGCCCTCCTCGTCGTGGGATTTAATAACCGTATCCCGCAACCACTCTGGCACTACTAAATGCCCTCAGCAGGGACGGTATCTTCCTAGCTCCCAGGCTACTTGCAATCACAATAGCCAATGCAATCTCATAGTTATAAAATTCACAGAAGAAGGAAAAAAGTATTCGGATTGGGTAGCAGGGTGACAATGGGACTTAAGATTTTGTGTAGAAGGCACCAACCCAGGACTTACTTTCTCCATTAGATTAAAAATAGAAAAACCCCTAAAAATGTCTATAGGCCCCAACCCTGTCCTTGCTGACACCGGGGTACAACCCTCACTCCCCAGACTCCCTACTATTGTCCCAACTCCTCCACCCACCACCCCAAACACAGAGCCATCCTTACCCAAGACTGGAGATCGGCTCTTTAACTTGGTTAAGGGGGCTTTCCAAGCCCTCAACACCACCAACCCCCAAGCAACCCAGTCCTGTTGGCTCTGCATCACCCCAAGCCCACCTTATTATGAGGGAATCGCTACCTCAGCCACTTTCTCTAACACAAGTAATCATTCCTCCTGTGACTGGGGTCAGCACAAAAAGCTCACCTTGACAGAAGTTTCAGGTTAGGGGACCTGCCTAGGCACTGTTCCCCCTAGCCACCAACACCTCTGTAACCATACCTTCTCCATAACTACCACCACCAGTAACTACTTCCTTACTCCTCCCTCTAAGCTGTGGTGGGCCTGCAACACCGGACTCACCCCTTGTGTCTCCACTGCCATATTTGCTGCAACCCACTATTGTGTGCTAATCCAGCGTATCCCCAGAATTTACTATCAGACTGCCCAGGATTTCGAGGCCAGCTATGAGGACACATGCCCCTCCCGCTTTCGGAGAGAGCCAGTCACTCTGACTCTGGCTGTCATGTTAAGCTTGGGGGTTGCAGCAGGGGTGGGGACGGGGACGGCAGCCTTAATACATGGGACCCAACAATTTAACATGCTTAGAACAGCTATAGACGAGGACCTCCGTGCCATAGAGCGGTCCATCACCAAGTTAGAAGAGTCCCTTACGTCACTATCTGAGGTGGTCCTACAAAATAGAAGAGGGCTAGAACTGGTGTTTCTCAAAGAAGGAGGTTTATGTGCAGCTTTAAAAGAACAGTGTTGTTTCTATGTGGATCATTCTGGGATAGTTAGAGATTCCATGACCAAGCTCCAAGAGCGCCTTGACAGGCGGCAACAGGAATGGGAGGCCCACCAGGGATGGTTTGAAAAATGGTACAGTCAGTCCCCTTGGTACTCCACCCTGATATCGTCTATCATTGGACCCCTGATCCTACTTCTGCTCATACTCACCTTCGGCCCTTGCCTCTTAAACTACCTAATGGCTTTTATCAGAGATCGACTAAATATCACTCAGGCCTTAATCCTGACCCAACAGTACCAAGCCCTTAAACAAGAGCCTCAAGATTGAGGCCAGATACAACAAGAGGAGGGAATGAGAAACTATAAAATTATAAAATGTAAGACGCTTGTTTGCCCTGACTACCCAGAGGCTTCTCCCAGTTCTCGATACTCCTAGCCTCAGGAGTTCCAACCTAGTTCCCAGAATAGCTACATGCGAGCTCCCAAATATCAGAGGTCCCATATGGTTTCCAGTAACTGCCCTAGGGACCCACACCCAAGCCCCTACAAGAGGTCTCCCAATGCCAGATGCCCTAATGTCAATATGGTCTAGCTTGATAAGCAACCCCACCTGCTTTGTGGTTTTAGCCTTTAAAACCAGCCTGTAACAGTCACTGGGGATCCTTCACCTCCCTAGTGCTGAGGGACCCTGGCGCGTCAGCAATAAACCTTTGCTTTTGCATCAGTGCGTTGTGCCTCATGTGGTCTCTCACGGCGACCCCCTTCCCGAGTTGGGCATGAGGGTCCAACAGTACCAAGCCAGCTTGGGCTACAGAGTAAGGCTGTCTGAACAATATTAAAAGTTGGAGAAGCCAGGATGAGATTACTGGCTCTTGTTTTAGCTTCCGTGGTAACCTACCCCTAGAGAGGCTGCTCTAATGGGCCTGAGGTTGTTTTAGAGCTCCCAGGTGACCGGAATATATTGCTAAGATTAGAACCCATTGGTCTTAATCAATTCCATCTCCTCATAGACAACAACAGCAACAACAATGCCGGCCGAAAAGGAGTCTTACTCCAGGTTGTAAAGCAAATTCGCTAGTAGAGCTGACGTGTCCCGACCTGCGGGACAAATCGAATCAGGGTTCACCTAAAAGAGGGAGTGGGGATTGAAAGTAGGGTACAGAGACATGAGAAAAAATGAGTCAAGTCAGGAATTTCTGATCAAGACTCTCTTTAATGCCAACCAGTAAGATTTTATATAGCAAGGTCAATAGGATCTATTCTGATGCCTCTCTCCCTAGGTCCCAGGCAAGAACAACACAATAGCCTGAATAGCTCCCTGTAAGAACTTCCTATTACTGAGTAGCTCTCTGAAAGGATTCCTTAATCCTCCAGGTGTTTCTCAGTAGGGACTTCCCTACTTCTTTCAAAGGTAAATAGTCCAAGGATGGCCTGGAACACAAAGACCTCCTCAGGCAAAGCTCAGCAACTGGAAGGTCACAGCGTGCAGCCTAAGCACGGGATTTCTGACGTGGCAAAATTTAGCATGGCTCCCCACATAGAGCTAGCAATTCCAAGATGCCGATCTGATTTGGGGCTGCCTCTGCTACCTCAGTTTGAGCCTTGCAAATCCCAGGTGTTACATTTCCATGCAGGGGAGTTGGCAGCATCCTTTTGTTCCAAGAATGTTTTCCCAGGGCTGGGTTTGTGGCTCCCGGAAAACTGTGTTTGCTTAGAATGTGAGAACCCTCAGTCCCCAGCACAACATAAAACAGGCATGGTGGTTTGTATCTTGATTCCCCCCTCTTGGGAGGTAGGGACAGGAGGACCAGAAGTTCAAGGCCATCCTCTGCTATATAGTGTAATGAATGAAATAAAGCCTGCCTCCCCCCCCAAATAAAAATAAAAAATGAAAAAAGACAGGAAACCATTTCTTCTGCCTGAGACGTTGGACATTGATCAGTTTTGGGACCAATGGGGGCGGGGGCGGGTGGAGAGATGGCTCAGAGGACCCTGATCTGATTCCCAGCACCCCTAACTCCAGTTCCAGAGGGTCTGGTGCCCTCTTCTAGCCTCCACGGGCACTGCATGCATGTAGTGCACAGACATATGCAGGCAATACACGAATACACATAAAATTTTAAAAAAATTAAAAAAGTTTTAAAAATGGGACAATAGGGGATTTTTGAACTTGGACTGAGTGTATGCTGTGTCATGAGGTGGCCATGAGCCTACAGGAGCCATAGGTAGAATGTGGGGGTTCGTCATGAGCCTATAGGAGCCATAGGTAGAATGTAGGGGTTCACCATGAGCCTATAGGAGCCATAGGTAGAATGTGAGGGTTCGCAGGTGAAAGCTTCCCATAGGCTCTTGTGTTTGAACACCAGGTGTCCAGCTGACGGTGCTGTGTTGAGAGGTTTTGGATGCATTAGGAGGTTGATGTGAGTGACTAGAGGCAAGCCTTGAATCTGGATAGCCTGGCACTAGGCTAGTCCTGCCTGTCTCTGGACTGAGGTAGCTGCGGTGCTCCTCACCTACTGTGATGGAGTGTCTCTTCTTGAACCTTAAACCAGAATAAACCACTTTCCCCCTAACTTGTTTCTGGTTAGGTATTTGATCACAGCAATGAAAAAAAAAAAAAAAAACAAAAGAATCCATGTATTGGCCTTTAAAGGATACAGTTCACCAATAGCTTGGCCTTATTGGGAATTAAATGTGAATTGTTTTATAGGTTACAGAGGAGCTGTGGAAGGGAGGGTGTGCTGGTTTATCTTTCCTAGTGTGCTGAGTGTCTCCCTAGGAACTTACATATTAGACTCTTAATCCCCAAAGTCAAGTAATGATATTAGGTCTTTCGAGGTCACTTGAATCAGATGGGGATGGGAAGATGGGGTCCCCATGATGAAGGTGTTGGTTTTATAAGGAGGCAAGTGGTCACAAGCCAAGCTGGCTCTGTGTTGCCATGTCCTGTTTCCCACCCTGTTGTCCAGCACCAGGCCTGCAGCAAACGCCAGCACGTTGGCAGTGTACTTCCTGACCCTGGAGAATCATCACAGAAGAAAACAAAGGAGCCCCCACGGCCTAGAGAGTCCCTCTCTCCCTGCTCCCTACTTCTTACACCTGATGCAAGAGTCTCCCTGCCTCCTCCATGTAGCCAGTGGCTGGTGTTCTCTGAAGTTCTAGTGGACACAAGGCTCCCACCATGCCTTCATCCAGCTGAAAGATTTTGAGGTGTCTGTGTTTCGTCTTCCTGGGCACTTTGCGACTCTCCTTGTGTTCTTGTTGGCTTTTTGTCTGTGTTATCTCTCAGGTCTCACCTCCTGTGGCTATCTGAATGTCCCTATCTCTCTGGTCTCCTTAGATAATTTGCAATAATTTTTGATTCATTACTTTAAAAAAAAAAAAAAAAAAAAAAACAGAGTCTCACTCTGTTGTCCAGTCTGGCTTTGACCTCCCAGTCATCCTCCTGTCTCTTACTTTCAAGTAGTAGATTATAAATGCCAGCCACCATGCCTGACAAAGAATTTCATTTTTAAAAATCCACTAACAATCCACAGATATATGTGTAGTGAGAATGTTGGAGTTTTGGTTTCTTCCAAAAACACAGCAATATTATAAGATTATGTTTTTGTTTCAACCCCATATGTGGGTATATGGGGCTGCCTCACAGCAGGTGACTGTGGTTTGCCCCCATGCTCTAGTAGGGCCTGGTTTTGGCAGCTGCAGATACTTTCTGCAAGTGTGTGACATTTGGAATTCTGGGAACTTTTCAGAGGATATATAAATGCTAGGCCCAGAGAGGTGGGGTTGTTGTCATTGGCCGGTTGGTTGGTGGGGTGCTGTTGGTTGCAGTTTGTCACATAGTCATGCACAAAGAAACAAGAAGAAATTAGCTATGCTGGTGGCGAAGATCAAACTCGCCCCCCGCCCAAAGCTTGATGCCCCTAATCAGCAGGAAGTCCTGTGATGATAACGACACCCCCCCCCCCGCTGTCCTTTTTTTTCTCTCCTATCCACTGTCAGGGGGTGAAAGGGAAGAAGTGGAGGGGTGGAAAAGGAGGGAAGAGAGAAGCCACAAAGTAGCAAACGCCGGCTGCACACGTAGCAAATGCCGCTACACACACGACTATGGTAGCAGGTAAAGACGCACAAGGATTGCTTACAATGCTTCAAGAAACAGAATTACTTCTCTCTACATTCAAGGAGTAAGAGTAAATGATGCAGCAAGAAAATTAGTTTTAAATGATATTTATTATTGAACTAATTAATGGGAAATTGGCCCAACACTTATAAAACAGTTTTGAGCTATTCAGACAATATTCTACATATCTTTTAAATTTTGGTCCTGAAGACTAATGACAGAGAAATTATTTAATAAAAATGAATAAAGAAGATGTATACCTATGTATAACATGATCTGACTGCATAAAATACAGCACATAGGAACTGTCAGTGGGGTCTTTGTATTATATTATAGGTTGTTTTTCTTTACATATAGTTTTCATCTCTTAAATTTTTACAATTAATATATATTACTCTGTAATCAAGAAAAATAGACATAAAATAAACTATTGATTCTATACATTTGATTCCAATAATAAGTCCAGATATATATTAAAAAATACCACAGCAAATGCTGATCATTCATGAGGGAAACCATACTGCATTGCAAGGTGAAGTATAAGAGAAAAATGAGTTATGCGCTGTGACCCTGTGTCAGCAAGGGTAGCTGTGCCTGCTATGACTGATGATCTGTCACCGGCTTATCCATAAGATCACTCAGGTGTAGCACAGAGACGTCCCCATGAGACAGTTGGTAAGATATAGGGTAGTGGGTGTCGGACGACCTCCTTAGCCCTTTCTACAGAAGTCAGTAGCATGGTTGGTGTACAAGCTCAGAGAGGGTCTACTTCAAGCCCCCTTCACAGGAGCAGGAGCACAGAGCACATCTCGGCGACCACGAAGCCGACTTCCAGTGTGTCCCCACTAGATTGCCCTCCATCTAGTAGGAAGTTTGAAAACCATCGCATCAAAGCTGTGACAGCATAGTCTGCGGAGTGCAGCAGAGACACCTTCACAGGCTGAGGGAGAGTTCACCATGGCATTCATTCCAAGCTCTGCTCAGAGCTAAAAGGATCTTCAGTGAAATCACTCATGTTGCTCATTAAAAAAAAAAAAAAAGAAAGGAAAGAAAAGAAAAGCCTTCCTCTGTCCTTCCTAGAGACACTGCAGTGCGTCCCATTTCACAGTCAATTTCCGCTACCAGCAGCTCATGACTCTTTTTTTATTTTTTATTTTGCAAACATTTATATTTAAAAAAATCTCCAAGGTGCAGGCCCTCCAAGGAGAGCCAGTAAGAGAAAGCCCTCAAGCATCTGGGGTTTAGGGTGCACCTAAAAAAAATTCACAAAATATAGATCTCCATAATGTGCTCTCTAAGTATATCAATAAATTAATATTAGCAGCATTTGATAGAAATAGTGCATGTAAAAGGATTGTTCTAGCCCAGGGCCCCTTGGCCATCTCTCCTAGACGCCCTTCCATCTTTGCCTTGTGAAACCGGATCAGGTAAAGTCACCGCAAAGGAGTCGAGACGGCAATTGAGAGCTCATGACTTCTAAACCACGTGAATTTAAAAAAGGGCATAGATACACAAGTTCCCAATGTTGTTTTTCAAACTTCTTTTCGTTTAGCACTGTTGTGACTGCCATGTTCTGTGCCTTCCGTATGGGGTCACTGTAGAAACTGCGGTGACTACGGTGACGTCATTACCCCTAAAGCGAGCTGAGTCAGACACTATTCACCATGCCAACATTTCACAGTCCCTGATACCTGTCTCAGACCTTCTGCCGTCTGTGACGAAAGAGTTTTCTAGAATCAGATGGGTGGAATGTGGCCTCACCACATGGAGAGGAACAAATGGCTGACAGCTGGCGGTGCGTGCACAACAATCCTGAAACAAGGGGCCAGGAAGCTATAAGCCACTCTACTTATAACTCCTGCCTTTCTTAGAGTAGTAAAAAATAAGAGAGAGAGAAATAATACAAACAACAACAAGAAATGCGATGAAGACCAGCAAAGACTTCCTGGTTTGAAAAAAGCCGCATTCGGTGCACACGGTGTACTCTTCTGGACAAAACCTGCCCAGGGTTTCAGCACCCAGGAAGCCATTGTTGTCGACAATTTTCCTGTAATGTTTCATAGATGGTTTGGGTTCAAACTGATTCGCAGCGTATCTGTAAAAGCCAAACTTTGGAGCTGAGCGATCATTAAGCGAATATGCAAAGTAGCCACAAAGGTTGATGCCATCCAACACGTAGGCTAGAAAAGCAAAAAGGCAGGAGACAACTTACGGAAATATTTTATACACAGATTAGCCTTCTTACCCAGCCTTGGTGGATAATGAAAAACTGTGATGCCATGCGATGATGAGACTTCACACTCGTCAGATCTCACTAGGAAAGATTTTACACCAGAACAAATAGGCAAATACAAGACAATATGGAAATACACTACACAGTTGGTTCTGCACAGTCAAACCTAGGCTTGCTTTATTTTTAGTACACCAAGCAGTAAAACTGGCTGTGTGGGCAGCTGCGGCATTCACAGTAGATATGAGATATCCATCAACAGATGAAAGGATAAAGAAATGAGCACAGTTTTGTTCAACTGTGAAGAACGCATTCGCAGGAAAATGATCCAATCAGAGACCATCTTGTTAAGCAAAATAAACGAGACTCAGAGAAGTATTGCACATTTTCTCTTATGGCTCATCTCTCTTTCTCTCTCTCTCTCTCTCTCTCTCTCTCTCTCTCTCTCTCTCTCTCTTTCTCTCTCTCTCTCTTTCTTTCTCTCTCTCTCTCTCACACACACACACACATACATAACATAGATACATACATACATACATAAACACACATACATACATACACACATGTACACACACATACAGACACATAGATACATACACACATACATACATAAACACACATACATACATACACACATACACATACACATAGATACATATACACACATACATACATAAACACACATACATACATACACACATGTACATACACATACACACATACATACACATAGATACATATACACACATACATACACATAGATACATACACACATACATACATACATACACACACATACACACACACACACACACTCCAGTACTCTGACTCTGCAATCTTTCTGCCCTGTCTTTTGAGATTGTCCTCAGCCTTAGGTATAGGAGTTGCAATGTATTACTCGAGGGGTTGAGCACCCCATAATCATTCATTCTAGACATGACGGGAAAGCGGTACCCATGAAAGCTCAGCAATATGGCTGCTTCAACAAGATCCTCACAGTAATACCACTAGATGACCTGCCAACCTGGACGGGAGAAATCTCACCAGGCCCCTCCCCTAGAAAAAGAGCTACAGGCAATCAGCGGCTGCTGGGGGGGGGGAGAATCAGTCTTCTCGGGGTGCTAGCCCCCTGATAGGTCATCCAAGTCCAAGTGGTCATCCTTATACACACGAACAACCCAGCAACACAAGGTGGACTTGTTAAGGGCAGGGGTGTGTGTGTGTGTGTGTGTGTGTGTGTGTGTGTGTGTGTGTGTATGACAATAAACAAAGAAGAAGCCGCAGGATTTGAAGGGGACACAGAAGGAGTTAGAAGAGGAAGAGGGAGGGGCAGATACAAACACAGTCCTCATGTACGAAATTCTCAGCCAAGGAGCATGGGGTGGGCAGAGAGGTGGCTCAGTGGTTAAGAGCACTGAATAATCTTCCAGAGGGCCCTGGGAAGCCACATGGCAGCTCACAACTATCTGTAACTCCAACTGACACCCTCGCATACACACACATGTAGGCAAAACACCAATGCACAAAAATAAATAAATAAATATATTATTAAAAAAAAAGAAATTATCAACCAAACAAACAATCAAAGAAGTTTAAATGTGACAAGAAAGCCCAGGATAGTCTTCAAGGAGGAGGGGGTCTATCAAGAGATGGGGAGGGGATGGGGACGGCCAGGAAGAAGTGAACCAAAGCGCTCTACAATGACATCACCCACATGAACAAAATCTCATACAGAACTCTGGCATTTTGTATGCTCACACACACACACACACACACAAACCCCAATTAATTAAAAAACAGAGGGAGAAAACCACTTTAAAGAAAAGCTAAAAGGAGCAAAAGAAAGAAAGGAAGGAAAGAAGGAAGAAAAAGAAAGACCGACCGTGGCGTCCTCTGAGGCAGAGGACAAGAGGTTAGGCTTTGACTACTTCAGGGCGGTGCTAAGGACTCCGGCCTCTACTTTCTGTGCTTTTCACCACAGGGAAAACTGAGGTGTCGAGCTGTACTGAAGGATGGCCTGGCCTGTGTTTTCCTCTCACACACTCTGATGGTGATGGCATTTCTGGGCTTGAGGATGGGGGGGAGGGGACATCTCACCTTTCAGGGCCTCATTTATGTAACTCTTAATATAATACATCCTCAATGCGTCTTGCTCGGCATGGGGGTCGTCATCTATGCCATTGGCTGTCACGTACATGGGGAGGTCTCCGTACTTGAACCTTAGCCAGTTGAGCGCTTTGCGCAGCCCCCAAGGCACCACAGCCACCTGACTGGGAGAGTTGAGCCACGTGATGTCAGTCATCTCCTGCACTTCCAGATAATCGTTGTATTTCAACGGATCCTCCTTTTCCCAGTCTACAAGGATGGTGGTGTAATGGCTCAACGCCAGGAAGTCAAAGGAGCCCTGGATTAGCTTTTTTTCGTCTTCGGTGAAATAGGGCAAAAGGAAATTGTTTTTTTGGTTCAGCCAGTCTCTCATCACATGTGGATAATCTCCGGAGCCGAAAATAGGCTCTGCCAGCCAGCCAATATCAAATTCCAAAACTCTTTCGGCCACTTCTTTGTCCTTTTGAGAGAAAGGGCAGGCTGGTTCTATCCAGTCGGCTTGCAAGGCAATGGATATTTTGCCTTTCTGAGCTGCCCTAAACTTGTCATCGTACAGACGCCAAGCCAAGGCGTGAGCTTTCAGGAGGTGGTGCCCCGCACGGTAGGTCATGTTCTGTGTGTTTGGCTCGTTCAGGGTAATCCAGAACTTGACCTGGTGGCCCAGCTCCTTAAAGCATAGGTTTGCATAGTCTGCAAATGCCAGGGCGGTGTGGGGGTTCTCCCAGGCCCCGTGTTTGGCCAGAGCATGTGGCAGGCCTTGGTGCGGGGCTGCTGGGTGCCACAGGGCCACCACCGGAGTGATGTTGGCATGCACCAGCTCGCTGATCACGCAGTGGTAGAAGTGCAGAACAGTGCGGTTCACTTGGGTCTGGTTACCCAGAGGCAAAATCAGGGCCCAGTCCAGGGAGAAGTGAAAGTGGGTGACGCGCATTTCTCGAAGTAAGGCTATCTGAGGCCGGATAGCGGAGAAATCAACACAGGAGGGTTTTCTCTTCTTGGCTACAACCCCGTCCATTTTAATAAGCCTCTTGCTGTGATGCACATCCCACAAGTAGACGTTCGGGTCAGTAAACTGAGAGAGAGTGGTGTCCACCTACAAAGAACCAAGCAATTAGAGCAGACCTGAAAATTTCAAGCATAACTTCCACAGTTCTAGCAAGCAAGACATGCACAATTAGGCACACTTCCAGTCGAATGCTTAAACTGTTGTTCACGAGAAAGAAAATATTCTCCTTTCAAAAACCGCTAATTCAAACTCTTAGATTAAGATTTTTTTTTAAATCTGAATTTTGTCATTTCAGATTACAGACACTAGTGATTTCTATACACAGTGTGTAGAATACAAACAGAGAATTTAAAAAATCTTTTTATTTCAATAAAAAAAACGTATGTAGCCCAGGCTGGTCTCTCCTATCTCAGCCTCTTGAATGCTGAGATGACAGATATGTCCCCCTGCAATTAGCAGGGATGTTTTGCTTTTGATGTAAGAAGCCACTAATAGCATAACACTATGCTTTCTTTCTTTCTTTCTTTCTTTCTTTTTTTTTTTTTTTTTCCGAAACAGGGTTTCTCTGTGTAGCCTTGGCTGTCCTGGACTCGCTTTGTAGACCAGGCTGGCCTCAAACTCACAGCAACCTGCCTGCCTCTGTCTCTCGAGTGCTGGGATGTGTACCACCATACCTGGTGCTTTATTTCATTTTTAAAGGTGTATTTAGTTTTGTTTTATGTGTAAGGGGGGGGGTTGCCTATATGTGTGTATGCACATTACATATGTTCAGTGCCCATAAAATCCAGAAGAAGGCATCAGAACCCCCGAACTGGAATTACAGATGGCTGTGAGCCACCTTGTGGATTCTGGGAATCAAATCTGGGTCCTCCCACAAGTATTCAGTGCTTTTAACCACTGAGCTATCTTTCTGGCTCTAAGACTGTTTTTAAGTAAACGAGAACAATTTTGTTTAAAAAGAATAGGAAGAGAAGAATATTTGCTCATGAGTGGTTTAAAGTCAGAAAATGAAGTGTGATGTGTCATAATTGTGCCTGTTAAAATTAGGCTTCAAATTGAGGCTTTTTCTGGTGTCAAATATGTGCAACTGCTGCCTTTTGATGCTTGAGAGAGAAGGAAAAAGCTTGGAGAACACAGTTGGGTGGTGGTGGCACACGCCTTTAATCCCAGCATGCAGAAAGCAGAGGCCGACCATCTCTGAGTTCTACAGGAGTTCCAGGACAGCCAAGGCTGCAAGCCTGTCTCCAAAACAAAACAACCAAAAACAAAACACCAAACAAACAAACAAAAAAAAAACTCAACAACAACAATAGAAAACCAAAACCCCTAATCCCCAAAACTTAGATAATATGGTATGAGGATTAAAAAGTCTGAGAGAGTGTGCAAAGCAGCAGTATTGTTGTTGACTCTGTGTGTGGGGGTGGTTAATGTGTGGTTTTGAGTTCTCTGAATTATTTTTCTGTAGCAGCATTAACACCACCTCTTCCCAGCCCTCAAATATGTAAGCCTCCCAAACGAAAACAGTCTCTAGGAAAAACAGGCCAAGGGAAAACTCACCGGACACCGGCAAGCCAAGCTGGGCTTTACTTGGAAATCTGTGAGGACCTGCGCCTTCATATGACCTGCCTATAAAAGTGGGGGGTCTTGGGTCTCTGGCCCAGGTTTTGTCAGGCGTAAGCATGTTGTTTGCCGAGGGGCAGGGCGAATGCTGTGTTTATAAAGGAGAGTAGTTAAAAAACTAAAAAAGCGTCTGAAGGGAACTGCCTTTCTGGGGACTGGACCCGCGGCTCATCCATGCACATTTCCAATGCTGAGGGAATTCGTCGGGTGTTCCCTTCCACCACCAAACGCGCCCAAATGGGTCACAGTCTCCACTTCACAAGAAAAATATTCACTTGTGTACTCTTTGGAGGTTCAAGTCTAGAGGCAGCTCTTTTGGATTATTCTAGTTCAACTCGGAATGGACCAAATTCATAACTTTTCTCCCAGAACCATCCCAGAATACCAGTTTCTATTTAGTCTAAGTAAGAACAAGTATGTATGAAGGGCCATGCTAAGAGTGCGGGTGGTGGGGTCAGTTCTCCAAAATATGGGACACTTAGAAGTGAGTGCGCAGGCCAAAGGCCATTTAATTTACAGTAGTTTGTTACCTTGGCTTTTACTAAAACGTAAAAATAGACCTTTGATGAAGGGCGGGTACAAAATATGTATCTAGTTTGTTATTGATAAAAATTTCTCCTCATAGGGCGGACAACAATGAAGAGGATGTGAGGTTTGGGGGGTGTGAGGAGGTGTAGATGGGTCTGGAAGGAGTTAGGGGGACCCTAGGAGGTAAGTACCATCAAAGTAGGCTTTATAGAATTCTCAGAGAATTCATAAAAATATTCTTTTAAAAAAATTACTTCTTGAGCCAGGCCTTTAATCCCAGCACTCAGGAGGCAGAGGCAGGCGGATCTCTGTGAGTTCCAGGCCAGTCTGGTCTACAGAGTGAGTCCAGGACAGTCAAGGCTACACAGAGAAACCCTATCTCAAAAAAAAATTACCTCTAGAGACATTAATAGACATTGTAGAAGTGCTGGGCACTGCTCATCATAATGATATGCACCTTGTACTGAGACAAAAAAAAAGAAAGACATTTTGACTTTGACAGGCAGGCATTTATCTCAAGAGGAGCACTGGTAACTTAATGGAGAGCCAGCCATATGGGCAGACAGAAGCAACTAGGTGGCTGTAGCCTGTTCCCATCAGGGTGTGTCTAGAGTGTTCACAACCACAGCAGGGTTGAGAGTGGCTTTTGTGTTTGTTGGGGCAACAGAGGACACAGAGGGCCCTGAACAGTAGTGGGACAGAACCCCGAGTGGTGGATCTCAAAAGACAGTACAACCTGAGAGAGAGTTTGGGGGCTAATGCATGGCCGACTCAGATTAGATTCTGACACAGCTGTAAGAGCTGGGGTGTGTATTGGGGGGTCGGGACATGACTCAGTAACACTGGCTAACAGATACAAGATGAAGAGGCAACAAAAACAGTTGCTTCAAGATTTTTTGGGGGGGCTGGAGAGTTGGCTCAGAGGTTAAGAGCACTGTTTGCTCTTCAAAAGGTCCTAAATTCAATTCCCAGCAACCACATGGTGACTCACAACCATCTATAATGAGATCTGATGCCCTCTTCTGGAGTGCAGTCATACATACAGGCAAAATATTGTGTATATAATAAATAAATCTTTTTTTTTTAAGTGAAAAAAGAACTGTCATTGAGGGGCAAAAAAAAAAAAAAGATTTTCATTTTGTTTGTTTTTGTTTTTTCAAGACAGGGTTTCTCTGTGTAGCCTTGGCTGTCCTGGACTTGCATTGTAGACCAGGCTGGTCTTGAACTCATAGGGATCCACCTGCCTCTGCCTCCGGAGTGCTGGGATTAAAGGTGTGCACCATCACCGCCCAGCTCAAGAGTATTTTTTAAAAAGACATCTCTCCCTACGCCCCTGCCTATTCACTGCCATGATTTGGGTTCTGATTGGGGTTGCCCTTGTCTTTCAGGAGCATAAACCCAGTATTTACTAAGCCCCGTAGTGAAGATGCTACGCTTTCCCGGGGAACAGGGTGAGAGCAAGGTGGCTTCCTCACATGGCCCTGCTCCGATGCAGCCTGATCCTTCTCCAAACACAGAAGACTGGACTTGAAGTCACTCCAGCGCAGGCACATGACCAGCAGGGACCTCTCGAGTGGTAAAGAAATGGAACAAAGACCAGGGACCATGTAGTCTACTCCTGGCTCTAACGAAGGTAAGACGAGAGGGGTTGGGGGACACATTTATCTTCTTCCTCCCTCTACAACATCCCAGTTTCTGTCACCTTGGAGCCTACCTAAACTTCATGTTAGATTCTGACAAGTTCGGATCGGACGTTCCGGGTGGCCTGGTGCTGGGGGAGAGGGGACATGAGGCAGGAAGGAAAGCCACACTGCGTGGGAGGGTGCTGGCATGGCTGTCTACTGCTCTCCAGACATCCTCACGGTGCTAGCCCGCATCCCATCAATTCTAGCAAGCCTGAGAGAAATGAGTTAAAGAGCCAAGGCTGATTTGGGCTCACTGCTTTGGACCCTCCTGGTCCATAATCTGTGGACCTCAAAGTTTTGGGAGCTGCGGTGAGCTGGCACACTGACTTACTTGAATGTGGTTGTCAACAACTCCCCAAGCAAAGTCACAGGGGAATGTCCCCTCTAGGGGCTGGTTCTCAGGTACAGGAGGGAAGCCGTTGCTCTCTATCAGCTTTTGGTAGAGCAAGGCAGAGGACTTCGGCACCAGGTCCTTGTCCTGACTCAGAAAGTCCACATAGAAGAGTCCACGTCGGATGCTGTAGCCCCTGTGCCACTCGAAACCATCCATGAGGGACCATGCGGTGTAACCAATGACGTCGACTCCATCCAGCCTGATGGCTGCAGAAGGAAGAGAGAGGACAAGAGCAGTGTCATCCTCCACTGGGCTTTGTGTGACTCACGAGCATTCGAAGGGGTTTTCCACTTAAAGAGACAAGGCAATGGAGAGATGGCTCAGTGGTCAGAACACTGGCTGCTCTTCCAGAGGACCCAAGTGTGGTTCCCAGCACCAACATGCTGGCTCACAACTTTATCTCCAGTCCCACGGTATCCAACACCCTCTTCTGGTCTCGGTGGGCACTGCATGCATGTGGTACATACACAAACACGCAGGCACACACTCACATGGATAAAATACAAATAAGTTAAAATCTAAAAAAAAGAAAAAAACGAAACAAGTCAGGTCTAATGCTTCTTGTTTGGTAAACAATTTTTCTCTTGTTCACAGAAAGCTCTCATCTACCAATCAATGCCTTCATGGACAGTCTCTCATTCCCAGGTGGGCTGGGACGGCTTGTTCTTCCTAACTTGGGCAGTTAGCATTGTGACACATGTCTTCTGTTTTCCTGTGCTGTGGATGAAACCAAAGGCCTTGAGTACCTTGAGTACTCTACCCAAGACCTACTTCCCCGGTCTTTAAAACTCAACTTCTCCAGACCATATGAGCATTCCCCTTGCTTTAAAAAGCACTTCGCTGTTGAAGGAAGGAGCTATTCATGGTTATAAAGGATCAACATAGATTGTATAAATGTATAGAATAGATTTAAGGAATAAAAAAAATTTTAAAGCATTTTATTCAGCTAAAACAAATGAACTAGAAATATGTACAGAGAGCTAGATAGCCTGAGATTTGTTTATATTATATTATGTTATATTATATTTATTACATTATATTATATTATAATGTAGATGAGAAACTGTGAGTCAACTAACTTCAAATATTAATCCTGTTTTGTTGTTTTATCAACAAATTATCAAAGTTTCTATTATGGAACTTTGAAAATTGATTTAAGTTTCTAAACAGTCCAAATGAGAGAGGCATTTCCTAAATACAGTCTCCTTACTGTCCAAATTATCTACATGGTGGCAAAAATTATACATCCACATTTTGAAAATAATCTTATGTGAGGTGTGTGTGTGTGTTGTGATGTGTGTATGAGTGGTATGTGTGATATGTGTGATGTGTATGTATGGTTGTGTGACATGTATGTATTGTGTGTGATATATGTGTGGTGTGTGTATGATGTGTGTTTGTGAGGGGTGTATGTGTGTGGTGTGTGTATGATGTGTATAGATGATGTGTGTGTGTGGTGTGATATGTGGTTTGTGGTGCATGTGTGTGTATGATGTGTGTGCATGACATGGTGTGTGTGTGTGTGTGTGTGTGTGTGTGTGTGTGTGTGTGTGTGAAGTTTGGCTGGAAATGGTCATCTTACTTGAAAGCCTACCTTTTAAGGTTTCCATTATGAACTTCTTGAGGTAATACATGTATTTGGCATCATCTCTTTTGGTGGTCCCTGAGACAAACCAACCATTTTCCACAATAAATATTTGAGGGTGGTTATATTCCAGATCTATCCAAGACAGAAGTTGCCTCAGGCTGGGAGACTCCAGTTGGCGGAACTTCATGTAAGGATCGAGCAGTTGAAAGCTCAAGGTTGGTCCAAAGGAAAGAGCAAAGAAGTCGGCAGTTCCCCTAATGAAGGCCTTCTCAGACTCAGTGAAGTCAGGCAGAAGAGATGAGAGGTTGGCCTTCATACTTTCTGGGTAGTCGCCATTGAGAAATATGGGTTTGGCAAACCAGCCTAGCACAAAGTCAAGAGACTTCTGGCATTCTCTGATGTTGTGGTCAGTCATTCTTCTTGGACTAATCCAGTGGGAGCCTAGGGCGATGGACACCCGGCCTCCCTGAGTGGGTCGGAACGAGGTGTTGTAGAGATGCCAGGTTTTGGCATGAGCCTACGGAGAGAAAAGCACGGTGAGTTTGTCCTTGACTTTGAGGAGGCGGGTCACATTTACTTGATTCCCCAGCCCCACCGATGCCTGGTTTCCATTAGGCCTAGCACAGTGATAGCCCACAACTCAACAATCAGCTAGCGCCAACAAGTTATTTCAAGGAAGGCCACCCTGCAGAGAGCTGCCGCCATGACTGGAGAGATTGCCAGTGTGTTTTAGCAGCCAATGGAAAACATGTAAATCTGTTGTATTGAGTGGATAGTTATGATTGACATTGGAAAAATTAATAAAAGAAGAATTTTTAGGATAGCTTACAGGTAAGTTATCTTTGGATTATATACTTTTTAATTAATGGGCTTGATACAAAAAATAAAATCTCACGTCTGTGGCCATACCAAGAATTTCTAAATAGGATTATATGTTTTATCCTAAGGGGCTGGGGGTTTCCAAACAGACTGCAGTTGTTGGAGTCAAATGCACTACTCTTCATTCAAATCACATCGCCAAAACTCTAACACTTGCTCTCACAACCTCTGTTTCCCCCTGTGGATCAGCACAAGAAATTGAAGGATGAACCTCAGTCTCTTGGCCCACCATCCAGAGCGCTGAGACCACACTGGCTCCTTGAAGTGCAAGGGACAAGCCAGGAGAGCAGGAGACAGCTAAATACAGCTGCGAGGACACGGGCTGCTAAGACTCACACAGCCAAGTGTGCTTCCAGAAAACGCTACTCCCATTTGCTGCTCCATTCTGTGTCATTTCCAGAATGACTGATCCAATTTTCTGGTCACTTTTGTGAGCCAGAGGACCGTCTGCTCAGCACTCCAAATATCCTTTTCATTGGCCCCAAATATTTGTCTGGTTTATCTCAGCTTGGGCATACAAGAGCGGTTTCATTTCCCACTGTTCAAGTTCAGCAAGCTGTTCAGTGAAGTCAGTTTGTCGTCTCTCATGCTGCCTTTCTTTTTTCTTTTTTTCTTTGTTTGTTCGTTTGTTTGTTTTTCTTTTCTTTTTTTTTTTTTTTTTTTTTGGTTTTGAGACAGGGTTTGTCTGTGTAACCTTGGCTGTCCTGGACTCCCTTTGTAGACCAGGCTGGCCTCGAACTCAGGTCGATCCACCTGCCTCTGACTCCCATGTGCTGGGATTAAAGGCTTGCACCACTACGCCCGCCACCATACTGCCTTTCTTAAACAACATGCTCCATTTCACCGAGAGCAGTACTTCATGATCTGAGGCAGCTGTCTATAGACGAAGAAAAACATAAAAACTAAACTGTTGACCAAGGCAACAGTGGTTTTCGTCGGTCTGACTGGATCCTTCGTCAAGGTTGCCGCCTGGCTCGACCACTTTCACCACCGCCACACTTTCCCTTCCCTCCGCTGTTGACTGGAAACCCCGTGGTGATTTGAAAGGAAGCCGGAAGTAGGCTGTATTCATCCTCAGGAATCCAACCTCAGGAGTTGAGACAGGAAGTTCCTACCTTGGTCCAGTTTGTGTCCTTTGAACATGAGTGCCCTGACTCGAATAGGCACCAACCAGAGGCGGATCTTGAAGAGCTTCTGAGGAGCACAGGACAGAATCGCCACACAGTCCAGGTCTGTCTGGGCTGTAGAGTGAAGTCTGTTTCCAAACCATTACAAAGCGGGAGAGGGAGGGAGGGAGGGAAGGAGGGAGCCCACACTGAAGTTATAGCTCAGTAGTAGAATGCCTACTAGTGCATGAAAGCCTTTAATCTGATAAACAAACAAACAAAACATCAAAGGGGGGAAAAATGAACCACCCAAATAGAGATTGCTCTAAAAGATGTCACCCAGAGCAAAAGAGCAAAGACAGGAAGGGCACTCACATAGAGTCTGACGTCATCTGTAAGCCTTCCAGGCCAGTGTCTAATGACAGGAAGCAGAGCGAGGCTGCTTGAGGAGAGTGAGTGCTGTGAGGAGCTACAGGAAGGTTTATATGATAGCGGGCAGGTCCTGCCTCTACAGGCGGCTCCTATGGCCTTTGTCTTAGTTTGCTTCTCTGCTGCAGTTACAAAACCCTGACCAAAGCATCTCAGGAAGGGAAGGGCTCTTCGGCTCTCAGGTTACTGTCCATGACTGAAGCAAGCCAAAGCAGGAACCTGGAGGCAGGAACTGGAGCTTTCTGGCTAGCTTTTGATGGAGCGCAGGCCCATCCACCCAGCGATGGAGCTGCCCATCATGCACTGGGCTCTCTTACATCAGAGAAGAAGTGCCACCCAGACATGCCCACAGGTCGATGGGATGCAGGCAGTCCCCCAGCTGAGGTTCCCTCCACCCAGGGGTGGCAAATTGACAAACAAAATTAGCCATCATTCTTGGAGTAGACGAAACTCATCAGACTGTGTGGTAAAATACCAAAGACTTATAGAGAAACAGGTTGTAAGAGCATATTACAGTCTTAAAGATACACAGAGCTGTAAATTATGTAAGATTGAAGTGACAAGAAACACCGATTTTCTCTGAAACATAAATTTAACTCTGCAACTACAGGAGTAATTTATTAAGTTTCTTTTTTTAAAAAATCTGTTACTTTGTTTTTGATTACAAGAGTTAATCATTTGTACAAAAATCTTACACTCTGCTACTTTGCCAAGAGATTTTTTAAAAATCCTCTTCTCATGTAGCTTTTATCTGATGGAGGAGGAGATGGATGGAGAGAGAGGGGTTAGGAGGTGGCAGGTTGGGGGTGGGGCCAGCAGTTAGACAGGAAGGGCTGGCAGAAAGATTGTTTGAGGAGAGACATTAGCTACAGCAAGGGAGGGGTGACAGTAAGGCTGCCAGTCAGAGAGGCTGCCAGTCAGAGTTGACCAATATTTGTATTTATTTTTATTTTTATTTATTTATTTATTTTGTTTTTTTGAGACAGGGTTTCTCTGTGTAGCCTTGGCTGTCTTGGACTCTCTTTGTAGACCAGGCTGGCCTCGAACTCACAGTGATCTGCCTTCTACCTTCCGAGTGCTGGTATTACAGGCATGAGCCATCACGCCCCGCTTGAGTTGTATGAGGGAACAGATTCCAACTGTTCTAATTCGTCACCATCCCAAGTCTTGTCACCACAGAAGCACTTAGGTGCCAACTCTATTGTCTGTTTCTTCTACTTAAACAGGGACAGCGATGACACCTTTCATTCCCGTCCTTATGGGGACTAAATGAGTGGAGGCTGGTTGAATATGCCCCCACCTCAAAACCCTAACTCTGAAATGCTCCAAAAGTCAACATTCATTGAGACCCGATACAGCCACCACACGTGAGAAAGCCGCCCAGGCCCTCACTTCAGGGCTCTCAGCGAAAATGCAGGTGACCTGGAAAAACTGGCTGGTACTAGCTTTTGCCTGAAGAAACATGCTGCACACAACACACACATGAATTTTGTGTTGACTTGGGTCCCACCCTGAAGACATCGCGTTACATCTGTGAATGTGTCACCAAGTCCAGGATCTGAGAAGGCTTCTGGCACGTGGAGGAGAGGCTTACCCGGTCTTTACATAGATGGTAGCAATTGTGACTGCCACCTAGAAAACACCATGTGTATATCCTTCCACCGTGGTCATGTCATTGGATGACTGGATGTGAGGTGCAGACTGGGAAGGCAACAGGGAGCCAAGAGACCGGTAAGGCAGCTGCTGCAATAATGATGGTGCCAGGCAAATGGCAGCTTGGACCACTGGTCCAGATGACATATGATGACGGACCAAGAGACAAGTGGCCAGGCATAAGTTGTCACCGATGGTGCATCAGTGTAGTTTGCTGATGTACTAGATGCTACTGTGTGGGATGTAAGAGGGGAAATAGATCACGGACAACAGAGAAAGCCCCAAGTCAAGACGATCAAATTCTCTTCAAGTCATAGAAGCACTGTCTCAGGGAGGATGCCTGGCAGGAAGCCGGGCATGTGAAGCGAAAGCGGTTAGCATTCTGCTTACCTGCCTGTGATGTCACTGCCGACCTGCCACTGTGCGTGGCCCTACCCAGGGCCATACAAAGGGACAAACTCACCTACTGAGCATGCGCTTTCTCTCTCCTCTCACCTCTCCCCCTCTCCCTCTCCGCTCTCTCACCTCTCTCTTTCTTGTTTCTCTTTCTCTGTCTTTCTGTCTCTCTCTCTCTCTGTCTCTCTATCTCTCTCTGTCTTTGTCTGTCTCTGTCTCTGTCTCTCTGTCTCTGTCTCTGTCTCTCTCTCTCTCTCTCTCTCTCTCTCTCTCTCTCTCTCAGGTACCCCTCTTCCCTCTTCCTTCTCTCCCCATGCTCATTTAATAAATTTCTCCACATAATATCTATTGCTTGGCATCTTATTTTTAGTTATTAAAAAAAAAGTCGCAGATGACGCTAGCCCTCACTCAAACACATCTCAGGGGCCGGACTCAATAGGTCACTTTGTTTTTTAAAAAAATTAAAATGAAATAATTCTTAGAAGATTAGTTTAATCCTATGAATGTTAATTTAAAACCTTAATTAAATTAACTGAGACCAACAGTGAAAGAATTAAGATGCAGTCCATAAAAAGAAAATATTTCAGATGCCCACGTGTGTCACTCCATGCCCAAGAGCAGTGATGTAAGGTCCCAGGGGTGAACTTCTTAAAAAAGACAAAGGCCTGAAACGTCTTAAGGGAAAATAGAGGGGTTTTTGTTTTTCATGTTTGCTTTCTCTTCCTTTTTGGCATCCTTCATCTCAACTCTAAGAACAATGACAGGTCTGAGGACTTTCTCAAGGTCACTGCTGTGTCAAGCTGTCACACAGCCTGCTGATCGGCCTAATTCCCATGTTTACAGACCAAATTATCCTCTTATTTGTATCAGCACAATTCTGTGGATTATAAACTGAAGTTCCCAAACAGAATTGCAATAAGTCTCCCACAAAACAGTCTCTAGTGATTTTCCCACAATAGCTTTTTATATTTTCCATCCACAATACAGCCAGCAGTTTCCACACAGAGTCCCTTAGAAGGTGAACAGAGCCTAACCTGACACTAAGGTAGACAAATAGAATAGAATCATGGCTGCTGGGATGCCTTGCCTTTAGTGAGGACTGTTGTCTGCATGTGTGCGTGCACACGTGCACATGCTCAGGCCTGTCTACCTCTGTTATCAGCCCGCAGGCGCTTTCTAGCTTGTGTTTTGAGGCAGTGCCTGTCATTAGGCTAGGGTGGCTGGACCAGTGGGTCCAGGGACCAGCCGTCTCCATCTCTTCAGTGCTGGGATTACAAGAGCATGGCATGGTGTCTTTTTGTTTCCCAACATGGGTTCTATAGGCCAAGCTCAAGCAAGCACCTTACTGACTACGGCATCACCCAGCCCTCTACTTAGGACTCTGTTTAGTCATTTCTTTCTGTTGCTACGATAAAGACACCAGGGCCAAAAGCAATTTGAGGGGAGGAAAGAGTGTGCTTGGCTGTACATATCCCTATCACAGTCCATCACCGAGGGACGCCAAGAGAGAGACACTAACTGAATTGTACTTAGCTAGAGATAATCGTATAGAGCACTAGCTAACTCGTGGCACAGTGTGGAAAAGAACTGTGATAAACCAAAGCAACATGTGGGGAAAAGGGTTTGTTTTAGTTTATATGTCAGATCACACTCCGTCCATCACGGGGGTTGTCGGGTCGGTAACTCAAGCAGGAACTGAAGCAGACAGAGGCTGTGGAGGAACATCGTTTACTGGCTTGGTCCCCCCCGGATTGTTCTGCCTCCCTCCTTGTGCCTCCCAGAACTACTTTCCCAGGGGGCACTGCGGGACCATGGACTAGACCCTCCCACATTAATCCTTTGCCAAGAGGCTAAGCCACAGAATTGCCAACAGGCTGTTCTTTTGGGGGGTACGTTTTCATCTGAATTTCCCTCTTCTTAGATGATTCTAACATGTCAAGGTCTCTCTCTCTCTTCCTCTCTCCGTCTGTCTGTCTGTCTCTCTCTCTCTCTCTCTGACACACACACACACACACACACACACACACACACACACACACACACCTAGGACAGCATTTTCAAGGATTTGTACCAAGGGCATGACTAATATCTGTTGTCTCTCCTGGAGGTACTAAAGATATTTTTAATGCTCTTTCTCTGATTTTTCTGACTGTTGTGTAATGAGTACTTATTGCTCATCATATGAGAAAACAATGTTTTAAAACCACCCTGGGTTATAGAATTTCTTCTGCAAAATTATCCACCACTCAGTTCCTCTACACTGATTGTTTAGCTGTTTTCAACTTCTCCCTTGCTGGAAGCCTTGGATCATTCAACTAATTAAATCCTTGCCATTCCGCAATTATTGATTCACTCATCTCTACACCTTATACTTTTACGTTATCCCTAACTCTCACAAAATAGAAAAAACATCAGCTTCATATATACACCTTAAAATGCCTGAAAAATATTATAGTTAGAAATGCTTAATTTGTCTTCAGAATTGCTATCGATTGTAAACACCCAAATGTCTACTGCAGCGGTTCTCAATCTGTGTGGGTCATGCCCTCTTGGGGGGGGGTGTCACATATCAGATATCCTATATTTACATTACTGTTCATAACAGTGGAAAAATGACAGTTAGGAAGTGGCAACAAAATTACTTTATGGTTGGGGTCACCACAACACAAGGAACTGTATTAGAGGGTCGCAGCATCGGGTTGAGGGCTACTGGGCTAATGATTCTGGTTTATTGTCCACCAAGTGTCCCAGTGGTTGAATTGTTCTTTTTGCCTGGGTTGTGTCTCACCAAAGCACATGGACCTCTACAAAAGAAACATGAAATCATGGTGCTTAAGTCAACCAGCGAGGCTCTCTTTTCAAGGTTATGCCACCTTTTAGGAAAGACACGGTAGGAACAAAAAAAATCTTTACACCATCTTCTGTATTGATACATGATCAGAACTTATAGATGGAAGGCACAGATCTAAGAATGTACCCAGAATGCTCTGAAAATAATGCTAGCCACATAACTAGCATAAATGATGAATAGTTCATGGCTTTGGGAAAATACATTTATAATAGAGACTATGGGAGCAGAATACTAAAAGATATTTGTTTGCTTACATATTTAAAATGCTTTTGTTTTGTTTTTTTGGACACAGATTCTCACTACATACTCCTGGCTGTGCTAGAACTCACAAAGTAGACCAGGCTGGTCTGAAGCTCATAGGGACCCACCAGCCTCTGCCCCCCAACACCACACCTGGCATGAACAGTTTTGTTGTTGTTTGCTTGTTTCAAGACAGGGTTTCTCTGTGTAGCCCTGGCTGTCCTGAGTTCGCTTTGTAGACCAGGCTGCCCTCAAACTTACAGAGATCTGCCTGTCCAAAATGTACACACCACTGCAGTCCTGACTAAGGTGACAGCTACTGGGAGGACTTTTGAGAGGCGATGCAAAGCAGAGAGTGAAAATGATGTCGCTCCCACACCTTCCAACAAGCCTCAGGTTCGGCTCCACCCGCCTGAAGCAGGATGCTGTTGTCTGGGACAAACACAGCTCTGCTCGACACAGCTCATCCTCCTGTGCACTTGCCGTGGCATTTTCACAGTAACTACAAAGAGGCAGTGTGTCTGTGTGTGCTCATGTGCATGTGATATGTAAGTGTGTTTGCAGGAAAAAGGCATGTTTCATGCTACAGACCATCTGTAAGCACCAGGTCCTTAGAGCTCTGGCCCGGTTCTGACTCCTTCTCAAAAGCCCACCTTCTCCTCCAGCTGATCCCAGTCCAGGTTCATCTAATGCATATATTTACATATATTTACATATTTACTTGTAGATCTCCCATTCAGTTAAAGGCATATTCTCGCAACTCACCATGAGGAGAGTTAGGGTAGGTTTTTTCTTGAGCATTTTCTTTTTTCTTTTTTTTTTTTTTAAAGATTTATTTATTCATTATTATGTATACAGTGCTCTGCCTGCCTATATGTACATCTGCAGGCCAGAAGAGGACAGATCATAGTATAGATGGTTGTGACCCACCATGTGGTTGCTGGGAATTGAACTCAGGACCTTTGGAAGAACAGGCAATGCTCTTAACCTCTGAGCCATCTCTCCAGCCCCTAGGGTAGGTTTTTAAATCAAGTTGTAGCTTTGGATTTTTGTCACTTGAGTTCATCTTGTCTTGGCTTTGCTTAGTGGAGTACAAAAAAGGTCTTCTTCACTTGCTTTAAAATTCCTCAAAGAAGCCAGGGATAATAATGCACATCTTTAAGTCAGCACTTGGGAGGCAAAAGCAGGCAAATCTCTGTGAGTTTGAGGCTGGCCTGGTCCACATAGGGATTTCCAGGACAGGTAGAACCATATAGTGAGACCCTGTCTCACAAATACCAACAGTAGCAGTAGTAGTAGTGGTGGTATCAGTTGTAGTAATAGTAGTAATAGTAGTGGTAGTAGTGGTGGTGGTGGTGGTGGTAGTAATGGTAGTAACTTAAAATTTCTTCAAAGAAGGGAAAAGAAATTTCATAGCTCACATTGTGTAGAACTTGACATCTGTGAAATCATCCTGTTTAACACTAAATCACATTGCTACAAAAATCCCTCTAAGGCCTGGAGAGACAGCTCCGAGGTTAAGAGCGCTGCCTGCTTGTATAGAAGACTTGGCTTCTATTCCCAGCACCCACATAGCAGTTCACAACCATCTGTAACTCCAGTCCCAGGAGATCTGTTGTCTTCTCTTGCCTCCTCAGGGACTGTGTGCATGTGATGCACAGACATTTTTACAGGCAAAACCCACATACATAAAAAAATAAATAAATCACTGATGTTAATAAAATATCACAGCTCATGGCCAGAATTATTGCTGGGCTACATGGCAGATGGTGTCATTATAGGAGGCATGAAGGAGTCCAATGTCCCAGTTGATACCTCTGTTTTTCCAATACCTGTCAACCATGAACCAGAAGGAACCGTGAGGTAAAGGGAAGGAGGTACATGACGGGCAACGTCTCAAGGTCATCACACTTATCACTGCCATCGCCCACATCGGTCTGTCACACCCGCACCAAACAGGTCCTCTTTGCTTTCAGCAACGCTGAGACGAGCGTTTTTTCCTCCAATAACTGTCACCTCTACGAAATGCTCTCCTTTCCCACCAGGATCTCCTGCTTTGACTCACCCGGCCAGCCCACTCTCCCTGAGCCTTCCTGGTGATCAGACCACAGGTTCGCTTGCTTTTTAAATAACTCACTTCCACAAGAGAACACTTCAATTCAAAGGGGGCGGCGGCAGGTGGGAGGGAGCAGAGGGGCCAGAGAATGACATGTGGCTGTGCTTGTAGGTCAACAGACGGCAAGACTACAGAAAAGTGCAATGCACTTCATGGATTTGTGGCTCATAAAACGCAGTCTGTCTGCCAGCCATCCTCTTCCCTTTCACTTATTTGTGGCAGGAAGTTGTTCAGGCCACAGGTTGTGGAGTCACCCCAAAGGTGGCCTCGATGACCCTGACCACTGAAATAGATGGAGCATGCAGTGCTTACAATAGCAGCACTGCTCCTGGGGCCTTCTGTGTTCCCTAAGCACGAGGAGTGTGGCGGGCACCGACAGCCACTACCGATGTGAGTCACGGAGGACATTAGATGACAAGTCATGCTGCAAGGAAAGGGGGCACAAAGGCCTGGTGTGCCAGAGAGGGGGCGCGGTTTCAAAGCTGTTTGTTTTTCTGGTGGTGCTCTCCGGAGTCTCTTTTCATTGCTATGGTGTGGTTAAACCTTTTTATCTATATCTCTGTTGGGGACACTCCACAGGTTCCCCTCCCAGCAGCCTTTGTGTTGCTCTCCATGTTCTGTAAGGTAATAAACGTCCACTGTCAGGAACTTTGAATTCCTCACCAGGGGCAAACATCACCTCTAGAGAACCTGAGGCCAAGACTGTCCAGGCATGCCTGCCCTGAGACTCCAGCCCCTACACAGGTAATCCTTCCGCCCCATGCCCAAATCCCAGGAACAGTGTCCCTTACAGCCTGCCCTTGTGGTCCGAAATAATCCCCCAGACAATATTTCTATCATTAAAAGAAAAAGCCACTGAGGTCCTCAGTCTTTGCCCGGATTCGTTTACAAACACTTATCCGGAGGCTTTAGAAAGAACAATACGCCTCTTGGCTTCAGTGTTGAAGTCATTACATACAAACAATTGGCTTCTGTGGGGGTGGGGGTGCTTCGCAGGAAGCTCGTCTGTTTTCCGGAACCCCATCATCTCAGAGGAGTTTGTTATCTGTTTTAATAGTGGGTCCTTTCCATGGTGTCCTTGATTTCTTGGATGTTTTGTGTCAGGAATTTTTCAGAGTTAGCATTTTCTGTGCCCCATATTTGACCATGTCCCCTAGATGGGGAGGCCCAGCGGCACTCAGAGGAAGGATAGCAGGCTACCAAGAAGAGACTTTATACCCTACGATCATATGCAGTGGGGGGAGGCCCTGCTCAGTCACAGTCATAGGGGAGGGGAATAGGGTGAAAGTGGGAGGGAGGGAGGAATGGGAAGATACAAGGGATGGGATAACAACTGAGATGTAATATGAATGAATTAATAAATAAGTTAAAAAGTGAAAAGAAGCAGGTCCTGCTGAGTCTTCTATTCAGAAGCTGAAGCAGCAAGCCCAGCAAACTCTAAAGATTTTTTTTTTTACCAGCAATGCCTGTAAACTTCATGTCATGTGGTCTCCCAGAAGTCCCAGGAAGTAATTTCCTCTACTTCTGATTAGGCTGAGCTGCTGGCAAAAACTGTTTTTGTTTTGTTTTGTTTTTGAGACAGGGTTCTCTGTGTAACAGCCCTGTCTGTCCTGGAAGCGCTTTGTAGACCATGCAGGCCTCGAACTCACAGAGATCCACTTGTTTAAATGGGAGGTCCGGATTCGTCTGGTGGAGAAAGCACCATGTGAGCACAGAGTTAAGGTCTAAAACTGTATCCTGACAGTGGGGGCTGGTGCGGGAGGGAAATGGTCTACACAGAGGCATGCTCGTTCCTCCCTTGCTCAGCCGGACTATTAAAACAATAAGTCCCCTTCCTTGGATTCCAATCTTAGGAGAAGGAAAGGAAAGGCCTGGTGCCAACGCACACCCTGTGCAGCAGACTCAGGCATTTGTCTATTTGCAGGCAGGGCACAGACAGCCAAGGGCTTTACTAAATGCAGTGCCAGCCGACACTGCCCCTTTAAGGCACGCTCCACACTCAACCCAAGGACTGCACAGCCCTCCAAGTCGAATGGGTGGGTTCTGGTGGAGAGCCAATCCATGCTCACATTCTTCTCCTTGAGGTAGAGGAAGATGTGTGCAGCTTGGCCCTTCCTGCTTCATACTCCCCACACAGAGTGGGAAATCGGCTGCGGCACCCCCCACTATATGCCCCAGACATAGGAAGCAAGCTGCAGGTAAATACACAGCGTATAAGACGACCCCTGACTTCGGCACAGATTTTCCATGGTTAAAAAGTTGTCTTATACGCTGAAAAATAGAGTAATAGAATAAGTCTGGCAAACTGGCCTCAAATAATTTGATGGTATTGTATTGCCCATCTAGAAACACAATAGTTATATCTCTGTGTGCTGTAACTTCATACTTTATAAACCTCTGTGTGGCATGCTTGGGCTTAAAAAGAAGAGAAGTGAGTTATGTCCACTATAGTTCAGTTTCTGTTTAAAAAGAGGCATTTTGAAAGCATTCAACGATTAAACAAAAGTTTGATGGTTGCTTCTCAGTGACAAAGACTGACAGAAATTTTAACGACTGGCTAATGGGAGGGTTCTACTAAGAAAGGTGACTCACCCGCCTCACAGGGTGCACTCATAGCTGAATTTCTATCTGTGTGTGTTTGTAATCAGACACGAAAACTCATAAGACATTATTCTGAAAACACAAACATGTTCCAAAGCTTGACTCAAAATGAGCTCTAGCGGCTGGAATGCTGTAAATGTTATGACTGGACAAATTCATTTTTAAAGTGATGCTAAAATACCTATTTCCTTTTTATTTTTATCACAGTAATATACGTTTATGTTTTAAAAAGTCCAATACTGTGGCTTGAGAGTTGGCTCAACAGTTAAGAACACTGGCTGATCTTGCAGAGGAGCTAGGTTCAATTCCAAGTACCCACATGGCGTCTCAAAACTACCTGTGGTGTATGCCTTGAGGCAGAGGCAGGAGGATCACTGAGTTCGAGGCCAGCCTGGTCTACAAAGCGAGTCCAGGACAGCCAAGGCTAACATAGAGAAACCTTGTCTTGAAAAACCAAAAAAAAAAAAAAAAAAACTGCCTGTGGTTCCAGGGGATCCGTGGCCTCACAGGCACTGCATATACATGGTGTATATATGTATATATGCACATATATACATATATACATACCTATACATATATACAGACATACAGACAAACACATGTAGACACAAAACAAAAACAAAACTTTTAAAAAGTCAACTATAGTTCTGAGGAATCTAGAAGAAAAATTACAGTCCACCATCCCACTTAATCCATTTCTTTCCAGCTTTCCTCCCTAGAAGGGAAAAAAAATCACTATGCAGTCATGCCTTTGTATTTTTTAAAAAAATATTTTTATTTAGTTTTAATTTATGTGCATTGGTGTGAGGGTGTCAGATCTTGGAATTACAGACAGTTGTGAGCTGCCATGTGGGTGCTGGGAATTGAACTCAGGACCTTTGGAAGAGCAGGCAGTGCTCTTAACCACTGAGCCATCTCTCCAGCCCCCAACCTTTGTATTTTTTTAAAACGTACATTGCTCACACTCTCTTGCTGTAGACTGCATCCATTGGCTTCCTGTTATGGAAGCCAGCAGTGTAGCCATCTCACACTGACAGATTAGCCTTGCAGGAGCTTCTAGTTTCACTGACACCCAGTGCAGGCTTGTTCCATCATTGTAAGCATCAGTCACAGATGAGCAACGTGGCAATGACGTCTGCTTTCCCTAGTTCTGTTCATTTTTTTAAGTTAACGGTCATGTGGGGTTTTCATTTGCTTGGTGTCCTTTGTGCTTGTGGTTCCCCGATCGTACTATACCCAGTATCCTTCCAGCATGGGCTCTCCTTGGCTCCCATCAACCTGGAGACATACTTCTGCAATCTTCTCCCTTTCCACTCTGGCTCCTCTATGCCTATGACAGGGCTCACCTCCCAGGCCTGTTCTTCATCATCACATTCCAGGCTTAGACGTGGTCTGTGCATACTGTGTCTTCTTTCTTCTGTCTCTGTGATTTTACATAGAAGCTACTCTTTAGAAGCTTCCCGAGGCAGGGCTCATGGAGGCTTTGTTTTGTTTTTGAGGTGTTGGCTAGCTTGAAAGTCCCATACTTTACCCTCACGAATGATTGATAATATAGATAAGTATTAAGTCCTAGATTGAAAATACTTTTCATTAGGATGGCCCTGCTCACTGGCCTTTGTGGTGGCCATGGAAATATGTCATCTGGCCTTCCTGCTGTCAGGAGCACATGTGAGTGGTGACACCAGCTGTCACCTCCTTAGGGGCACCACTACGGCCATGTTTTGTTGTTGTTGTTGTTGTTGGCTGTTCCCACACAACAGACAGAAAACGTCAGAGGTATTGGTGTATTGGTGTAGGCATTGCAGTGAGACACGAACTCCCACCGTGACCACAGACTCAACAGATCTTTCTTAGATCCAAGGGCACATCTGAGAACCTTCCCACTGTGTCAAGCTTCCTGCCCTTTACAGACATCATGATCGGATAAGCTGCTCCCATTCTCTGCCTCCTTCCCCTTTATTGTTTGTTCATCACCATCTCTCAGGTGAGTTCCCTGCACACTTATTTAACCTTGCCTTGACGTCTGCTTCTCATAAGACTTGAACTAAGTGGATTTGCGGAGCCAACATACTTCCTGGAAGATGAGAACGCATGCCGGCGCTATGTAGAAGTAGGCAGTCCCCTACCACAGCCTCAGCTGATGAATATTTCACCGGGCTAACCTGAGCAAAGGACCTGCAGTGACTCTGGCATTCCAATACTGCTTCCGTCTGTATTGTACTGAGGTCTTCTCAATACAGAAGAAACCACGTCAGTGTGAAAGCCACAGGCTCTCACTGGCACCACACAGAGAGACTCTTGTTTAGCAGCAAAAGAGTTGATGCCTCTTAGCAATTCACATAGCACCTCAGAAAGTTCCAGAGATCTGGGGGTGATTCAATGTTCAGCCAAGATGGATCTGACATATCAAGGTCAAAGTCCTGATTGGGATAGCCTGGGACTCTAGACGATGCAGTGTATGTGCCTTGAAGGGGCATATCTCTTGCAAACTCTCAGCCCTGGTCCACCAGGGCTTTCTAGCAAGTAGCAGCACTTCTGTAGCTGAAGAGGCTTCTCTCCTAAAAAAAGCAACAGGTACCACAAGCTTCTAAGTTTCAGTTCTGGTTTAACACATCTGGAGACAGCTGGGAGGATCAAGGGGGGGTGGGGAAGCCACACAGCAAAGCAGCTTCAAGCATTAGCAAGCTAGGCTAGCACCAGACTAGTGTCACTGGAATTCAACTTCGAGGGTCTTTGGCCAAAGAACAAGACAGGAGAAGACAAAATTCACTAACTACAGGGCACTTGCTCCAGAAATAAACTTTCCAGCCCTGGCCCCAAACACAGAGGGGAGGTAGGGCAGGTTCCCTGCAGAGATGTCTCTGAGAAGTCTGTAGGAAGTAGGGGCCAGTGTGGAACAGGTGGAAACTGCCCTTCACTGTTGCCCCAACACTTGTGAAGGAAGGAGTAAAGTGGCTGAGAGGAGCGACCTGGTGGGGGCCAGGGTGTTACTCAAGCTACACTACTCACTGGAGGAGGACGTTTCACAGGGCACTCAACAGAGACACACGCTCTTCACCAAAGCCCCTGGGAATACACTTTTCAGGAAGAAGCACCTGTTATAAATGTGGGTGCCCCTCTCCAGGCCAAGCTGGATGTAGTAGGGTTGGCATGCCCAGGACAGAATGAGACCCTGGAATACATAGATCCAAGAAACCACTGCGAAATTTCCAGAAGTCATGTGTGCTGATGGCTTCGAGCAACAGCCATGGTTGAACACTTGGTCCCCAGTTGGTGGGCCCTTTGGAGAGAGATTGCGAAACCTTTAAGAGATGAGCCTTGCTGGAGGAGTGTGTCACTAGGGGTGACCTCTGAGAGTGAGAGCCTCGCTCCACTTCCAGTTTGCTCTCTCGGCTTCCTGTTTGCAGTTGAAGATGTGATATCTCGGCTTCCTTCTCCAGCCTCCCTCACTATTGTGGCTCTCCCTCTGGAACCATAGTTTCTTTCAAAAGCTGGTTTTGGTCATGGTGTTTTATCACAGCAAAAGAAAGTAGAAAGGTGTCTGGGTCCCTTGGAGAGGAAGGATTTTGCCTCACCACATCAGGTATATTCTGCCATGACCTCCCTATGGTATCACATCTATATGGAATGTCCTAAGTGTCAGTTCTAGGACCGTCTCTTGAATCATCTTTTCATTGTTTCCTGCTGTTTCTATTACCTAATGTAAAGTAGAAATACCTCCTATTTAGAAGGTTGACACAATAAAGATCTGCTTTCTGCTGCTGCTGCTGTGAACTGAGTGGGGCTAGGCCGTCCTGGGATGTGCTTCTGTTGTACAGTGGAACTGAGCAGTGTGGCTGCATTCAGATGGGATGTCCAGTGGGGCCAGAAGGAGCTAGATCTGCTTTGATCTACCACACCAGAAAGCCTGACGTAAATCATGATTGCTGCCATGGCGACACTTTGTAATCTGATATAAGTTATTCAAAACTCAGTCCTGCCCTGTCACCTGTGGTCTGGATCGGAGCTCTCCATCTTCATCCTCCTCTCCAGGTTCCCAAGACCACAGACCCAGTAGCAAGCAGCTCCCTAGGCACATGTGTTTTCTCAGCTGGACAATCCATGACTCCCACAGGGAAGCCTGGAGATGGACGCCCATGGGCTTGGGACTGCAACCCTCATCTCTGGGCTCCTACCAACCCCTCCTTGCCCTTTCTGCTCACTGGTTGATGTCCCTGTCACTTCCAGGCTGGTAACAGTTGCCTGCTCTTACCTCTCTGGGACCTATGAGGTCAGTTTTCATATATTTTCTATTTACCTCTTCATTGTGTTTTTGCCTGACATGAGTACTTGGAATCATCCCCCTTACACACACACACACACACACACACACACACACACACACACACACACACACCACACATGCTTTTCAGGCTGAACAGAGATTAGGTTTGTAGCCACTCACTAGAAGGAGGGAGCTCACGACCACATTGGGAGGTGTGAGAGACTGGGATGTGACTACAGTGAAGTCATGTTTTCCTAGCCCAACAGAGCAGTTGCACATATGAACTCACAGTGGTTGAGACAGCATGCACAAGACCTGTGTGAGCCCAAGCCAGAAAAGCCCCAGCATGCAAAGGGAAGAAGGGCATGAACCCCACCCCTCCTCTGGAAAGGGAAGAAGAGCATGAACCCCATCCCTCCTCTGGAAAGGGAAGGAGGGCATGAACCTCACCCCTCCTCAGGAGCTGTCAGCAGATAATAGCTGACAGAAAGGGCGAGTCAGCTTTCTTGGATGTGGCTCCTAGTAGGTTGATCATACATTGGACTTGATTCTCTCTCTCTCTCTCTCTCTCTCTCTCTCTCTCTCTCTCTCTCTCT